>CAMXCT020003101.1:0-385000 GCA_947184155.2 Cladocopium goreaui | reverse complement strand
TTTGTTCTGGAAAAAGGTACGGCCAACTTTGATGGCTGACAGTCATTTTCAGATTGTTTCACCATGTATTGGTGTACCATTAAAGTGTACAAACCCTAGGATCATATTGTTTGTGTTATATATCCTCCTACATCCCGATCCAATACGGCCCCTATCCCCAAGATCTCTGCAGAAGCTTTCTGCCAGGCACCCAAGTGGACCTTCGGGGGTCGCAGCCCTGTAGCTGGGGGTCGGCACGGTGGCTCAGTGGTAAAGTTTCACAAAATGCAGATTTTTTGGATCAAAACACTGGGTTTCAATCATCCAAAATAGGGCTAGCCATAGATAACCATCACAAGGTTGGGAAAAATTGGGGGGATGCATGTTTTTTGGACCTGGGCACCCTTTTTTGGGACCTGTACATGTTTTTTGGACCTAACCAGATTTTTTTTTGGACCTAAGGTCACAAAAATGTGGGGGACTTGCTTGTGTGTTTTCTGGACCCTGTGGGGATATTTTTTTTGGACCTGCATGTATTTCTGCTGGACCCAGGGAATTTTTTTTGGACAGCGAAATTAATTGTTTCTGAGCTCGGTTTCTGTTTTTTGGACCCGTGCACCTGCTTCGTGGACCTTGCCTCTATAGGGTGGGGGAGGAAACTCCATTGTTATAGGCGCTGGGCTGGATGTTTTGGACCTTGGCGCCTTCTTTTTTGGAACCGTGCGCGTTTTTTTGGACCTGGCACAGGGTGGGGGAATTTAGATACTGAGACAAGATGCATGCAAGAAGTTGCTGATGCCGGGGAAGTTCCGGTATTGAAACAATGAAAACGTAAGAAGTGGTGGAGGGGCCAATGGGGGAAGTCTACGTATGAAGCGAAATGGATGCAGGAAATTGATGGGCAGATAGGGGAAAGGGAAAGTTCGATATTGAAACAGGATGAGCGCAAATAGTTGTTGAGAGATGAGGGGTGAAGCCTAGACATTGAAACGAAATAAAGATACATGAAGATACATGCAAAAGATTGCTGAGAGACGCACGGGGAATTTTGGGACCCGAAAATGAATGCCAGAAGAGGGCGGGGGGAATTTAGATATTGAGACCAGATGCATGCAAGAAGGTGAAACGGGGGGAACATGTAGAGATTGAAGCCAGGTGCCCGCAGAAAATTGGTGAGAAAGAGGCAGGTGGGAGAGGGGGAAGTTAGACATCGAAACAAGGATGAACGCAAGAAGTTGCTGAGACGAGAATCGGAAGTCTAGATATTGAACCCAAATGACGGTTCATGCAAGAAGCTGTGGAGAGACGATGGGAAGCTGAGATATTGAAACCGCATGAATGCGGGAAGCTGTGGAGAGGCACAGGTGGGGGGACTTTAGGAGGCCACGGTGGAGCCAGATATAAAGCCAAATGACTGCAGGAAGTTGCTCAGGGGCACCGGGAATATTGAAGCAAGATGAATGCAGGAAGTTGTTGTGGGGCACCGGGGAGGAAGCTTAGATATTAAAACAAAATGAACGCAAGAAGTTATGGGGAGGCTGCGGAGGAAGTATAGATATTGAAACCCAATGAATGCAGGAAGTTTAGGAAGTTTGATGAGAGGCACAGGGGGGAAGTTAGATATTGAAACCAGATGAGTGCAAGAAGTTGTTGAGAGACAAGGGGGGAAGCTTAGACATTGAAACCAAGTTGAGATGCATGCAACAAGTTGTTAAGAGGCCAGAGGTGAAGTCTTGAGACCAAGCGAATGAATGCAGGAAATTGGTGAGAGGCACAAGGGGGGAGGAAGTTTAGATATTGAAGCCAGGTGAATGCTCCCAAGTGGGGCACAGACGTGTGAAGAGGAGAAATTGAGAAGAAGAGGGCAGAATGGGAAGGAGGTGGGAAACCCAATGTGTCACAAGGAGATGTGCGCTGCACTCCCTGGAGAGTATAGATATTTAAGCCCAATGAATGCAGGAAGTTAAAGAAGTTTGATGAGAGGCACAGGGGGGAAATTAGATATTGAAACCAGATGAGCGCAAGAAGTTGTTGACAGACAGGAGAAGCCGAGGTATTGAAACCAAATGCATGCAGGAAGTTGCTGAGCGGCACAGGGGCGCAGGAGAAATTCGCATATTGAAACAGCATAAAGGCAAGAAGTTGTGGAGAGGCCAACGGGGGGAACCCTACATGTGAAACCAAATGGATGCAGGAAGTTGAAAGGCACATTGGGGGAAGAGGAAGTTAGATATTGGAATAAGATGAGCGCAATAAGCTGCTGAGAGTTGACAGGTGAAGCCTAGACATTGAACCCACATCGGCTGCAGGCAACAAAGACCGTCATGGACAGATGTGTAAACGTACCAGCGAGGGATGCTCCTGGGCGCAAAGGTCGCAACTGAGGGTGCCACATGAGTCGACATCGAAATCAATGTAACCTCGTTGGTTAGTATCCGGTCACAGGACGTATGGACATGTAGACGCGGCTGGAATGCAAGAAGATGAATGCAAGAACTGTGTCTGAAGAATTGCGATCAAGACGCAGCTGGACAGAAACTGGAGAATCTATCCAAAGGGGGTATGGTTTGGGAGCAGACCGTGTACAGGAAAGGCTTCCTCCCATGTTGCATGCTAGCTGCTAGCGCGGTCAAGGCTCCCAGACTGGCTATACCCCTCGCAAGCAGCAACGAACTCACCAAGATGAGTGTCCAAGTCAGTTCGCGCTGTGAGGACAACACTACATGGCACTTCCTGCCCAGTTGCATGCTAGTGCAGCTCTAGCGCCTCACTGTCTGAAAATTGCGATGTAGACGCGGCTGGACAGAAACTGGAGAATCTATCCAAAAGGGGTATGGTTTGGGAAAGGGCCAGGTCGAGCAGGAGGGAAGGATGAGGTACAGCAGGAGGGCGCGCAGGTACAAAAGAAGGGTAGCCATCTCCAAAAGAATTGTAGTAAGGTCCAGTAAAAGTGTCCAGGCCCAAAAGAAATGTAATGAGGTCCAAAAAATGTGCTTTCCAAAATTTGGAGCCTATCCCAGAAACAATGTGTTTTTTAATGTTTTTTAGATTTTTTCAGCCAGCAAAACCTTGATTCAATGCGTTTTAATTATCATAGTGGTTTGTTTAAGCCTTAAGCACTGGATGACCATCCGGAGATCCCGTGAGAGGGGAGTATGGTCTTACAGCCAACCAAATGAGAGAGATTCATCCAAAATGATACCATCAAAACACCAGTGAAGGGGGCTCAGTGGATTGATTTTGGAAATCTTGCAGCCAAAAAAGATAAAGGGAGAATAAGGTATGGTTATCAAACAGAATTCTTGAAATGATTTGGATTCACGTTGATTCAATGGATTCCTTTTGGTCAAAATCTCGGGCTATGATCCAGAGAATATCACTGACCCCCACATGGAGGTTTATCCAGCAACAGGGGGTTTTCCAAAAAATGTGAGATAATCCAAAAAGTCAAGTCTGGAAAAAAGTTTAGTTGTTGGGTTATTTTAGGTGGTTGAATCGGGATTGTCATGATCCATGTTGAGAATCCTGTTCTCAGCCAAACCGGAGCGGCTTTGGAAATGACACAGGGAGGGTTTTGGTCACTACTCAATTGGCAGTATGAACCAAGGGAACTCAGGCTGAGACTTCAGTTTTTAGTGGTTTCATTGTTCATGTTTGATTTTCCATCTCCAAGTGGAGGTTTCCATAGTCATGGGGGTCCCCCCAATAGTTTTTTATGGTTTTCATGGAAAATTCCAAACTCACATGGAATAGCTCTTGAAGATGGCCCAGTCGAAATAGTTGATTTAGCCACTAAAAATGTTGGATCTTTCAACAGTTATATAAACGTTTACCAGAGGCTAAGTGAAATCATCATTAACCATTGACCATCATGAATCGCCATCATTAACCATCATTAACCATCATTAACCACCATTAATCACCATGAATCACCATAGTTATGTAAACGTTTACCAGAGGGTACCCCCATGACTTCGGACACCTCCAAGTCCAGTCCGTTGCTCCAGGCCTAGCACCCCCGGTCCTGGAGCCTATGGCAGCAATGACTCCAGGAGGAGCGCAACCCCAAAACGATGGGTTTTTTTGGGTAAAACAATGGTTAATAATGGTTAATAATGGTTGATGATGGTTAATAATGGTTAATAATGGTTGATGATGGTTGATGATGGTTAATAATGGTTGATGATGGTTAATAATGGTTAATAATGGTTGATGATGGTTGATGATGGTTAATAATGGTTGATGATGGTTAATAATGGTTAATAATGGTTAATAATGGTTGATGATGGTTGATGATGGTTAATAATGGTTAATAATGGTTAATAATGGTTGATGATGGTTAATAATGGTTAATAATGGTTAATAATGGTTGATGATGGTTGATGATGGTTAATAATGGTTAATAATGGTTAATAATGGTTGATGATGGTTAATAATGGTTAATAATGGTTAATAATGGTTGATGATGGTTGATGATGGTTAATAATGGTTAATAATGGTTAATAATGGTCAATGGTTGATGATGGTTGATAATATGATGGTTAATAATGGTTAATAATGGTTAATAATGGTTGATGATGGTTAATAATGGTTAATAATGGTTGATGATGGTTGATGATGGTTAATAATGGTTAATAATGGTGATTATTCCAAGATATTCCCAGTATATGTGGGTAAAACATGGTAAAACTATATCATGTTTATCACCCATGGCTGGGAAGGGTAAACATACCACCTATAAAAACGGTGATGACTGGGGGATGTTTTATGATTGTTTTACCCTTACCTTAGAACCTACGGTTTGGTGATAAGCTGTTGATATCATTTATCGGGGATCACTGGGGTTTAATGCCAAATACTGGGTTGGAAGGAGATAGTGTCCGATGTCAATTTTGAATGGGTAGTTTGATACTCCAGATCCTTTTTGGTGGGAACATACGCAAAAAGCAACCATTTTTATCTGGCATGATTGGCCATGGAAATAGCAGGTTGACAGGGAAAGGACAAGGTTTCTAATTTCAAACCACTGGATTTTTTGTGTATCCTATTTTGGGACAACCCGTATGGGATATGTGTTAATGGTCAGGTTTCCATGGTGCCTTAAAATTGGTCGGTTATGCACACCAAATCATATAGACCACTCTGGCATATTGTGGCCACACGTTCAGTGAGTCAATACCAAGATTTGACACCAAGGACCAGTATGTTGATGTAATGGGTGCACGAGACAAATTCACAGAAAAACGGATTGTAGTGATGAACAACAGAAGGTCTTTAAAGCCGTAGATGATAAATCTTGATGATGCAGGTATGGGCGTATACCACTTTGTGTCTCAAAATCGGATAGTTGAAGAACTGAGGAATATCCCAGCTGTACCATTCTGGCAACACTATTGGATGGATACTGGGTTGAGTCGAAATGCACCCCAGAATAGGATCAATATCAAAGTGACCCAAAAGTGTGGTTCCTTCCCTCTTGAGATCATATGGGCCATCTGGCCATCCAAATTTACAGATGAAGAATGGTTCAAAATGCTGGTGCCCTCAGTATTCGATGCTTACGTTTGAACCATTCATGTCAGTTCCCATGTCTAAATTGCATCCAAATCACAATGGTTAAGAGTTAAGAACTCCTTGTAGGTCTTAGGAAGGTGCTAGTGTGGAATCCCAATCAGTAGTAAACCCTTTTTTCAGGCTCTCCAAGTGAAATTAGGCCCTGGTTGATTGCCGACTTTATCATGTCAACAAATGGATATCTCAAAACTGCCCTTCACTGCTTATCTACTAAATGCCAGTGAAATGTTGAGGATGCTTTCAACCACAATACATCTTTTGTAACTTTGGTAGATAAAATCTATGGAATTATTCCAACTTGGATACTAACTTTGTAACTTTAGTAGATACACCAACATCAACACATGGAATGGGTCTCTCGTAAAGCTGCTCCAGAACTCCGGCCTTTGGCTTCGGTTCCGCTGGCCGCGATGGTGCAGTGGTGCCACTCTCAGAAATGAGACTGAAAATACAGGAACACTGGTAGTTTAACCAACCAAAATCTTGTTTTAACCAACAAAAATGTTGATTTAAACAAGAAATTGGCTGATTTAGCCAACATATTTGGTGCTTTTGACTTTGATGCAACAGAGGGGTGCGCTGGAGAGACCTTCAAATTTCCAGGTTTCCCGTGGCCAATAGGGGTGATGGACTCTCAACTCATGGCGGGTTATCACTCAGGATGGCTCCCCATCTTCAATATGTTTAATAGCTAGAAAGAATGGTTCAGTCCAAACATGTTGAGCCCTAAAATGGTGGTTAATCATGGTTAATCTTCATATCCCTCACTGTTTGTGGCCGGACCTCCGGTTTTTTCTCCAAAAATCGTCATGTGGGCTTGTTCGAAGATATGGTACACCTATCATCATTTCCCTAGTGTCTATTTCATATATCCACGACTGTAGCCCGATTTCTCCCAGTCAAACCTCCATTATTGATGGTTAAACCAAATTTGTTGGTTGAATCACCAATCTAGTCGGTTAAATCAGCAATTTTCTTCAGACTACCAGGATTCTAGTGCCTGACTGGGTCGTGTACAACTTGGTTGCAGTGCAAGAAGGTGATTCACCAGTTTCTAATTGGGGCGCACACCTTGCCATATAATTGGTGGTTCATCTATTTCAAAGAACTATTTACCAACTTCGAATTTAAGTGTTCATGATATTCCATTGGACTGGTGGCCATTTTTTGGCCGTGTGATGAGAACAGCGAGTTGCATGGTGCCAACAATGACCGAAATTCTTGGCCGAACCCGGATTGAAGTCACAACTAGGAAAAATCTCATGAGAGGTTGCTCTCACCTCCCCTGAGGCTTTGGACTGGGGGCATAATCAACCCAAAATGGGGGGTTAAGATAGAAAAAAAACATGAACATGTTGGAAGATTTGGCTCAGAATGGTTGATTGGTTGATGTTTGGTTCCCCCAGTTTCGCCTTGAAAAAGTCGCCTTTCCGACGTGTCGACGTGTCAGGTGCGCAGCAGTAGCGTCTCATCGCCCGGTCCCGGTGCCTACGCCGGGGTGATGAACAGCCAGGTGGGGCAACCAGGAGCGGCGCGGCAACCAGGATGGCAGTTGGATGCTGAACATATTTCCAGATTTTTTCCATATCACTACTCTTTTCGGGCTATCAACCCGAATAAGCCGATCCTATTGATAGGTTTTGATCGGCTGTGTCTTTGGATGATTGATCCCCTGATCCCCCTGTTCCAAGCCTACTGAGTTTTGACTGGTTTTAATGTTGTTGGATGAGTTCAACCATTTTCAACCACTGAATTGGTTTGCCCAAATGTGGAGATAACCAAGAAACCAGCACCCCCTGTTCTGGTAAGTCATTGGGCACAAGTCCTTCAAGACACCTACTAGGGACTCAATCTCTTGAGCGGCATCTCTACTGTCAGGGTTTCGTTTGTGAGGCGGGTGTTCAAAAAATAAGCGAAATCTAGTGGAAAGTCCGAAATATGCCCTCCCAGTTGATAGAAGCCCCTTCTACAATTCAACTTGAAGCAGATAGATTGCGTCCCCAGCTTGAATTCTAGATGATGTTCAAGCCTTGTTGATGGTCCAATTTGTTAGCCAAATCTACCAATCAGAATGGGTGTAGTGATAGGGCCCCCCAACTACAAGTCATTCTTGGTGAAAAAGAGTTTTTTTGTTGATTACAGCCCATGTTCAATTGTTAAATCACCACGTGTGTTGCATGTTCAATAATTAGTCGAATCACCATTTTTGCTGGTACAAAGCCAAAGGATAGTGTTTGACCAAATCATCAAATCAACCATTCAATGCGTACATCACCATTGCTGTTGGAGGAAAAAAAGACAATACATGCAGTAAAATCATCATAGGTGAACTGTTGAATAGTAAACTCGTCATGTCTGTTGGGGGGAAAAATATACATTCTCCCTGTTGTAGTAAAATCATCCGTGGTGAATATGTTTTTTCCAATAGTTAAATCACCATGTTTCTTGGAAAAAGCTAGACTATACCTTTATAGTAGTAAAATCGTTTGTCAATCATATTATCCCCATCAGTATCACTAATCCCCAAATATGTTGATAGGTTATAAAACTGATTTGTATGAGTGATTATCCTATTATCCCATGATATGATACAGGTTTTCATACATATCCCATTGAACGGGTTGTCACTAATGGTTAAATTATGATTATAGATATAAGTATGATTATATAAATTCCATTATGTGATAACAGGGTGATTACCTAATATTATAATTAGTGGTTATCCTATAAATATTATCCCATTATATCCCATAAAAAAGGAATTACCTAATGATATTAAAAACCATTATATATAAATAGGTATATAATAATGATATCCCATTATCCCTGATATAATAGTGGTTATCCTATAAATAGCTATATAATAGTATCCCAACACTATTTACTATAATATTTATAGGATAATCACTATGAAATACCACTATATACATATTATACTATAGTGATACTAGTGTGATATCCCTTGAAATCCCGAGAGAAAACTTCAGGCCACTCGCCCGCGCTCAGCGGGCCCAGCCTTTGGGCAGGCCAGGCGAGGGCCTGGACACCCAGCGGCGTTGAGTGGAAACTGATGGATTTTGTCATGAAATTTAGTGGATTTCAGTGGGTTTAGGTGGATGTTAATGGTGTTGTTTGTGGATTTTAATGGATTGCTAATGGGTTTCTAATGGATTTGTGATGATGGACCAATGAATTTTCATGGGATTTTTTTTGTGAAATAATGGGTAGTAGCGGGTAAGCACCATTTTGGCTGGTCAAGAACTCATCATACCCTCTGGTAATTTAACACGGGCTGGAAAAATCTCATGCAAAAAAGATGGGATGATCTCCTGCGTATCTGCTACCAAGGCTCGGTGGGGGGAACAACACGCCAGGTCAGATTCTCAGCTCCAGCAGCGAAGTATGTGGTGTTCCATGTGGTGTTCCATGTGGTGTTCCACCAGCACCCTTTAGTTATGGTATACTAAACAAGAAGTATACCCTTTATAGCTGGTTTATAACTGGTTCATGGCTTTCAAGTGCCACTGGATTTTTGTTTCAAACTCCATTTCGGTCGATTGGAAGTCTTGTGTCTTTCTTTCAGTCCCCCTTTTCAAAGGGCTAAACCATGATCAACTCCCCAATTGTTGCTGACAGATCCCCACTGCAGCATAAAATTTCAGATTGGTTAGATAGATGGGAAACCATTGCCAGATATTCGACTCGAACTACTCGAACTAGCATCTTGATCCATGGAATGTCTATCCAGCTACGTTTGGACCGGTGTTTCTGAGGTCCAGGTGCCTACGTTCCCAACTACAAAGCCACCAGGCCGTAATGGTGGGCTCAGACTCACAAGAATTGGGTGAAAAACCACGGAAAAATGGATGTTTCACTGGGAAAAATGGAGTTTCATCCAGCTAGAATATCGAAAAATATAGAAAAATGAGAGCAAATGAGGAGTCAACAAATAGAACTTTGAGTCTAACCATCAACAAGATGGGGATTTTGAATTGACATGTCCAAAGCAAATTTAACCACTGGGAGCACCATAGGAATCACAACTGGTGCGACCAACTGGTGACCTCAGAAGTCCCCAACTGGCCAAGTGAGAACTGCAGTTTGTCCATGGTTTGTCCATGGGTACCCTCTGGTTATGTCAAAATAGCTATTGAAAATGGCCATAGAAATAGTGGATTTTCCCATTGAAAATGGTGGATCTTTCCATAGTTATGTAAACGTTTACCAGAGGGTACTGTTTTTTTTTTGTGGTTTGTTGGGATATGTTGGGATTGTTTCCCTTAGATTGCCTGTGCCCAAAAAAAAAACACCAGTGTTAGGATAGGCTTCTATCCTAGCCTCCCAAGCCAATTTGGAAGTGTTTGGAATTACCATACTTTTTTACAGTGGGTTCTATCCTTCCCCAGATTGGTATGGCCGGTCTGGGTTGAAATTGACCAGCTCCGAATCATAAATGTTTGCAAATGTTCTAAGATTCTAAACATTTGACCTATGAATTGTGTGTGTGTGACAGAAAAAAGACTGACCCGCAAAGTTGCCTGCTCCCCATTGAGGTGGTTGCACACTTTGCGCAGGGTGTCTCCAGTTTAGGCTATTTTAGGGAAAGATCCACGATTTGAGTGTTCAACAAATCTTGCCACAAACTTAAGGGTCATTAAATGTCCCCATTGAACATCACCCAACCAAAATCGGTATATGGTCAATGCCATGGCTATTTTTTTAGGTGATGTCCAATATATCCAAAATGGGACAGTTACTCCTAGGGTGTGGCATTTCATCCATTGACTCCTCTCCAGGTTCGATCCTCCTCGGCATACCTGCACCCCTCGAAGGGATGGAGTCTGGGTCCCAAAAAAGTGATGCTGAGGAAAGGAGAGGCTTGGGGATACCATGGGGGGATGTTTCACCAGATTTCATCAGGAGGTTCTGGATTTCTGGGATGAATGACAATCGGATGACGCCATTGGTGAGTCCATTGATACCCCCCATTTTGGGAGAACTGGAAATCCTGAGGTGCGAGGGAAGATCGGTGTGTGGGGCGGCTCAGAGTCATGGCTGCTACCAGGTGGTTGGGGATCATCCACAGATTTGTACAACCCATGGTGCACCATGATGCGAACTGTAGAAACTATCACCTTTTACAAGCTGAAAACAACATGTAAATTTGCTGTTTTTTTAGGACATCCCCAAGCTAAAAAATGGTTTGTCTTGCGCAAGAACCCAATGGACACACCACAAGACTGCTTCTCATTCGAATCTCAGATTCGAAGATAGGCCAGGTTTCCGTGATCCCCAAATATCCCAAAAATAACATCTCAAAATCCATCAAAATCGATCAAAATTCCGCTGATTTTGATGATCTTCATCAGGGTTTTGACATGTCTTGACATGTCTTGACCTCCTGAGATTTGGCACACCTGGACCTGGCACCTACGGTATGGATTGTGGCAGTGCCTCGCATGAATTATGTGCCAATGGGGGATGAAAGAAACAAAGGATAGGGGTGAAACCAACAAACATTGGGGATTAACATGCTGAAGACCAGATTGACGAATTGTGGATGCATTTACAAACGACATAAGATGAGGTATCATCACACCTGATAGACATTTCATCTTGATAGACATCCAACAAGATTTGACATCTGCATTGGGTGCCTCGCCTCGCGACAGACCCAAGGCCCAGTTAATAAGTCAGCTCCGCGTTGGGGGTGTCTTGGCGAAGTCAGTGGGGGTTGAAACCTGCCCGGTTTGTTGGGATCAAAGTCTCCAACAGGATTCATAAAACATTCATAAAACCATAGGATAGCCCAAAATGTCCAAAATCCAGATCAAACTGTTTGCAGACCTCATTTTCCCCACGTTCCCCATGACATTCCCATGACATTCCCATAAAAAAAGGAGGCTCATCCCCCCAAATTTCGCCAAAGCCAGGTTTGGCAGCTCCAACCGGGGAGTGCATGTTCATGGTGCGGCGCCCTATTCATAAAGATCCAGAAAGCAAAGCAACTCTCATCCATTCAACGATGGTTTTTGGACTCCTGGTAAAAATGGTGGGATCGCTTTCACATCATCGGTCACTTCACTGCTTGCTTACGGTTGCGCCATTTTCAGCTTGATGGATCAAAAAAATGGGAACTCATAAACTCATAACCAACAGATATTGATTAAGACATGAATCATCAATATCAATGGATTGGTTTAAGGGAAAATTTACAGGAAACCATGGTTTTTGCCATTAAATGTGGGGTTTTCCTGTAAATTTCCCCTAAACCAATCCATTGACAATACTAATCAATCATAGAGAATCGATCCTTGGCACCGAATGCCAAGGTCAAAGTCCAGGGCCCGGTCAATATGACTTACGCAAGGATCCCAGTGGACGTCATACCGTACCACAAGTTTTGGTGGTGAAAACAACAAAGAATCCATTTTTCTTACCGTAGAAATGATGTGTATATAACATTCATAATCACTATTTGGGAAAATGATGATGAACGATTGGATGTTTGGGGTTCATTTTCAGATCAAGCGGCACGCTAGTTCTTTGGACGTGGGGTACCGTACTCATGATTCCCTGTTTGATCGGATCATATTTGTGACACTCTCGTCCATGGGGTATAAATATGTCCATGCCCTCTCCTGGGATTATAAAGACTCAAGATGACTCAAGTATGTTTGCAGAACTGCGACCATCAACCATCAACATTCATCAAACATGATCCAGCATTGCCTTGCTCAAACAAAAAAAACATCAGGAAAATTCTGCTCAGTACTTTGGATAAGTCCTCCCATGGCCACAGTGCCCAGGTCCTAGGATTGGAGGCCGGCAGCGGCAATGGCCCGTTACGGGCCCGTTACGGGCCCAACGCAGCAATGGGAATTCCATTCATATGGAAATTGTAAGATATTGTAAGCAATGTACCAGCAAGTGTATTCCTGAAGGGGAACCCCACCTATTTCACATTGGTGAATTGTCACTCAGCCGATTTGTTGGTGAGGTCAGTGAGGTCCCTCATGATGCTATTGCCATAGTAGACAAACGATCAAAAACGGTTATCTCGATATTGGACTGGTTATGACTGGTTCATACTGAAAGTTGTCACACTTACTGTGTTGCTGTCTTTGCAGTATCTTTTTTGTTGACCAAAAAAACTGACGTGATCCTGGAGTGACACAAAATCGACAGCATCAAAATACACCCTTCCAGGAGTTGTCCATTCCAACGAAGTCTTGCTTCAAGCATGTTGGTGGCAATGCCTCGAATTGTGATTCTTTTGCAATCCGTGTTATGTCCTCATATCATATCCTCCAGGTTGGTGTTCCCATTGCATTGTTGGTTGGTGACAACGTTGGTTTGCGTGTTTCCCTGTATTGTTGGTTGACTTGTTCCCCCCGTAGATAATATAGATGCACATGCAATATGCATATCCATAAACATATACAAATACATGTACACGTACATATGCACAAATGTATACATCGACAGATACAGATATATATATATATGTATGTCTCCATGATATTCTCCATGCTTCACATGTCACAGGCCCCAAGTTTTCGATTCGATGCCGCAATGAGATGTCCGAAGCCGGCAGCCTGGTGTGTCCGAGGCGAGCTGTGATCTGTTTCGTCGGTCTGGTGATGTGACCATCATTTCGAAAGGAAAAATCACAGTTTGAAAACCAAAAAAAACATCATTAAACACCATTAAACATCATTAAACATCATTAAACATCTGGGATGATCATTATCATTTATAAATGTTGATAAATGCTGGTTAATGGCGAGAAACATCACTGTTGATGGGATTTGCCCTCCATTCCAGGGATTTTGTTCAAGTTTCAATGGAAATCTTATGCCAGTTTGGGGGTTAGATTTGATTTCCAATGTTCAATGATGTTTTTTTCAAAGGAGCAAAGCATGTGTCTTATTGGGATGGAAATGTTGTATAGTCATTATTCTTGGATAGATGTTGATAAACTCAGGTGAGTATTTGACCTACCACCACATGTAAAATAGAATAGAACTATGAAACGGAAATGGATGTACCGATTGTTGTTGATCGTTTGCAGCATGGGATGGGATGAGATGCCCCAAGCCAGTGGATTTGCCAGCGACCAGTGGGTTGTAGCCCAGATGGGGCTGGTAGGGTCCCTAGGCCCTAAGCATTCAAGATGATGAGTGGGTTCCTGGGTCCAAAAAACTGACTGATACGCACGTGATATTGATGATATAGAAAGGTTACCCGGTTACCCTATGGTAAATGTTAACAAAAAACGATGGAAAATCACCATGTTTAATGGGTAAATCAACTACAAATGACCATGTTCAATAGCTATGTTTAATTACCAAAGGGTAATGGATTTGGATGGTTCCATGTTCTTCCCATGCTTTCGTAAATTTCGAAGCTTGCAGGGAAAAAGGGTGAGGGTTTCACCATCATCATAGTTTTCATCTTCATCATGTGTGTTTTCTCCTACCGCAACAAGTTGACACATACAGCCAAGACCGTCAGACCTGCAGCGTCCATGTTGTCAAAATATTGTACTTATTACATGGCCGGTTTCTGTACGCCTCCAACCACCTAATGTCGGCTACAGCAAACTACCTGTGAAGCACATCGCGACAGTCCTGGGCCTGGCGCTTTCGGCGGCATGTACACGCAATTCGGCTACTGAGCCCCTGGGCTGAATGGAGGTGTTGGGCATGGAGAATGACCCCCGTTACTCGGATTTCCCCATTGTGATCATCGACGATGAATCCAGTTTTTCCAGAGGAATGGTTAAAGAGAATGCAATCGCTGGAAGGTTTCCTGTTATTTTGCTCATTTCACGCTAGAAACCTTCATCCTGGGTAGTCCAGTTGGGATATAAATTGTCGACAGAGCCATCACGGCCATCAAAATCTCGCCGAGATCCCAATGTGATACCCATCACTACCAGAAACTTCATCGGTGATGCTATAGGGTGATTCCTGTAGCATCATGCCATTGATCAGCTGTGGAAATGATTGAAGTGATAAGACCAAGAATGGTTCAAGTGAATTGACGAAAAAAAAGCATGTTAAAGCAATAAATCACCCATGTTTTCATGGATACCAGCCATTTCTGTGTAAATTGCTCGATGGTTTACCACAGTCACGACAATGCCAACCTGTCCTGCCAGGTTGAAGCGGACGACTTTTTGGGTGCACTTTGGGTAAACCAAGGAAGGGGACCATACCAAAATGAAAGATACTTACAAACCCAGATGGCAATTGAGATATACCTATAGATTGATATAGATTGATGGTTGGATCGATAGATGGATAGATCCATACATAGATCCATACATTCATAGGATGGATAGATAGAACTGCAAGATTGTGAGAAGAATCTGCAAGACATGGGTCCATTCGGGATGTTCCTACACACTGCTAGCTGCCAAAATCTGCGCAAACTCAATTTCGTTTGCCGTAAACATTGGAAAGTACCCAGTAAATCGCCTCGACCAGTGGAGTTACCGTTTTTCAAGGCACCGTGTTAGAAGCAATGGCGATATTTCTGAGATACAAACCATCCCCCACAAGGACAACTATTGTGCATTAGGATCAGGTAGCTGGATATTGCAAAATCCATCATTGAAAAAGGTGAGTGCTGCAATAGATCATTGTCGAATATCCCGATATCCCCGATAGATTTCCTCACGATTCTTCAAGGCAAGACTTCTTTGATCAGTTTGGTTCTCTTCAGTACCGGTAAAATCATTCCCTTTCAATCTGCACTTCGGATGTTCCCATCCAAAGCTGAGAAAAGTCCCCAATGATGTCCATCATATCAAATCTAAACACGAGAAGTTCGCTGCAAAGATCCATGGTTTTTGATGAACAGTTGACTCGTGCACCAAATGCCGCACCCTTTCTTGGGCAGATCCTCACCGGGCCCTAATCGTCTGGGGATGATCAATGTTGGGACAGGTCCAATCAATAGAACCAACTAATCTATGGGGATAATGATAACTGGAAATATGATGATACAACAGGCTGGATTTTGGGTTACCCGGTACCTCATTTTCAGACATCTGAATAAATCTAACATGGAAATCACCACTTTCAGGATCATTCACTCATTGAGACTGTTGAATTTGGGCCAAACTACCTTTTTTAGCTAAGATTATATCCATGGCACCATGCCAACCATGGGCATCCACACATCCATGGGCACGGCGAGAGACGCTCACGGCCAAAGACAGCCGACAAGAGCGGGCAAGAAACACAGAAAATGTCCAAAAAGATGCATCGAGATGAAACATTCCTCCATTCAATTTTTGGATCGAATGTTAGCGTTTCAGATTTTACATGCTATGTGTTTCAGATCTGAAAATGAGGCATACCAATGTATACCCCCCAAATGGCAGTTTTCCTCTGGATGATGAACAAACCCCACGTTCCCTGCTCATCACTCTGCGTCGCGGCGAAGCCACGAGACGTAGCAGATGTGTCAAGAAACGGAGGTTTCAACTGGTAGCCTCTGGTAACATGGCTGGGAAATCCAGTAGAAATAGAATGGGAAAATCATCTATAAATTGGGTGTCCATTTCCATGTTTGATTACCAGATGGCAGTGACCAATTTGGTCAGGTTGCAAAGTGTGTGGAAAACCAGAAACCTCCATTGTTCAGCCAATGCGTACAGCGCTGGGCGCCAAGTTGAACTGCAGTCCCACGTGCCGCTGAAAAGATAGTGGGAATGGTCATGGCATGTGCGTGTATGTCCCAACATATCCCAACAGAATTTGTACTAAACCAAGGGGGGTTCTCAAAGAAATTGGCAATTTGGAGATGTTTGGATGTTTTTTTGTTGGAATGCCCAAGTTGGACAGCACCAAAGGAGGTATTTACCTTGAAATGGGCTTGCTTCCAGTTGGCAGAGGCCGTCCCAAAACTTCCCGAAGAAAATCCTGCATCAACTCCAACCGAAACGTGCCAAGGTGTCCTAATATCCTAGTACATACAGCTTATGTTTGACTTCAATCCCTGAGGATATGATATCGACGGAGGCGGTGGCAGTTTGTTCATGAAATCCACCCCCCGCTGCCGTTTGGGGCGTTCCATCGCTTACCAGCGCCCATCCACGGATGTGGGAACGGAACCCCGGTCGCTGGGAACGGAGATTGACATAGCATGCGAGAAATCCAGCAACCGGACGTAGTCACGGCTTCTCCACTGCTAGCACTGCATGGCAGCAGCGTGATCTTTTCATGTCCAATCCCATATTGATTTGAAAATTGATGAAAATTGAAAGTGCAGAAAGAACTGGTTTTGTAAAATGTGTTGATTTTCTATCTTATTCGATGGATGTTGCCGCTGTCCATTCCGAGGCGCCAAGGTTGACCCCGGTTCCTGTGCGCAGGCGCGTCCCCATCCACTGGTTTGACATCGTTGATTTCTGGGTTGAAACATCGTCAGTTCCCAACTGAGTCACCACCAGGCACCTAGGGGACACTCCCCAGAGTCGCAATGAAGTTCTTGTCGGCTCGGTGCTCCCAGTGATGGGAATACCAAAAGGGACGCGGTTATGGTATCGTCGTGTTTATTAGTGAAACTATGTGAGTTTATGTGAGTTTGGGGTTGTAGCCAGCCAAAAAAAGAGTCTTTACGTTTCTGTGTCTTTTATGGGTGCTATGCGGGAAAGCATGAAAATTCGAATTTACCCCTGGCACCCCATTTTTTAGTCAGGGGAGTGGGTCATGCGATTTCATGGTGACTTTTGGAGTCCATGATGAACTTTGACGAACCATCCCATGAGCAAACAAGCCCCACGGTGGGAAGTGTTTGTTCATCAATAAGAATGTTGAGACATTTACCTCCTTTGGTCAAGACACGCGATCGTGTGCCGGAAACCGGTTTCGGGCGGGTTTTTTTTTTAATGGGAACTTCAAACATCAAAACAACAGTTGTGTCCATAAGGGCCATAAGGGCCATAAACAATCAAAACAAGCCATACACAATCCATGGATTCCCAGGTGGAACCGAAGTTCTGGGCGTTGCCCACAGAGGCCCCAGTCCGCGCTAAGGGTGCCGATCAGCTAAGGGTGACAGGCTTTAGATGTTCACCTCGAAAGATCATGCTGTTGGCATTTTAAACATCAGTCAGAGAAATTTCTCAGAGATGCTGTTCATAATCCATGATAATCCATGATAATCCATGATAATCATTGATAATCATTGATAATCCATATAATCCATGATAATCCATGGTCATCCAAGGTCATAAAATCAACATCCATGGCTTTCTGAGGATGCCCTGCGCCACGTGCAGAGCGTCCGGGATCCATGGGATTCCGACTGGAGAGGGAAAATCTGATGTTGTAAATCCGTTTGGGGTTAGGTTGGTTGAGAACCTTGTCCCAGTTGATGAACATCTGGATCAACCGTGGTTCGGTAGATTGATATTTCAATTTTAGCGAGAAATGGAACATGTGATGGTGTCTGATTCCGCCAAAGGTTGTTTTTTGTTGTGTTTATGCATGGTGTTATTCAGCCTCTCCATAATATCCCATTGCTCACTAGCAATCCAAACTGGAGGTTGTTGAACTCCAATTGGCGTATGCTTAAAATGAGCCATCAATGTGTTTGGAGAAGTTGATCCCAAAATGAGGAGTCTGGGGGGATGTGAAAGCCTGCCCAATGTGTTTGGAGATTGGTTTGGCTCATGGGCCAATGATTCCCCACAGAAACCCGCTGGACTCGCAGGTTGCAGTTCATTTGCAACAGCTGATGCCGCCGGGGGACATGGGGCAAGAGCTAAGTGTTGTGACGTTGATCCTTATAGACTTTATAGACTTTATAGACATCAACTCACTAATCTGTTTGGGGATCAGTTGAAAGCAGAGGAGCTATAGCACACTTTGCCGGCACACATTTCAGCTCTTTTGTCTCGTGATGGGGATTTGCGAGAGTTGCTTTGTGATTTTTTTTTTTTGGCGGAGGAATCCAGACACTGACCCATTTGACCAGCTTTCCCCAAGATTGTATTTGGTGTCGGAATATATTTGAAAGAGAATAGTTCAATGCCCGGGAGGAAGTCCAAGGCCAGATCGTCTTGCCGAAGTGTGATCCAAAGGGTTTCTATGCGATGTTCTGGGTATGGGTGCCATCTGGCATTTCGGCTGAGAAGCAAATGGAGCATCAAAAACTCAGACTATCCGAGACTATCCCATAGATGTTCCGTTTTCTGCGTTAATGATCTGATTCATGGGGGCTTGGATGCTATCCAACGGCTTCACCCGCACGGATTGGCCCAGAGGCAGCATCCTCGCAGCCGCTTCCAGTTTCAGCGAGAAGTTTGACCATCTTTTCAGTCACTCGCCCCCTTGGGAAAACTCTTGGCCGGAAAACTCGTTTGGTCAGAATTCAAGACCCAACGACCTGCAGAATTCAGCACTCATCCAAGTTTAGGAGCAACCCCAGTAGCTTCACCCCAGGGAGAAAGACACCTTGAGTTGTCTCTTGCGCGGGTGTCGCAATACTTTCGAGCTGCCATGGCTAGGTGCCAGCGCCAATGTGGGCCTCAAATATGGGGTCAGACTGAGGGAAAGATCCCCATATCCAGTGAAATTTGGCTAACAAAGAATAGGGATTGAATGATTCCAAGAAAAGAGTAACTGAGTAACATTACTTAGAACTTGAGTTTGGAAAGTATTTGGGGCCAGCCCAAATAATGGCGAAGTTTAACCAACAAAGATGGGCCAAAACCATGTTCTGCCCCACATTCAGGCAACTTCTGCTGGATACAGTGGGATTGGGCACATCGGAAGATCTCATGGGGCTCAGCCACCCTTTTGGCTGGGGATTCGATACATATCCAGCCTTCTTGTTGGTGAATCTAACTTTCATACACTTTCATGTTCACTAGAATCACTAGAAGCACCAAACTCAAAACTGCTGTGATCTCTGAATCTCCCCGGTCCGATTTCCGAACTCAGCATCCGCACGTTTGGCTCAGCCAACTAAGCCACAGTGAACCAACAATTTCCTGGCCATGAAGCTGCTGGTGATTCTACAGGTGCCCTGGTTGTTGGGGACGGCCAGCCATTTTTTTTGCACCCGCAAAAAGAAGCAGAAAGGAAAATCCATGTCAAAAAATAGTGATACTACTGTATGTTGTTTCTTTTCGATATGACCAGAAAAATCTAGAAGTATAGGAAAACATCTTTGATAGTGGTCATGTTGAATCTTCGGGGAAACAAAGTAAAAACAAACATGCTGTCGCCAACAATGGGAAATCCTCTGGATTCGTCCGCTGTATTGTGGGGATTAATTAAAAAATGATTGGAAGGAAAGCTAAACATCATGAAAGAGCATCATGGAGGAAGCAAGTTTGGATTCAGCTTAAGCACTATTTGCAATGTGTTGAATCAATAGCAAATCAGGATGCTATTGATTCAACATCTATGAGCACCAAACCCCAAATATCCATCTATACAGCCCCTGAACAGCTGAGACCTGTTGTTTTTGTGTTGTTATATGGCGATGTTTTTTCCCATGTCTGGTTGAAACCACGAATCTTTCCACATCAAGCTGTTGGGATCCAGGTGACGGCCTCCTTGGCTTCCCTACGGGGTGTACCCAACACTCCGGGAGGGAAGGTGGAAGGGGTGAAGCCCTCCGCGGTGGTCGGATGTCCGGCAGGCTTTAAGGCCGCAGCAGGGTCCATATTTTGCTGGTGAAATTCATGGGAAATCTGAAACTAAAATGGATAACTGGGGGGTAATTCCATAGGAAACCTCGATTTGAATGGTAGCAAATTGATCCAAGATGTTAGTCTTGTTAGTTCCAAATTTGTTTGGGAAAGAAATCCAAGGGGTTCACTACCACAGTGTTTTCCTGAAAGTTGTTGATTTTGGGGTACATCCCATTTTGAGACAAAACCAGATAGCGAAAAGGTGAATTACTTACTGATGGTTATAGACTTATAGACATAAGTTGGATCTGTCGCTTCCAGCTGAACATGGTTTTGGATCAAAAGCCAATGGGTACCCGAGTGTTCACATCCCCTATATGTAGGGCTCTAATTTGTTGATATACCATGTCAGTTGTCAATTTGTCCTTAAATGTGATACGTTATATATCGATATATATATATATATATGTATATATATATATATAACATATGTATGTATATATGTATTATATATATATGTATTATATATAATATGTGTATATATATATGTATACAAAATATGTATATATATATATGTATTTATATATATATATATGTATGTATATACACGTATGTCATATATGCATATGTATATATACCATACCAGCTTTATTGCGTCAAATGATGATGCTACAGTGGTGGAATGTGCTGGATCCGATGGTATAAATTGGGGCTCCTTGCTACGTGTATTACCAGTAAACGAACATTAGGCTATAGAGAAGCACCACGTTGAGTAGATAAATCATCTATAAGCAGGCCAAAAAGCAAATTCAAAAAGTTCACCAAGCGATATGTCCCATGAATATCGCCATTTTTGTTGCTTCAATCCCTATCAATCCCTATCAATCACCATAAAACATCATTAAACCCCATCAAACCCTATTAAATCCCACTAAATCCAATCAACTCCCATTAAATCCCATTGGATCCCATTAAACCACCATTAAATCCCATGGGCTCTTCTGATTGGGGGCATGATCCCCCAGGATTGCGGCCATTGCCGATGTGTGCCAGCAGACACCTGCAGTCGCGGATTCTGCGATGGACCACCGATGAAATCTGGGGGATCCCCAATAGCTGGATGGTTGATTTGGCTATGGATCAATACCTATAAAAATACCAGCTATTTAGGGGGATGAACATCCATAAATCCCAGCTATTTTGATGTGAACAGAAGGGGATTCCATGGGTTTTGACACACTGCCATTTCATGGAAAATCCAAAAATAACATGGATTTGGGGGTCCCCATGACTATGGAAACCTCCAAATAAAATCAAATAAAGATATAAATCATGGAAACTCAGACCCAGCTATGACGAAAATATGGAGCTTACAATATATGTTTGGAAAGAACTCCATTTTTTTTAAGGAAAAAAGAATGAAGTGGAGGTTTCACTGCGAAACAGTGGAGATTTTAGCAGATAGAAGACATCGACCGAGAATCCTTGCCACCTTTCTTGAGTCGGAGATCCTTTTTTGCTAAGTGGTTTACAGTTAAAATCAGGATCAATGTGGTAAACCGAGTTAATGAATGTTAATGACCCCCAATTTGCCCAGTTGTTTCCATATGGCTATTCAAACACCACCCCACAGGACCCGGGTGTGTTCCCAGGACCCGGTCCTACCAACGGAAACGGAAGCAATGTGGACCCCGACAGCAACATCTCCATGAGGTGCTGGAAACCTTGGGCGGCTGCGGCTGGATCTTCTTTCTGTGTTTCTATTACAGGTGAGATCAGACAGGCCATTCCCAGCTTTTAACTATAGTAACTACCCTCTGGTAATTTAACATAGCTATTTAAAATTGCCATTTATAGTGAGTTTTCCCATCAAAAATGGTGGTTTTCCATAGCTACGTTAAATTACCAGAGGCTACGTCTAATCAGACTTTGTGATGATGTGATGAAAGATGCCATAACTCGAAATCTCAATGACCGGAATGACCGGTCACCGCTGGATGCACGGTGTATCCAGGCCCTCCACCGTGATTGGATGCCCTCAGAGCCACTTGGCAAAAAACTTGGCCGCTTCGACGGCAGGGTTTGATACACTGGTAGATACCATTCGAAAATATCAGAAATGCTATGCAGCGCTCTTTTGGGCTGGAATTGAGAAGTCAGAAAAGAACTGATGGTTGCTGAGGATTGCAGCTTTAATCGCAAGGAATGGTGAAAAGCTGTCGTACAAGGGTTGGCATATATGGGAATCCAGTGCTAGAGCCTTCGACGATTTGTTGTTTGGAGAGATTTGTTGTGTGACTTGGGGATGAATCTTGTTTCCTGCAAGAAATATCCAACTTCTGAAGAAAATGCAGAATCCACAATTCGAAAGCTTAGAACTGTGGCCTTGATTCCAACTCGACAATTTATCGATCCCATTTCCACCATTTCCATCTGGACCTGGGAAGGCCATGTGGACTGTGGCCCTTGCTTGTGCGTGCCAAGCTCCACGTACCTCAGCTTGCACTTCGTACCATGCCTCCACGGGTCCCTGGTGATATGATCATTCTGGTCTTGCCAAATCAGACGTGCATTTTTCTGTCACCAGCATTCATAAGCCTGTCGTGGTTGCGCTGGGACCTGTATGGCAGTATGTCTTGGCAAGCGATGCCAATTTCGATGTATGCGTTGCGTGTATCCCACCCGTTACCCGTTGCCACTGATTTCCTTAACACAGGTGATACACACAGAAACCTTAGGTTCGCCAGGTCCCATCGGTATCCGAGAGAAGGGACTCTCTGTCAAAGTTTCATCAGATACCCAAACTCTAGCAAGTCTGAAAATCCGATGGATGATTCAAATGTCAAAATCTCATATGTTTCACGGTTCAAAATGGTTTATCTCATTTTAAACTCATTTTAATCTCACCATATCTCACCACACATCAGGCGAAACGGGCTTTCCTTGGAGCTCAGGTGCACCTGGTGTCCGGGTGGCGGCACTGCTCCCCCCGTGGTGAATCCAGTGACGCCTCGGAACTCCTCGGTGCCGTACTGCCCACAGCCGCTTGGATGAAACGATAAACAGCTGCCACCGGATTAGTGTTAAAGATGATAAACAGTGGCACCATGATTTTTACAGGTTTATTAGTGCTTGTTTATAAGAATCATCATACTTATGGTGTTAAAGATAACTTTTATTATAAACAATAAAGAGGATGAAAATTGAGTATTAATCCATAAGTATGATGATTCTTAGCCATTACTAAACAAAAACAATAATCCCATTAGTAGCTCCATTATATATATATATATTTTTTTGACACAAGCACACAGAAGCTTCACGCTGCGGCTAGCACGGTCAAATTCGAGAGCAAGCCTCTAGCCTGCAAAATCAGGTCCAATCGCGCCTCCGTAACCTGTACACAACATCGGGGAACATCGGTCGCGAAAGGCCTGTGGAATGTGCACTGTGTCGTCCGTTGCGCAACGACGTAGTGCTTTGGCGAGTCCCTGAGCCAGCGCTCTGTTCAAAGCTGGTGGGTACTCTTTCAAGGCAGCAGTCGACCAGCCTCCAGCTAGGTCAACACCAATGGATGTCTGTACAGGCACATCCTTGGTCACCTGCCATTCTAGAAGATCCTGCTGGATGCCCGGGGCATTAAGAATCAGCAAGCAAGTAGGTTTAGGGGATTTGGCACCCCACAAGCCCTGCGCCAGCTGGAGAAGTTCAAAACCTGGCAAACTCAGCAGGAGTTGCAAAATTGGTGTACGCCAAATAGACACTGATGTCTCCGCCTTGGGTGGAGCAGGATGTTCAGTCAGTGCTATGCCACCTACACAATATAGGTCCACAACTGCTTCAAGTTGAAAACCCATCAGCGAATTCCCTACACTCAGCTGCTTCAGCTCACGCAGGCGCAGGGCTTCCTTGCCCCAAGGCGACTCAGCAGTGCGAAGAACTCGTGGGGCTCGTCCACGTGCCGAAACTTCACGCTCCCGAGCCTGCGACCAAGTCTCGCATGGCGGTCCCCCAATCAGTCCAGCCACAATGCGCCTGCGGATGGCATCCCTCCAAAAGGCACGCGCTGAAGGTTGCAGAAGGTCGCCCCAAGTGCTGCTGAGCACAACATCCAGTGAAATGATGTGAATGAGAATGCCCTCACTGGCATCATGCAAACGGTCAAAGAAGAACTGGAAGTCCCCTTTACGGCGACGGCCTGAAAAAAGGTGCAAGAAATATCGCTCGCACCCAAAGCCACGAGGAACATGATCATGAGGTCCACGTTCTCCGGCTGTGTCTGCCTCACGGCAGCAGTACGCAGCCAAATCATGTACATCTCGATTCCAGTGTCCTTCCAGAGCGACAATGTCATGTGTCAAGAAAGGCCATGTGCAGGGATCCGCTAGGCGGCGTAGAAGTGCATGGAATGTTTCGGACGAAATAGCCAAAGCAGCCACATCATCAACGGTCGCTTCGTCACGCAATGCATGCAGAGTCAATCTGAGTTTCTCCCATGTGATAGCTCGGCTCTGAATGCACTTCTTGAGCTTCTCCAACCCCACATCCGCGCCCTGCATGTCCAACATGAGCAGGTAGAGCTCCTCGAAGAGGGTGAGATCGTAATCATCATGCTCAGCTCTGCGTCCGGGAGCAGGAAGAGGGCCTGCAGCTTGAAGTGGAGGGAGAACACAGTCATGTGCACGTTCCAACGAAACATTGGAAATCGAACCAATGCCTGGGACAGGTGTCACATGAATGCCCTTGCGTTGAAGACTACGGCGACAAAACTCGGCACGCAGAAGGTGTCCTTGGAGTTTGCCATGACTATGGTACTCTTTCAGACAGCAAGCACATTGCGTGCCGTCAAAAAGGTGGCGTACCTTTTGAAAAACTCCATGTGTTCTGAACATGTGTGCGCCACAACCTCCACGTGACGAAAAACGCTTCTCACACGTCATGCAAGCGAAAATGTCAGTAGGAAGTCGCTTGACTTCAAAAGGAGGTGGGTGAATCAAGCTACCGTGTTCATGGAGCTGCGACAGGATGTTGCGGTGGAAGCACTGCACATCGTGGAGATTGTCTCGCTGAGCAGCAGCATGAGCACCAGCTCTCAAAATGAGCTTCTTCCAGTAGCCTCTGTGGTGTAACATCAAATATGTCCATGAAGCGAGATGCAAACTGGGATCTTGCAGGTCTGACGATCCTTGAAGTTGCTTCCACATCCAATCAAGGTCACTGCAAATCAGGGAAACCCATTCTGTATCAGCATTGAGAACTCCCCAGGCAGCGGAATCCGCAGTAGCGTACAGAGCACCAAAGTGCCTCAAGCGCTGCATGCGCAAAAGAGTCGATGGATCAGGAAGACCAGTGGCTCTCAGGATCTCATCATCAGTCATGTGCACGTCATGCGCTCGATGGATGAGCCGCTTGTAGAGCTTGATCAGGGAAGTGTGAACAAAATGGCGAGTGCGAGCATCAGCCAGTGTCCACGACTCACATCCATAAACAAATTTGCTGAGGATTAGTGTCCTGAAAATCTCAGCACGCCTGCGCAGAGACAACTGCTTGTTCTGGTAGAGCAACCGACGGTGCTGCTGGAAGGCTGTCTGTGCGATGCTGAATCTCCTTCGGGCCTCTTGCCTCATATCACCTTTGTGGTGCAAGAGGCATCCCAGATGTGTATAGGTTGTAACAACCTGAACTTGCTGCGCATCATATTCTGTGAGAATGGTCAGCAACTTTGGGGCACTGGGTCCGAAAATGCGTTTTTTGGCAGCAACGGAGCCCGGTCCCTGGAAAACTAACATTGCAGCTGTTTTGCCGGGATTGAGGTTGGGCGTCATTGCGAATTCTCGGCACTTCTGGAGCAGCAGCCCGCAAAGATGAGCGGCTTTCCTTTCCAAAGCATCAGCATGAGAATCAGCAAAGCAGAAAACACTGTCGTCCATCCATGTAGGACCAATAAATCCAATGGTCGTCATACAAGGTGGAGCGTCAGTGGTGCATGGGAGCAAAGAACTGCGTAGCCCCAGCTCTGCCGGCACATTGTCAATGAGGCCTGCTGCTTGAAATTCATCCTCAAGGTCATGTAGAAGACGGGCCCACAAGAAACTAAAGATGATATCAGCCCAGCTGTCACCAGGACGAGTCCCTAGACGAGTCTTGCAGCGATCATCTTGTCCTTGAAGGGAAAAATGCGTGTCTGCATGCAATGACCGCACCATCATCTGCATCTGCTGAGAAAAACCTGCACGAGCAAGTGCATGGTCATCATCAAGGTGTCGGTACAAGGCATGCAAAAGATCAGTGCCCATCCCAAGTCGATGACCCATGTTGGCAATGGTT
Organism: Cladocopium goreaui; assembly: GCA_947184155.2. NCBI lineage: Eukaryota > Dinophyceae > Suessiales > Symbiodiniaceae > Cladocopium > Cladocopium goreaui. Next base: position 358,458 of record CAMXCT020003101.1, on the reverse strand, counting down.
TCATCGCATGCAGGTCCCCCAATTGACAGCTCTCTGACAATGCGATAGAAAGCTTCACATAGGTCCAAAAACACCATGCCAACGTTGAGACCACGTTGCCGACGAGATCGTAAGAATGCACGGGCTTGATGGACTCCTGTGGCAACAGAAATACGGCGCTTGCCGCCAAGTTGTTGTTTTTGTAAATAACGCTCAAAAAGATCTGCTGAGTGAACTCTGAGACAGCGATGAACGGTCTTGCCGATGTGCGACGAAATCAAGATGCTGCGATATGCCGCGCAACTATCTTTGGCTCCTTTCCCCTTCCATAGGGGGTGCAACCTACCCCCTTTATGGAGTAGGCATTCTTGCCCATGGGTGATGGTTTTCAGCATGAGGGAGTAGGTCTTCTTCGCAAAATCTGCAGGGCTCAAGTGGCATAGGAGTGCTTCAATGCCATCTGGTCCAGTTGCCTTGCCTGGCTTAACTCTCCTGTACGCACTTTCCAGTTCGCACAAACTAGGGAGGTCCGCAAGAGTCAAATCCAGGGAGGAAGCACGAAAGGATGTCAGATTGTCAATCCACTCCCGCCTCTGTTGATCTAATGCAAGTCTTTGGCCACCCTCCATCTGCATGAAGAACTGTACCCATGTGTCCAAGGCTTCAGTCGGGCTGCGACACACCCGCCCTTGATCATTTCTAATAAAGGGAAGGGCTTTCTGATGCACCTTGCGAAGATTGGTGGATCCAATCACCTGCTTCAATTCATGCAGAATCCTTGACGCAGGGGCATCCGGAGGTAACTCTTGAAAAAGTGTTTGCAAGTGAGCCGTCTTGGCCTCCTTGAGCTGAACTCGCAGGAGCTTGGCTGCATTGTGTAAAGCACCAAAGACTCGAATCTTGCAACAAAGTAGCCAGGTGTCATACTTCCAAAAAGCATGGCCGGCTTGCTCTGAAGAAGCATTCACAAAGGCAGAAAAACATAGATATAAGAGTTCAAATCTTCGTCGAGATTCGAGCTCCTTGAGGGTTCTTCGTCTCTCCAACTTGCAAAGCCTCAAATGCCAAACAGAATCAGGGATGAAGGCCTTTTTTGGCTTCTGAGAAGATCTGGGGCAGCATTTCGCAATGCCTTCAGTCAAGTGCCCGTTGAAATCATCAACTTGTTGTTCAACATCCTGTGGCCATGGTGCAGGGATGTATGCTTGCAGCACTTGTTGCACATGCTGTCTTGTCACAGAGGCGCGACAAAAGGCCTTTGATTTACTCTTTTGAACTGCAGGGCTATGATAGATCCATTCTTGCCATTCCAATTGCAAGCCAACAGCAAAATGATCAAAGCATCCATTGCCAAGGTCAAAATCATGCAGGACGCTAGAAAAGGTGCAGCTGGCAAGGCTCTCACACGGAATGCAAACATGATCAATGCAGTTGCTATACTGCCCAGAAGGACTGGTCCAAGTGTCAACGCTACCCTGATGGTAAGAGCTGGTCATGGGCAAACAAAGATCATGAGCACACAGGAACGTACGCAAGAATTCCGTGTTGGCAGTCTGCTTGAAGCCAGTAGTCAGAACATGCTTGTCATCGCATGGCCCAGGGTCTGCGTTGGCATCGAGAAAAACAAAAAGTTGTTCATCTTGAGCTTTCAAGGAGGCAATGTGTTGTAGAGCGTCCCACCAGGCGCACCGTTCAGCAATGGGAAGTCCAGACTGGGGAGCATAGCCAACAAGAAGAGCAAAGTGAACAAATTCTGTCTCAACGCGGACAAGCAAAGTGCGTGGGTCCTTGTGCAGTACCTGAAAATCTGCGCGCTTGAAGAAAAGCTCTCGATGACCAAGACGACCATAGGGAACATTGAAATTCGCCCAAAGCTCGACACCATAAAGGCCACCAGGTGCATGTCCAGAGCTAATTCTCAGGACCTTCTCCGCAGCGCTGAAAGTTTCAGGAGTGCGGCTCTCCTGAATGCCCAGAAAGAGCAGACGCATGGAGAGAAATTGCTGACGTAGATATTCAGTTTTGCCTGCATGGCCCCAAGGTCCATTGTACATCGAAGCAATATTGGCAGTGCACAAACTCAAGGTCAAATGCAGTGAAATAGGTTTCGGTTTGTTATTTGTCTTCACATCAAACTGGGAAGGCTTGAGAGCTGGTGGCAGAAAGGGTGCATAAGCATGGAGCCCTGCAGTGCATCTCGGCGGCAAGCCATCAGCAACACTGAAGAAAGTCCAGAAATGCGGAAGGATTCTACGCCAGGTAGTCAGGGAGATCTTCTGACGTTGGCAGTAGAAACTCTTCTCTCTTTCCTTCTTTGCCAACCAGTCCACCATGTCATTGAAAGGCTCTTGGGTATGGCCAGGGATGTGCTCAATTTGGAGAAGGTCTCCAGGCAAGGCGGTTTCCAACGCTTGGAAAACTCCTCGAAAACATTGGAAAGATGGCCCATTGTCGTGGCATCCAATGCATCCACTGGCCTGCAATGCTGAAATTTGTGAATCCGTTCTGAATAGGGTGGGTGTGGCAACATTGTGTGCCAACCGCCACAATCCTGCCCATGTCAGAGCTTCGCGTTCAGCAATGTCCGATCCCATTGATTCAGCACCCAGATGATGCGGACTGTCAACTTCATAATGAACTTCATGTGCAAGCCAACCCAGGACTTCAATTGTGTGCCCTTCAACACCTTGGTAGCACTCACCCAAGACAGTGAAAGCCCAGGTGTCGGCCCTGCCTTGTTCTGCATTCCATAATGCCGGCTTGTGCTTGTCCAGAGCATGAGAAGAGCCGTCAGTGTAGATGATAATCCGGTCGAAATCATCCAGATTGACTGATGAACTCATGCGTAAGGCTGCCTGCGTGGTCGATGGAAAGTCATAACCTGCAGGATCACGCTGCAGGATGCCATCAGCTGATTGAAAGAAGTCGTGAACATCTTGTAAAGAGATGCCATATCGAATCACGCAGTCATCATCAGCAACAATATCAGGAGCAACAAAGGTGCACCCCGTGGATGGAGAAGTCGTAAGTGGAGGAGGCCAACTCGGTGTAGTTTTTGTTTTGATCTCAGTCACTGGGAGCTGCACGGACACATTCTCAAAGACAACATGTCGAAGGCCACCACTCAGTTCTTCACACGACAGGATCACAGCTCTCCAATAGCCTAGTCCATAGAGAAAACGCATCATGTCATTGTCGCTCATGACGTTCTCAGCAGTGTGAAGAAAAGCCCCCAAGGTGTCCGTGACATCAGAGTGGCTGAACATGTAGTGGCAGTGAGAAGGTTCTGCTACCCATCCTTGTGGCAAACAAAGAGCAACTTCATGTTGATCAAAGCGATGCACATCACATTGATGTCCCCAGTGTTTCAGTGCAGCTTTGATTTGAAGCACATTGCCTGGGAATTCACATTCAAGGTATGTGGGCAGAGGGGGCATGGCAGCTCCAGCAATGAGGCGAATGGGAACAATCTGTTCGTGTTGCTGACTGTTTTCATCTGCAATCAAGGAGTCAAGGGAAAGCTCAATGCGCTTCAGACTCCGCTTGGTTTGTAAAAGTGCAAGCGCCTCCCCATCATCAGCTCCATCTTCAAGAGGTGGAACAGGAACATGTTGAGAGGAGCTGGCCGCAGCTGCAATGTGATTGCGAATGATGAGAAACGCAAAACCATGTCGAACAGGGAAAACATGTCCATCACGAAATTCATGTTCTCCCCACCAGATCATGCAATCAACATGTCCAGGAAGACATGCGTGTTGAAGATCCACCGCTGTGAGCAAGTCAATCCGCGTCAACGCTGCGGGAACTGTTCGAATGCAACTCGGAATTTCCAAAGCAGCATTGCGAGGATCAAGCGTAGCAATGTGAACGCTGCGATGATCAGGAAGGGGGTTCTGAACAATGAGCACATGTGGTGTCCCAATAGGAGACCACAAATTGGATCTCGGTTGTGGAGTGAGGAGATACAAATGCAATGGGCAATCAGGGTCAACTTTGTCATCCCAAGCTTCAGCAAGGCGATCAGCCCAGATTCCAGGGTCGTTCAGAAGGCGAACAGGTCTTGAAGCTTCGCATGAAGGCCATCTCGTGCCATCAGTGTACCACGTAGAAACATAGAGGACACGGCCTTCCTCTTCGATCTCAACAGCGGAATGAAGCCACCAAAAACGATGCAGTGCGTCCATGCATTCAATATGTTCGCCAAGAAGTATTTCAGGGCGACCCTGTGGTTCAGGAGCTTCAAAAGGGACGGCGAACTCAGGTCCACCAACCACACTGTTGTTGTCGAGCTTGCATTTCTGACCCGTTGGAAGACTGCCAATTTGCATGTAGCTCATGTCATCAAAATCAGAGGCATGGGTCTGTAATGATGTGTTGTTGTAGTCCTGAAGCTGGCCATCCGATGCAGTAGATGTAGCTGCACAAGGCTGTTCAGGATCTTCAGGATGAGAGGGGATATCGATGCGGACATAGTCACCATTGTTGAGTTCAATGACCTCGATCTCATCGGAGAAAAGATTGCCATTGATCCACACATGGCATCGCCAAGGCTCATGAAAACAGTGCCCTTCAAAGCCCGCAAGCCTGATGATAGAGGCTCTGTTGCTTCGACGAGGTATCAATGTGGATTTGCGAGAGATCAAAGTTCGTGGCCCACGTCGATCAGCTGCATAGTTCACGTCTTGAAGACACAAACGGAGAAAGCTGACAGGTGGTTCTTCTTGTCGTTTCAACAAAAGAAGACATTCCAGCTCATCTTGGGCAATGTCATCTGGCCTGTAGTCAACATGAAGGACACGCATGATGTCTCTTTCAGCAATGTCCAAGGCTTGTGAGCAAACATGCCAAAGCCTATCAGCATCGTCCCAAGGTGCATCGATGTTGATACTGCGTCCATCCAGGCAGAAAACAAGGGCTCTTCGAGTTTCATCCAAGCCAAGAGTGCTGGTGCGTGAAGAACTCGAGGATGTGGAAGGCCCTCTTGTACTGCCTTGCCGATAGGCTGAACTGGAAAACGATCTTGCCATGAAAGAGGTCACATCTTCAGGGTACTCAGGTGGAGCAGTATCACCTGTGGGATGTCTCGTCTCAGGCTGTTCTTGATGATCTCCTTCTCGTCGCCATCCATGCAAAGGTTGTTGCGCATGTTGATGGTGAATGCGTACAGCAAGGTTGTGCTCGTCCTCCTCAACGCTCATAGGTGAGGGAACTCGAATGGTAATGCCAAGTCCATCGTGAATTGGAATTGGTTGATCACGTGGGAGAAGACGGAATCCAATGTGAAGAGAGCATGCATCGGAACCTACTTGTTCTCGAAGATCACATAGTTCATCGACTCCACCAAGTTGAAGAGCTTGCTCAGGAGGCAGAAAAGGCCCGACCGAGTGGGCTGACTCTTGTACCCTGGTGTTCGGGTCAGAGATGATGACTGCCGAAATGAGACATGCAACTTGTGGTTCATGAGGATTTTGGTGAACAATCAGCGTGCCAAAGATGTTCCCATTGATGATTGCAGGAGGTTGAGGCTGAACCAAACTCACCTCAATACTGAGGTCAGGGTCGATGTGGTCCTCCCACATGAATCTGATGTCATCCTCCCAATTGTTGAAATCGAGCGAGAACCGAAGCGGTCGTGCTTGGTAATGATGCCGATGTCGAACATGATCAAGATAGTAGGAAGAAAGAAAAATGACAGGAGCATTGTCGCTATCCGTGTCAGGCCTTCCTTCCAAAATCAAAATGTCCCAGATGCTCTGTTGCCATTGATGCGGCGGCAAGGGCCTGGGCGATGTAGAGCCACGTCTCGTCCTGGAAGTAGAGGAACCAGATGAACTGTCAGAAACATAGGTCTGCTCAAAGTCATCTGTTCCGGACATAGATGTGGGTTTGGTAATTCTGCGTCTCCAGGGCTTCTCAGGCCAACATTGGAGAGATTCATGTTTGATCGTGGTAGAGAAGGCATGTATTTCATCGTCAAGTCCAAGATAAAGCTGGATGTCATCCGAAAAGGAGCAAAACTTCGGTGACCGCGATGGCACTGCATCAGAATTGCGACTCCTTGTGGGAACTGGTTGAGGAAAATCAACAAAACCCAAGTTGAAGGCCTCGTCAAGGGCGTCAATTGATGCTTGCCATTCAGAGACGAACCAAGATTCATGGACAGCTGGATGTGCCCATTTGCGCACACATGGAGGCGTGAGAAATCCTCCATGGCATGAAAGCCCATAGCCAATCTCCCTTTGGTCTATTGACCGGGCTGCGCAAAATCCGGCTGCGAGGAATGTCGCAAACCTCCTGGATCGTCCGCCTGAATGCGAGGCCTTTTGTTGGCGCTCTCTTGAACCGCCATGTCGGCCTTGCCTTTCAAGGACTCGAGGTTCTGCAGCATGAAGGTCATGCCCTCTTTGAGCAGCTGGCCCTTGCTGTCGAGAGCTTCCTGAGTCTCTTCGTCCGAGACGTCCACGGCCATCTCTGATTTGCCGTCGCTCTCCACCTCGATGACCTCTTTGGCCTCCTTCTTGGACGCTTCCAGCCCTTCTTGTGCCACCTTGACAGCTTCTGTAGCATTTTGAACTTGTTGTGCCAAGTCCGAATCCTGACTCTCGAAATCTTTGCAGAATTGATGCCACTTGTCCACACTGGCATCGAGATACGATCGCCATACATTGTGGAGATTCAATCTGGAGGCTCTTGCATCTTGTAGTGCCTTCTTGGCTTTCCCCAATTTCGTCACTGCTGAATGCAAGACCTTGGTCATGTCTTGTGATTGCACCTTGGCATTCTCGTGGAGGAGGTTCTGCAGCTCGGGCGGCAGGTTGGTCTCGTTCTTCTTCAAAGCTGCCACAATGGATCGCAATTGCGCTTCGGCCTGCGTTGGGACTGCTGTTGAAGCTGCTGCCGTGGAGGAAGTGTTGGGCGTGCTCCAAGGAGCCTCTGGCAGAGGTGGGGCCTGAAACTGCGACTTGCCCTTGCCCTTGCCTTTCTTCCTTTGTTCTTTCCTCGATTCTTGGGCTGCTTCTGACCCTTTGGAGTCTGCGATCGATAGCTTCGAGGCGATTGTGAAATTCCTCGGCCATCGTCCCATGTCTGTGAAGTCCATGGTGGCTCCTCTTGCCACTGGGTGTAGGAATGTTCTTGTCCCTGACGAGTCGGATGCTGAACATGACGGTGTGATTCGTCCAAAGCCTCTTCCCAGTGCTTTCCGCATTGACCACAATAAGTGGCAGCCGCTTTGCTCAATCGACGACAAAAACGGCATTTCCATGGAGTCTGACGATAACTCCACTGCTCCATCGCCTTGACAATACGGCGTTGGAAATTCCAATCGACCGAGTGATGGCCTGAAAGGATATGCTTGATATGCCGAAGCTGGAAGAAATCGAGAGGTTGACGCCCAGTTCGATGAAGAAACCAGCGAAAACGTGCAATCGATCTCAGTCTTCTCTTCCTTCTGCGCAAAGTTGGAGTAATGGTTGCCAAAATTCACAATGATGACAAAGACCAGGACCAAGAAATGCATAAAACCTGTCCAGCGCTTCGGCAAGGTTGTGGTAGAATGCAAATGCAGAGCCCGATCGTGGCCAAATACACCAAGACAAAGGCAGTTGAGATTCCCCCGGGATTGATAACGGTGCCGGGACACCAGAACAAGGTGATGCCACAGGCAGAGCACACAAATGCTAAGCGAGACCAGGACCAGGGCTAGCCAGTTCAGTCCGTAGAAAACGCCAGCAAAACAAAGGCCGTGGGCCCGCGGGAGATACAAAGACAACTCCCGCTAAGGCAGTGAGCAGTCACGGGCGAGAAGGGGCGGCCCAGTGAACTGAAATGCCTTATATATATATATACATATACTGCATATATATATATATATACCCCATTCTAGGACAAAGCCACATTGTAGATTGAAGTTTGGTCCCATCCGTTTCCTCAACACACATCATATCTCTTGGGGGGTCAGTCCTGCTATTTAACCACTGAAACAACATGTGTTTCACTGTGTCTCAAATTGCGGGATAGCCAGGATACCCCCAAGTGATCAGCATTGGGTTGTGGGATTTCAATGTCAGATGCGGAAGATGTCTGACCTTGTGGCAGGGACTATGTGGACTGTGGAAGTTGCCTCTGCGTTCCCGAGGCAGTGGACAAGCTCATCATAGCAGTGGACAAATGGGACATGAAAATCCCAAGACTTGGATCGGTTTCGACGTACAGGAAATGTTCATATTTACCTGTTTGTTTATTGTAAAAGCTATAGCTTCTTGTGGATTTCTGATGAAGAAACCCCACTCTTTCGCTCACCAGACCACTTGCGGCAGCTGCCCTCTTTTACCGGTGCAGATCTTGCCTGTGCCGTTGCCGACACCTGGTTGAAGCCATTGGGATTCCTGCATCCGGTGGGGCGGTGTAGCACACTAATTGCATATCCTCCAGCAAACACATAAAGTAGCGAAGAAAAGAGGCTTGTTCCGAATTCCAGGTGTCTTTCTGCCCAGTCCGAATGATTCTGATCGGACTAAAGATGACTCTGACGTATCACGATGGCAGTAGATACAGTACAACATCATCAGTATCGGCATGGTATGATTTTCTTCAATCTGGCATTAGCACAGAATCAGATTCATATCTGATTCATGGATTATCCAATCAGTAGGTTTAAAAATAGATACCCTGCATATAAAAAAAATCAATCCCCACCACTGCAGGAACACCAGCACGCGGCCTTCCGCCATCCCCGGGTGTCCGAAGGGCAACGTCGACTGTGGAACCTGCCTTTGTGTGGCTTGGCCCACTCCAGTTGCTTCATCGAGATACGACTTGAGGATTGGCACCACCAATGATGTTCACTGCGTTGAAGGGCAGATGCCAATTTCTCTTGATTTTCATCAGCATTTTGCCAGCGAAATTGTGGCAAAAGCAAAGGCCATGTTTGCTAAAATGGAGTCCTTGCGTATTAAATGTGGTTGAAATGCGTGGGAGGCATGGAACATGGGCAGGCAATTTTTTTGCCAGTGACGGATCATACTTACACACATGCTGCGAATGTTTGGCACATGCCTATGAGTGTGCACTATCTAAATGGCACGCCGATCCGAAGTTCTACGCATGAAGAACGACTATGTCGCATTTTTTTCGTTTGATCCTGAGGTGCCAGAGAGTAGCTGCCGCTGGTGTCCAGGACAGGTCTTACAGTCTTACACAGATGTGTTACACATGCCTGACGAAGCAAGTGACGAAGCAAGTGACGAACTCTGGGATCTTCATAAAAATTGGGATTATCATCATATCAATTATCATATCAATATCAATATCATATACTCATAAAACACCAGCAACATCCCCATCTCCATCCCAGGAGCTTTGCCCGGCGGCAATGGCTCCAGCCCGGTGCCCGTCACGAAGCCCTCCAAGGTGAAGTTTGGGTTAACGCGGTGGTTTTTTTTAAGTCATCCACAATTTCCAGTTGATTTAAATCTGAAATCATGTTCTAATTGAATCAATCTCAACACTCACCTCATACAACACATATATTGTATATACATATAGCATGAAAGATATGATATTAAGATATGTTGATTTAACATCGTAAAATTGAATCGAAAATGGGTCTGCTATGGGGGCTCCATCTTCCAGGGGTTGCCTCGGGGTAGCACCGGGGTGTTTTCCCATCCAGGATGGGGAGATATCAACAATAAAACTGTGGGTGAACCAACTGATGGTTTAAGTCTTTGCCATTTTGTTCCCCATACTATCCAGCTGGATGAACATTAGCTATGTTTTTTTATCATCCATGGTTGCGTGTGGTTTTGCTATTGCCTTTTTCGCCAAGACTGATCTGCAATGTTGGATTGCACTGGTTGTTTGACCTAGCTATCGTAAATTGCAAAATAGTAATAGCTGATTTCGACACCGAGCAACCCAACAAATTGGTGTGCTTGGAAGACTATCAATAAACTGTAACAAACATTGATTTTTCCTGGCATCCTTAATTTGAGTTGACATCGCTTTGGTCCCGCAGGCACGACCCACGTTCTACTAATGGCCTTAATGCATCAGGAATTAGGTTTATGCCAATTGCATTTTGTAGCTTACTTACCCACTGTAGTGTAGTCCACAATTCAGGGTTGGTGCTGGCAACAGTAGTTGAAAAGGAGTGAAAAGGAGTTGATCAACAGCCCTCAGTGAAACTCCTTCTGCCAGGACGGTTCTAATCAAGGATCATGTTGTTTGCACCATCCATTCATTCCCCATTATCAAGAAGTTGCCAGGAATTCAAGTTTGGCCTAGCAGACTTGGTTGAATGACAATTTAGCAGGAAGCCCGTATAATTGATAGTAAAAAGCGACGATTTTGGAGCGTCCATTTTTCTGACCAAAAACCAATCAATTGACTCAACAGAATCCAAGTCGATTTTGCTTTGTATCCCAAATGTGTTGCGAACTCTTATCGAAACATATAAGTGTAGCTAAGTTGCCTTATAAGTGGCTTAAGTATGGTATATGGGAGATATAACTATAGTATTCATGGAGGTTATAAACCAACAACTGGGCCCATCCTGTACCAATCACCAGCTTCACCAGGTGCCTTTGTGCCCTGCCAGCTACGTGGACTGCGGCCGTTGCAGCTGTGTGGCGGAATCCACCTGCCAGTTCTGCAGCGACGAAGCGACCACTGCGACCACCACGCGAGCGACCACCGTGGCAACCACCGTGGCAACCACGACGACCACAACGGTCGCCACCACAGGAGCAGTGCCTTGGGAAGATTGTGGTGACCATCGAAAAAAATGTGGAAAAGTGGGAGTTTACTGAGTTTACTGAGTTTAAGAAAAAATGATGGAAGTTGGGAAATATGTTGGGAAGAAATTAGCTTTTTGGGAAATAGCTGTTTGGGGTAATCCAAAAGTTGATGAGGTACCCCAAAATGACAATTAAAAATTGGAAAACGATGAGAATCCCTTGGAATTGTGCATAAATTTAAGCAATTCAAGACTGGCTAGTTTGAGCATGGGCTGTTGTTTTTTGATGTGGGTTCGAAGATTGGGTTTTCTTTCATTGAAGTCTATCTTGGTTTGGGGGAAGATGCTGAAAGCAGAAAACAAAGTTCGAAGTAGCCGCCCTTTGAAGCTTCACTCACCAACTCTCCTAGAGTCTCCAAAGTGGGCACAGACCTTCTGGCTTGCATAGATCTCTGCAAAGGGCTGCGAGTGATATCATTGATTGTAATGATAACATTGATTACATAATGATCCACTGATAATATTTGATAATTATATATCCTGAACAATGGGGTACTCCAAGCACAAAATAATGATTGAACTTTCCGTTTTTCCCAACATATAGTGCTGGCAATAGTGAAATGCTGTTCAACATACTGCAAAGTGCTGAAATGATCATGGACAATCCATATTGATTCTGATGAAAATCATGAGCTCGTTGCTGTGAATATCGATAACGGTCCTCTGATGACCCTAACAATGGAGTACTCCAAGCACCAAAAAAATGTGATTGATTTTTATAGGTCCAAAAGATATTGTTGTAACAATCGAAAGTGTTCTTCAACATCACGATATGATCATATTTCCCCAATCATTTAGTAATTATCCCCAACATCATTATCAGTATCAATAGTCAATGAACAATGACAAACCCAGACAATCCCAACATCAGGGATATCCCAGATGTTGCCGGTGGTTTATCGGCAACATTAATCCAACCATCACTATCAATAGTCCATTATCAATGATCATGCCATCGTCAATGATTTCTTGAGGATAATGCTGAAGAAATTGTCAGTCTCGAAAATCCCAACATCTATAATCAATAATCCATATACAAATTGGAGAACGACAAGCTATTACGATCTTATACAATTAAATTCCAACAATATAATGATTATTACTATAACATACTATAACTATATATATAACTAGGTATAACTTACTATAACTATAATTCAACTATAACTATATCTTACTAACTTACTATGACTATGATTATCTTTGAATTCAAACATCCAAATGGATTCCATTGAGGTGACCACCACAGCCCCCGGCGCCACCTCCACAGCACTGGTCACCACTACCAGCACTGCTGGCGCCGGTATCGTGTCGCGGCCCTCCAGGGTGCCGTTCTGCCCGGCAGGCACCGGAGTTCGTGGGGCTTTCAAACAGCGGTTGATGCTGGTCTAAACGTCGAAATCTAAACCAAAATGGTATTTCTTTTATGAAATATATGCATGTTCACATATTTTCACCAAGAAAAAGTCATCTTTCAATGGGTTTGTCGAAGGGAATGTCTCAAAATGGCAATTGAATGGAGATAATGATCACCTACCATTGGATTCCGGAGTGCCCTTTTTCAGACAAGCCCAAATGACGCATGCAGAACGAATCTGCATGATTACCAATCTGTATAATCTGTATCATGCTTGGTAGAGTGCAGATGCTCATGGTTATGAAATATGGGAAACATGACGTACCCTTGATGAGTATGTCTGGGGAAGTCTCACCTATGGGATTTGGGGACGGTCGGGTCAGATTGCTGGGATAAATGTGACCTTTTGAGATTGTGCTTTTGAGCGGGGTGTCAAAAGGGGAGGTACCAGCAAAGACCGGATATTCGCAAATCAACATCTGGATGTTAGTCCATGAAGATGAGGATATCGCTTAAGAAGTCTGGGCATCCTGAAATGTTTGGCCTCTTTCATCATCTGCGAGTGTCCAAGACTTGAGTATTGTCATAACCTATCGGTTTCCCAACTCAAAGGTAGCATCAAACTGAGAATGTTCGAGAAGTCCTGAAACGATTATCACATGCCAATATGTTCATGGGCGAGTTGGCCGCAGGCTATGTGGACTGCGGCACCTGCCTCTGCGTAGCGCAAGAGACATGTATCTTGTGCCCGGGAGCATGGACCAACCCAACCGACGAGGGACAGATCGTCTCCAAGCCTTCGTCGGTGCCATACTGCCCAGCAAGCTATGTGGCTGGGCGAAGTTCAAATCTCAGGGATCTCAGGGATCTCAGGGATGAGGAAATCCCACGGGGTCAAGATCCAAAATGGGTGACCCATTTTGACCATTTTTGACCCATCGCATGGATTCAGGAAAGTCCAGCTATTCTAGGACTATTTTGTATTTTCAATCCACTTCCAAGCGGTTAGCTGGATTGGCACAGATGCAACGTACATTCCCTTGAATCCGGATCCAATTTCAACGCGGAAAGGAATTTGCAAGCCCTTTCCGACAGAGATCATAGTAACCGCCCAATGTCATGTTGAAGGATCAATACATTCAATATCATTTTGCTGGGAAAAAATCAATCCATCCTCCCAGATCAGGGATCTGTGCTCCAAAGAAAGCGTTGATTCGACATCGCGACATCCATTCTCAAAGATCATCCACAGTCCCAAGTTCAATTTTGTTGAAAAAAATATTGACCCAATTTATAAAGTCATCATTTCTTGGTTGCTGAGGTTCCAAATCACCTCCCCTTGTTGCTATGGCACGGCAGGTGGATTGCGGCACCTGCCTTTGCGTCCCGCAGTCCTCGTGTCAGTACTGCCCCGGCGCTTGGTCCGGTGGCTCCGGTGGGTCCAGCACCCCGCGGCCCACCCCGGAGATCGTGGCGCGACCCTCCACGGTGCCCTTGGCCGAAGTTGTTCGAAATGCTGCCATGAGATGATCGAATGCGGTAAAAGTTCATGGAAAAACTGAAAGTCATGATGGAATTCTCCTGTTGCATATTCAAAGAGGATCTATCTTGATTTGACTTGGGGAAGTGTATAAGTGATGTCATGTGATGTCTGAGGTGCCGTACTGCCCTGCCAGTTACGTTGACTGTGGCACGTGCCTTTGTGTTCCATATGCTACCTGCCAGTGGTGCCCAGGAGTTGCGATTGCATGATACTGATACCATCTGGTACCAATGTTCAACCAATGTTCAGCCATTTCAGTTCCAAGACTGTATATGAAGAATGTAAGGGCATTCCCGCCAAAACGACATGTAATTGATATGCGAAAATGCTGCAGGAGCTTATTCCTCCACGCCAGTGCATCCTGGCCCTGCCTTGCCTGCTCCTCCGCGACCATCGCTTGGACACATCAACAGCAGACCATCGGTGGTAATCGGTTGCCCTGCAAGCTATGCCACTGATTTGCATAGAATTTGATGCTGTGCCGAAGGGTTAAAGGATGACTTGATTTCTGAGCTTTTGTGTTTTTTTCCAAGGGATTCAGACTTTGGAATCATGGGGCCGGGAAAAGTTGCCTTTCTGCTGAAAGTCCAATTGAGGTCGATTGCGGCACCTGCCTGTGTGTGCCCCTCACGTCTTGCCAATGGTGCCCAGGTGCTTATTCCCCTTCCCGTCCTTCCCGTCCCTCCCCGGCACCAGCACCAGCACCCATCAACAGCCGACCATCCACCGTCCCTGGCTGCCCAGCCAGCTATGTGGACTGCGGCACCTGTCTGTGCGTTCCTCAAACCACCTGCCGATGGTGTCCTGGTGCCACGGCACCCGCCCCAGCCCTGCCAGCCCCAAGCCCAACCCCAGTGCCCGCACCCAGTCCCATCCAAAGCCGACCATCTACGGTGCCGGGATGCCCGGCGAGCTACAAGGACTGCGGCACATGTCCACCTGGCTGCACTTAGACTTTGATTTTCACTTTGGTAGGATCGAAATGATTTTTTGCTCTGTTTATTTGTCTTCGTTTCAATAACTCTTGATTCAATTTGATTCAGTCCTTTCAGATCTTTCAGGCTCCAAACCATGAAACATATGAAACCCCTGTGGTTTCCATGTTTTTCGGAGGGAGCCAATCCTCAGGTCTTTGCGTGCCAGAAACCACTTGCCAGTGGTGCCCAGGGTCCACCATGCCAATCCCGGCACCAACACCAGTCCCCACGGGACCCATCCAGAGCCGACCCTCGAGAATTCCAGGGTGCCCACGAGGATATGCGGCTCGGATGGCAGAAGTTGAGATGCAACCCCTGATAGAACAAACTATGATCATCCATGATCAATAGATTCCATAATTATCCACAATTAACTTGTACCTTAGGCCTTTGGTTGGTAGTTTAGTTTGATGGTCTTGTGACGTGACCCAAAGTGGATCAAGCTGCTTCCAGCCAGGTGGATTGCGGCACCTGCCTGTGCGTCATGCAGGTGGGCCAACTATAGCAACTCCGAAAAGGATCGAAAAGTTGGCTTGAAAATTGCAGGAAACATAATCTTTGTTACATCCTAAAAACCGATGTTTCGGCATCTTTTTGGGCCTTGTTGTACGAAGCCGTGGGATTTTAGATTACCCTATGTTCAGACGAAGCGAATATTTGCAACCACCATCAGTCAGGGTTTGTTGGGGTGCTCTCCCAGATATGGATGGTATTTCTTAATGGTTGACCCCCAAAAATAGTGGCACTGTTCTCATAGATTTGAGGTCACCACACCCCGGTGTGTCAGGTCTTAACGTTTGCCGTGTTCATGGAGGTTGATACGGAATTTCCTGCTCCAAATCGGCGTTCTTAGCGCCCCGCAAAAAGATTGGAAGGTAAAACCCAATCTTAAAGTGACGAATTTGACCTTTTTCTATCTTTGGGAGTTACAGAGAGTTACAAAATTCAAGAAATTCAAGGCTCACCATGACAGAATCCCAGCTTTCAAGGCCACCTGTCAGTATTGCCCTGGTGCCCGTGGCCCACGTCGCCTGGAAAACGAGCACGGCTTTGAAGGCGCCGTGAAATCACCTTGGAATTTCATCATCATCATCATCATCAATTACAACCTGGACACGTCTAGATGATTCTAGATGTCTGAATTGGTATGTAGATGTAGATGGTGTAGATGATGTATGTGTGTGCACTGTCTCCAAACGAACTGGGAAAGTGCCCATCCACTGGCCAGTCATTCATTGTTTGTCAAATAGTTCCGTGCGTTGCGGGACAAATTGGACCTCCAGTTCCCCGAAAACTGCTCAGTGAAACCCACTTTACATCCCTGAACCGATGATGTGTTTTAGGCCAATAAAACATGCCGTTGGACACAGAAATGCCGTTTGCGTCATGTTAGAGAAGTCTCCACTCCTCCAGACATCCAGCAGACACATGTGATTGCAATATATTGCAATGCAGGTGTGGTCTAGTTGCAGCAAAGAAGTGATTGGTTTACAACCGTCTTTTGTCCCAACCGATTGTAAAGACCTTCGACTCTGCGGTTGGAAACTTTGCATAGAGAACTTTCAGTCGCTTTGGAGAGCTCCCCTTGCAGGAAGCACAAGAAAGGAGCACCAAAGTGATCATGTGTTTTGATGTGAAGCCACGGCTTCCAAAGACTCACAAAGAGTGTACAGATGCACTTATTCTTATGTTATTTGTGGCTTGGGTCCGCACAGATCAGGAAGGGACCAAAGGGATTGAGTTTCTCAGGAATTCTGAGGATGTGTTTGCCTTGCGGTTTTAACATGTTTTAACCCTTCCGGATGAACTGACCCAGACAACCACCCGCAGATAATTCGAAGCTTGATGTGCGTAAGCCGCATCTGTCGAAAACAGCGATTGGATTGGAGGCGGAGTACATTTAGCCTTGGATCGTGCCTCAAACTGCTTCGTACTGAAAGAATTGAAAGATCTACGGATTCCAGTCCCTGAATGGTTTGCCGATGGTGCAACCTGATTTTAAGGGCTCCGTTTCTCAACGAGAAGTCCTCACTGAGAAGGTTAACATGTCCTGTATCAAGGCTTGATTGGAAACTCGGAAGAGTTGAGATGGAGATGGGCCATGTTCGGAATATTTCGGAATGTTACCTTTTTCATTAGCCCGAGCCTATCAGTGCATTGCAGTTTGGCATGTCATGGGATCTGTGAAGTTAGGATCACTGCGAGAGGCCATTGATGGAAGAACTCAAAGGGGTCAAGCTGCGGCCAACCGAAACCAAGTTGAGGTGCCGTCTTGGGGCAGGATGTTCTGATGGGTGTTCAACCGATCAAAAACCATGGAGATGGATAAAAATGGCGCCTTTTTGGTGAGATTTTTTACGGGAGATGGGAAATGGCACACAACTGCACCATCAGATGTCCATTCCAAGCGCCTGAGGTGGTTCAACCTGGAGATGGGTAATCAACTATTGCAGATTGCAGGCTGTTTCCTCGAAAATTGTCTCGAAAATCATCCCCATATCCAATTTAATTGGCTATCCGGGGCTATCCGTCACCTTTTTTGGTTAGATCCCCTTTAAATCTTCCCTTGCTGGTGATAGATCCGATAATCCCATCCTAATCTTGACCCCAAGAAACCTTTTTTTTAGCAGATTCACAGAGGATTTTGGCATGGTTGGGACCATGAAAAGGGATGTTGTTCACATTTTTTCATGGGATTCATGTTCCAACGGTGGATTTTATACGTCAGACTGGTCCACCCCTCCAGAGGCAACGTGATGGTCAAGTACTGAAGGAGAAGCGGTCAGCCGATGGCATTGAGCAAGAGGCGAAAAAAGGGCTGATAAAAACCAGATGTGAATATACAGTAACGGTTTATCAGCCATTCATATTACACCATAAACATTCCATAAACCATTACTGATCATGTGAATGGATATTACAGTAATGGTTTTTTATTTGATATACGGCCAATACATAGATTGAATGATTCAACCAACCGAAATGGGTTAATGAAACCAAAGAGTTTAAAAGGTATATAACGGGAAAGAATTTGGTACATACAACCAACAATCTGATATTTGGGTTTCTCCAAAAAATAGGGATACTTCTTAAATGCCCAACCTTACTGGGGTGATGATCAACACCAGAGTTTGGGGTTATTTTCAGAGCAACTGGGGGGAGCCGATTCTGGGGACAGTTGCAGAACCGCATCTCGGTCACATCATTTTTTAGTGATCCAAAACTATCCCAGAAAAGACTTCATGAGACTTCATAAATCTATCATAAATCTATCAGAAACCTATAGGAGAGATTGGCTGTTGTGAATCAGGGATGGCAGAGCGAAGCCACTGATGGACCGAAAGGTGCTTGAGGTCTCCTCTCTTTCTCTCTCTTTCTCTGAATAGCTATCTATGTATCTATCTATCTAATCTATCTATCTATCTATCTATCTATCTATCTATCTAACTAATCCTATCTATCTATCTATCTATCTATCTATCTATCTATCTATCTATCTCTCTCTCTCTCTATCTATCTATCGATCCATCCATTCATCCATCCATCCATCCATCCATCCGACTCCATCCATCCATCCATCCGACTCCATCCATCTACCGTGTACTGATACGAGCCTCGTATTCCTAAATTGAAACTTCAACAACTCCTACCATGTTAACACAACAGACTACAAACACATGACGAAATCTAGCACATCCCTCTGACGCGTCTCCCTCACGGAGTCGCCGCAGTGTGTTTTTTTCCAAGCAGCAACGGGCAAAATCTTCGGCCGGGCTTGCAATGAAGTACAAATGCTCCAGTGCATCATTGTGCAGTCAGAAAAGACATACACGCTGGCATGTGTCGTGGCCGCTGCGGTCAGAAGCGCTGCGTGCCGTCAGCAGTCCCGCGGTGCGCATCGCTGCATGTGTCCCGTTTTCCCCGACGGTAACAACGCGGGCAGAAAAGCCACACGAGAGGTCACTGCCATCTCTGCCACGCAGGCACATCCGGCAGCTGCGAGGCATCAGATGGGTTGGCGCGCCACCGAGCAGCATCCACCCGGGCAGCTTGTTCTTGTTCTTGTTCTTGTTGTTGTTGTTGTTGGTACAAACAAAGACTGGGGCCCTTAGAATAAGCTCGAATACTGTTTGTACCTTGTTGTTGTTGTTGTTGTTGTTGCTGCTGCTGTTGTTGTTGTTGTTGCTGTTGCTGTTGCTGTTGTCGTCGAGGTTAGGGTAGTTAAGTTAGTGAAGTTAGTTAAGTTAGTCAAGTTAGTTAAGTTAATCAGTGTCTACTTTTTCGACATCTTCACGTCAAAAAAGGCTCAAAACCCTCAGTTTTTTAGACTTTTGACTTCAGAATGTGCTTCGTGCCACAACGGCGTGCACTTTTTTGACACTTTTTCGACATCTGAACCTCCAAAAGTGGTCCGAGACCATCAGTTTTTAACACTTTTGACTTGGAAATCTGCTTCGCGCCACAACGGCGTGCACTTTTTCGACATCTCAACTTCCAAAAGTGGTCCGACAATGGTGTGTTTTGTACATTTTGACTTGGAAATGTGCTTCGCGCCACAACGGCGTGCACTTTTTCGACATCTCAACTTCCAAAAGTGGTCTGAGCATGGTGTGTTTTGTACATTTTGACTTCAAAATGTGCTTCGCGCCACAACGGCGTGGAAATTTTCAACATCTCAACTTCCAAAAGTGGTCCGAACCTGGTGTGTTTTGTACATTTTGACTTGGAAATGTGCTTCGCGCCACAACGGCTTTCACTTTTTCGACATCTCAACTTCCAAAAGTGGTCCGAACCTGGTGTGTTTTGTACATTTTGACTTCGAAATGTGCTTCGCGCAACAACGGCGTGCACTTTTTCGACATCTCAACTTCCAAAAGTGGTCCGAAATGGTGTGTTTTGTACATTTTGACTTGGAAATGTGCTTCGCGCCACAACGGCGTGCACTTTTTCGACATCTCAACTTCCAAAAGTGGTCCGAACCTGGTGTGCTTTGTACATTTTGACTTGGAAATGTGCTTCGCGCCACAACGGCGTGCACTTTTTCGACATCGCAACTTCCAAAAGTGGTCCGAGAATGGTGTGTTTTATACATTTTGACTTCGAAATGTGCTTCGCGCCACAACGGCGTGCAATTTTTCATCGCTCCTGTGGCCAGCTGGCTCCGCACCCGCCGCTTTAGCGAGCCTACTTTTCGACCCTCCGGAGCCACAAATCATTGGAAAAACACAGTGTTTCGCGACTTTCCTACCTTTTCGCGCATCTGTATCTTCTGTCCTCTTACTCTTTCTCTTCTGATCTTCTCTCTTCTAATCTTCCTCTTCTCTGTGCCTCTGCCCTGCTCTGCTTTTCATCTCTCCATATTGTCGGAAGTTTGACTTCTAAACTTCCTTCGATCATAAATCTATCATAAATCTATCATGAGAGTTCATAAATCTCTGCTTTGTCCATTTAGAGTACCGAACTGACTTCGTCATTCGTAGCTCGACTTCACCGGTCCAGGTGGTGGGTCAAGAAGCGCCGCCGCAGTACATGCAAGACCAGGCCGCCTTTCCCGCGACAAAGTGGAGGAACTGGCCATATTTTATGGGTAAACATTATTTTATGATGGGTAAACCAACTGGCTGGGTACTTTACGATTGTTTTTTTCATTGTGAGGGGAAGATCGATCCTAAGCACCTCATTTTTTGCAGGAGATCGATTCAGAATTTGGCCATATTTCTTGGCAAAATCTGGCAACATTACTGGCCAACCCCTGGAGATGATGGTATTTCCTGGGAAGCATCATTTGCCCAGGTGTTTTTTTGTGTGAAATGCCATGATTTGATAGATTCATGTTTGTCTTTGATAGATTTTCTTGATGTTTTCCCTTCTTCATGTCATTATATGTCATTAATGTCACCATGATGGTTTCAGAGCTCACTGAAGTGCACCACGGGCAGAGTAGACAGAAAATCACACTCGAGGCACCAGGAGGCACCAATATTGTACGATGGCAATAGTTGGGATATCAATTACCTACGTGCAACCGTCGCAATCCAATCTGTGGGCCGCATGACAGCTTCTGCGTAGTTGGCCCCATACCTCGTGAAATTGGCTTATCCAGAAGGTGCACTTCATTTGAAGCACGGACCTATACCAAGAAGTATCCCACTGCTTTGAGAAACATTTACAGAGGTTTCTTTTCTTGACAGAAGAAATTTATTGGGTGTCTATGGCCCCCCCAAAAAAACGATTTGCCATGGATATTAGATATGTTACCCTATGGTTATTTAACATAGCCATGGAAAATGGCCCATAGAAATAGATGGTTTACCGAACTTAAAAATGGTGGATCTTTCCATGGCTATGTCAGTCATAACCAGATGGTAGATATGTTAGGATTTTTCCATGGATGTTGACACGACTTTCTCAATGGATTTTCCCAAAGGCCCTGGGCCTTTCGCGCCTCGCGGGGAAAGTCTTCGATGGACAGCGCTGGGTGGCATATGAGGCCCGGCATCCCAAATTCCAGGTGTTGGACGTTTTCAAAAATCCAGGTGTTGGTGATTTAATGGGATTTATAGTGATTTCATGGTATCTTATAGTGATTCAATGAGATATTAATGGGATATACCCTCTGGTAAACGTTTACAGTTTGCGAACTTGAAAATGGCCCAGTCGAAATAGTTGATTTACCCATTAAAGATGGTGATGTTCCATAGTTTTTTTGTATGTTTACCAGAGGGTAATAACTGGTTGGTGGTTTGGAACATGGCTTGTATGACTTTCCAGAAACAGTTGGGAATGTCATTTCATCCCAACTGACGAAGTCCATATTATTTTTCAGAGGGATTGAACCACCAACCAGAACTAGAAGAAACGTAAAAAACTATAATAGAATAATAGAACTGTGTTAAAACAATAATAAATTATCCCCCAGTCATCACCATTTTCAAAAATGTGGTTCCATTCCCATTCCCAGGAAAATGGGTGGTAAAAATGGCAGCTGTTTTACCATTTAAAAATTCGAATGGAACATCCCAACCCTGTGGCGTATGAGTTGGTGACACCAAATGTACCATAGCCGTGTGGCTATGGGTCACCATGATCTCCAACCTGACGGACTTACCACGAGCAGATGCATGTTCTGAAGCATAGAGGTGCAGGGCTTGAATTTGTAGATCCATACTCTATGCTGTTTGATCGCCCATTCATCACCTGGTATCCCAATGATGAAATTCTATTCTTTCTTGCGAAGCCCCCATTTCTGCTTTACTTAGTTGAAATCAACAATCCACCCATTCTTCCCCTAATATTCTCATTGAAATCATTGAAATCCCTATATGGTTCCCTTAAAAATCCATCACCATATAGACCTGCAGGTTTGCTTCGTTGACATCCACATTTTACCCAGGGTGAAACACCCCCATTGAGACCCCCTAAAAAGGTCTCAGACGCGGCCGCTGCGCTGAACGGCGCCACGGCGCTGCTGAGAGTATTGACCTACAACGTGTGGTTCAGCAGCTGGGACCGACGGGATGAGGATGGATGGCTATTTTTGCTTACTGATCATGAAAAATAAGGATAATTTAATATGGTGACTTAACCATACTTATCCAACAAGAATGATGCTATACCGTATAATGATGATACTAACCATGAAAAATGGTAACTTCACCAACAGTGATATGATGGAAATCCAATGGGGTCGTTGATTGAAGAGTGGACGGGGATAGAAGTCGGAAAGAAGCGGCCGCAGGTTTAGGGATGTCATCGGTTTGGTGTGTTTGAAATGGGGATGTTTGATGTGGTTGGTAACCCAATATAAAATGGGTTAGTTGCACAAACCATTCACACTTGGAGGTCTGTTGTTGGGTTTACCACATTAGCTCCTAAATAAAAAGAAAACCATGTGTGGGGTTAATAAAATGAAGAGCTTCAACACTTGACAATTGTGTCTGGAGGGATTTTATTTGTGGTATGGGTCACCAAGTGAGATCAGGAACAGCACCTTGGTGGTCCATCACGGATACACCAGAGATGCGAATTACTAAGCATTCGATCAGTGGATGCCATCCTTGGGATTAACCTGTCAGCGATGGCTTCCATTCGCCCGAAGATTGAGGATCCCACTTAGTGGTCAGCAAGTGGGTGTTCTCTCGGGAATCACCCAAGTTGACTTGCAAACCTCCATTGGAGATGACCAGATGACCCTCCAAAGGTTGAAGTTGGAGGAATCACTTCGGTATGACGTTTAGCACTTTAGCACCTACGGATTCGCTTCTCCAAGTGCCGTGCATCATGCGCCACGCTCTCAGGCGACTTCCGACAAAAAGAACGTGCCATGGCGATCGCTGTCATCGCTTGGGTCATCGCTTGGGTGTCCCAGAAATGTCCCACCAAGATTTGGCACCGAAATCGCTGTCGTTTCGCTGTCGATCAACGGATTTGTTCAACGTGGTGCACGGTTCAACGGTTCATCGCAGGGGCAAAGGCGCTCTTCGCCATCTTGGAGGATGCGGATGCGGACATCATCTGCTTGCAAGAGGTGCACCGCTAGGATCAGATATGTGTTTTCACTATGTTAAAAAATTGGGATTAGCCATGGATAGCCCCAATTTCTGGCTTTTTTGACATGGTGATCATCAACTTTTAGAGATTTTGGGACGCCCCCATGGCAGCTCTGGCACGGAGCCGGGAACTTCACGATGATGAAAGTAGACAAACATGGCTATGGATCAATGGATCAATACCTATAAAAAGACCAGCTATTTAGTGGGATGAACATCCATTTACATCCATAAATCCCAGCTATTTTGATGTGAACAAAAAAGGGGTACAAGGTTTTGGTTTTGACACACTGCCACATGGCTGGAATTTGGGTGTCAACTTTTCAGCCCTGTTCCATCAGCGTCGTGGATTTTTGCTTCCGAGTATGATCATGCCACGGAGTACTTTCTCTCCAGAGTTTGAAGCTTCGGAAGACGCCAAGAACATGTTGTGTTGAGATACAGATGTCTTCATCACTTCATGATCGCAGGTTCTTAGTTCCCATGATTGCTACTGATAGGATCTCCTGTGTTTTTTACAACCTGACAATCTGAAATTCCAATGGTTTCTCTAAGAAAACGTGCCAGAATCTATGAGGGATTTTCCAATGCCATGAATGCCATGTGCCGGGTTCTCACGGTGGATGTTTTTTTTGGTTCAAACGATAGGTGACGCCCTGCTTTCTGACCTGGCTACGGCAGGAGTCAGGGTGATGCTTTGCAACCAATGGGGGACAAAATCGTGGGAAAAGGATGACATGATCTACCCGTACCCGTACTGAGAACACTACATAACATTAGCAAGTAGCAAATCATGACTCTGGTGGTACATTTGGATCCTATTTGGTGAGTAGCCAATTCATAGCTTTATTATTGTGGTTGTGTTTTGTTGTGTTTTCCAGCTGTGATAAATGGGATGATGATTCCAGTTTATCATGGAATATGTTGAGATTGTTTGAAGCCACCAACGCGCTACCTGTTCAGCGCCTCTACTCCGACACGTGGGGAATCCCAAGACCCGCGCTGATAGTTTTCAGTTGGATGGCTAGAGGAGCCCTTCGTTCAAGAGGGCTACGTGCTGTCCGATGTGCTCGGCACCACTTTACAAGGTGACGGTTAGATTTGGGAAATAGAAGGGTCTGTTGAGGATGTTTGGTTTTAAAGAATTTTTGGTCACTTTTTGTACTTAAATTGTCACAATGTCGAAATTTCAGGGCAGACTCATACAATTCTGGTTGGCACTTGACGTCCTCTGTTGCAGTTCTCGGAGATTTCGTAAACAAGGATTGCAGAAGGAACAAAACGCTGGATATGAGAAGAGCCAGAACTGTCATTTCACGTGTTGGAAAGTCTGATTGACAAGTCTGGCAAGGTTTCTTGATTGCTTGTACATCAGGAACCCACAAGCTCAAAACGCTACATCTGGGCCACCTGGGTGGAAAGACATGGGAACTGCTAGCTGAATGCCCATCTCAAATATTGTCGGTGATCTTCCAACCTTTACACCGCCATAAATCACTAGACGTAAAACATGGTTTCACCAAGCGAGTTTGACGTTGGACAACCTGGATTAAAAAACCAGTTCCATATGATGTTTGGTGCAAACCTCCACTTGTGCAACTTAGATGTTCTCGAACTGTTGGGTTTCATCATGTTTCATCCCTATCACTTGGGTTCCAACATCATAGTTTCGATATGTTGCTGAAACCAACATCATGGGCTTTGCTGCTGAAACCAACTCGTCATCTTTGGTTCTAATTCAGCCCTAATTCAACATCATGGTTCATCTACTGAAGAAGGCAACCTTTTTTCGGGAGGTTCGGAGTTGGCCTATGGCGTGCTGCTGCTGCTGAAGCGCACCCTGCACGCCACTGAGCTCCAGTTGTGGCAGCTTCCCTCACGCATGTGCAGGCATCTTCCCTGGGAAAATGTTGGAAAAATGCTGGGAAGAAGATGGGATAGGAAAACTAAAGAACCTGATATTGACTTGATATCATCGATCCTTTAAACTGCTGAGTTCGGTGAATTCATTCGGATGTTTGATTGATTTTCGGCACTTGGTTTCTTGTGGGGAAAGGTTGGCGATTAAAAATTGAACGCTTGAACCTGAACCACTGGAAATCGGGGAAAATGTTGGAAGATGTGATATCATAGCTGCTTGGTTGGCGGATGTTGCTACTTTCATTGAGATGTTTGTTGGGCAAAACGAGAGGATGATTCCAATGGATATCGGTGAATCAGAATGAAATCGCCTTTCTGGGTGAGCTGTTTGACCTAACAGGTCCCATTTTGGAGCGGGTCCACTCCTGGTAACAGGTCACTGTTGGTGGCAAAGCTTCCCATGGAGGATGTGGAACTGTTGGTGGCAACAGTGTACCTTGGGTTCTTGAGGGTTCGCCCAGTGAAAATCAAAGAAGTTGTTGATGACATTATGATATCCTCAAGTAGTAAAAAGCTTGCCCTTCGGAGATAGGAATTTGGGCACCACCTCACATGAGGACACCTCACGTGAGGGGTCTGAAAATGTAGAAAAGTCATGAAAAGTCATATGGTCATATATGGCAATATCAAAGGTTCACGAGTTATTCAACTCTTGTGTTTTTGAACATGGATGGAGTTTCCTTCACGCGCGGGTGACAAAGCTTCCCAACCTTCAGATCAGCTAATGTTGCGTTTAGGTATTTTTTGCCACCTCAAGTTTCGGATTCTTGAGAAATCATCTGCTTTTTGTGACCTTGATTGATGCTAAGTCCCGCTGCAAAGATGTTCAAAGGGATTATCAACAGAAGTGTTTGACTCTCCCAGGATTGCAAATGGTCGGGGGGATTCTACCTTATTACCTTGAGGTTTTTCTGCAAATTGTGTGGGAATTTGGGCTGATTGGTTTGTTTTTTGGGGTTCCTGGTTTATTCACAGATTGACCCACCAGCAGTTATGGTATGTTATGGTCATGACCTGCCAAGGCATTTAGAGTCGAATTGTCAAGATCTTCGCCGGGAACAACTGAGGTGCGGCATCTTTGCACAAACTTCGTTTGCACAGTTTGCACAAACAGTTTGTCCATGTTTGTCCAGATCATTTCGGGTCGTTCTTGTGGCGCTGATCTTGATTTTGAAGTTTTCCGGAGCTGTCTCAACTCCTCATGTCTTTCACTGCAAGTTGAAGGCAGATCCTTCGATATTTGGATGCTCCCACAAGCCATGTGATCTTGGCCGGGGATATGACTCTCGCCCAGAAGTGCTGCTGAGGTTGACACCTCTCGTTTTGTTGCTGCTTCGGTCAGCACTTCCCCTTTCGAAACATGCAACAACACGTCATTTCCCATGAAGAGAGAACTGCATGCTAGCCATAGGATCATGCTTTTCTCACGACATCCTACTGTTTTTCGTGAAATCCCAATTTCTATGGAATTGGTAATATGTACCTGAACATTCCCACTTGGTCGGTGATGTATCCATCTGCATTTCCTCAATATCCTGTCCTTAATATCCTTTAGTTTCGCGAAGATTACAAACAAAAGCCATCCTAAAACAACCGCCATCAAAACTGTGATTTCATTTCAACACCATTGAAACATTCAATCCTAAAATCTCGATTGTGTTGTTTTGAGATCTCCAGTTGAACACCATACATTTTCATATACCATCATTACTTCAATACCCATGAAAATCCAAGGAATTGTTTGGCCTCATCATTATACGGGCGTTGGAAGTATATAATCATATCATCAAAATACGTATATGTATGTGTATATAGATGTATAAGTAGAAACAGATCATAATACCCATCCTAAAGATATATTGTGTATATATACATATATATATATGGGGGTGTGCAGAACATACCCATCGGGTCCACCTCAACGCACACCAGGAACTTTGGCGACTTCGCTGTGGAGGAAGTGGAGCTGCGTCAGGCGAAGCGCCTCCATCGGAGATTCGCAGCGATGAAACATCGTAAACCACAGCAAAAATGACAATTTACTATAGTAAATCAATGGTAAACTGGTAAAAATCAATTTTTACGGTAAAAATGGCTGGTAGAACCATGGTTTTTACCCACAAGAAAGTAGAGAGATTTAATTAATGATTTTGAGATATGATGGTTGGTGTGGCATTGATCCGAACAGAAGTGCTGGTGACGACGAAACGATTCGCTAAACGACAGATTGATGGCAGCTCCAGTGATGAGTCAACCCACTGGGCAATCGAGGCAGACTACCACGACTGCACAGCTTCTTCGGGACGTTGCCTGGCAGAAAATGAAAAGCAATGTGTGTTTCGCATGTTTGCAATATTTTGCAATGCTATTCAGATAGTCCCAAATACAAAGCATGTAGCCTGGAAGTGGCCATTTTGCTATACATTTTGTCAACAGTGGAAATTCAGTTTGATAACTGATACATACGTGAAATGACTTGGTGGTGTGTCCACATTTCGAGACAAAATCCACTGCTTGACGCTCTGTGCGGCACATCTAGAACCCCGGCCATCTTGTCCCCAGATACCATGCCTCGCAACGATTTCGACGGCAAAGCGTGCCGCTTGGACCGGATCTACACCCATGAGAGTGCTGGAGGCAAGGTATCCGTCTAGTTTAAGCAAGTTGAACATATCCACATGATGTCTCATGATGTTCCGTGATGTTTCATGATTCATGGGAATTCCTAGGCACACTTACAAAATGTTTTGCTTTTTTTAGGTGGCTCAGTTGAGAGACTTTCGACTTTCATCACCGGCCAGCTGTCTGGCGCCTGGTTCCCTCTGCTCCGCGCTTATTGGGCACGGAGCCATTGGACGAAGGTGGAGCTGAAGGCGCCACGGGGCGCGCCCCACGGAGTTCTCCGAGTTTTGGGGCACTTTTTTTGAACCTGAAATGGCTATTCCTACGGATCTTGCAGAATCTTGCAGATATTACATGATACCACAAGGAAACCACAAGGAAACCACAAGGAATATGGAGATGTTTCATGAAATCTCCCAAGTTCTTCGTTAAACTTAGCTGAGCGAGCTATCACTACTTCTTGCACGATATGTGTTCTTTCCCATATTTCGGGGTAGATTTCTGAGTCACCAACAAGGAATATCCTATGAAACCTACCATACCAAACTACAAACGATCAGCACTTGGTGATAAGACCCCCATTACCCCCATTCCTGAGGTTAATCTGGCAGGTCTGGCAGGCAACAACCATGGTTGCTTTGAAGATCCAGGGGATGCACTAGCAGGACTCGATTGGCACCAACTGATGTTAGCCTGCGGTGCCGTTTGAAGCTGGTGAATTCAAGAGAGTTATACAAGGGCAATATGTTCAAGCCACGAGGTATGTATTTTTGAAAATATGGTATCTCTGAATATGTATGTTTATTCTCCATTATTCTCCCTAAATTGCCATGTTGTTTGCCATGAAACTCCGTTTTCAGATGTGGTATATATCATTTGCTATCCTCCCATTGCTCCCATTACATCCCAATATCATAGCTGAGGCGGCGACAGCGACACGGATCCGGAAATGATCCTTGGATGCATGCCATTTAGATCCATTTAGTAGATACTTTCTACCCATTTCTTCTAGGACCTGGGTGAAAAAAAAACCGTGGAACCGTGCGCTGCTTATTTGCCGATGCTGTCCCGTCCCAGGCCTCCCTTGATTCCCGTGGCCTTCGGAGAAATACCATTGCCCATGAGTCGTTGCCCTTCAGTGGGGCTCTCATGGGAGTCACGGATTCACATTTGAAAATGCTGGTGAATCTGTAGCCAGTTTCAATGGCCAAAAATAGATTTTGAGCCATACAAATAGTGAGAATCACTTGGATTGTTGGGTGGCGGTCAGGACCATTGAGAGACCTGGTGAATGAGTCTCCTTTGTATCTTCTATCCAAACGAAAATCTGCATCCTGGTGCCTAGACATGCCAATTGAGTACAAAGATTTGACGCAGGCACCAAAATAAGACCAGCAAGGATGATTGAGAGATACCCAAAGATACCACATCCAGATTTTTCTCTGCAGGACCATTACGGCGTCCTTTGCGATTTCGAAATAGTGAGACGAAAGGCACGTAGCTGATCAATCCCGAAGTGAAAGATGGATCCATGATGACCCATGATCCTTTGTCTCAGGTGAACTATACGATCCTCATTGACAAATTGATCCTCCTTTTTCGTTTTGGAGAAACCGATTTGGGTCGGATTGCTCATCCTGTTCTTGGCAGGTCACGCAACGTGCTTTGCCCATGCTTAGCGTGCAAAAAGATGCCCGCAAGCGCGCAATCGACTAGAAAGTCGTGGGATGAAACCCCGAAAACTCTGAAGTTGAATTCTGTACTTCAAATCCTCAAGGTACAGCCTGCAGACCAGTGAATATTCTCCAGGTAACATCCATGAAGCCCATGAGGCTTTGAGAAGGTGAGTCTCAGGAAATTGATGAAAAAAATTGGCATCTATGATCAGAGGATGATGCTTTACTGGTGCTCGTGATGATTTTGATACATGTTATCATCATTTTATCATCTACAACCATCCAACAGGGATTTCATACCCAGCATGATCCATCAGATTCTGAGGCCCAAGGCGGAACCGGTCACACTCTTCCGCTACCAGGCGAGGGTGGAAGCAGACTTTTTCACAAAAAGCATCCATAGCATCCATGAAAATTCCATCAAAAACTC
The DNA here is from genome assembly GCA_947184155.2 of Cladocopium goreaui. NCBI lineage: Eukaryota > Dinophyceae > Suessiales > Symbiodiniaceae > Cladocopium > Cladocopium goreaui. The sequence goes on along the minus strand of CAMXCT020003101.1, from coordinate 328,607 downwards.
AAAAACCATCAAAATCCACGAATCACAGGTCAATTTTCCCGGGAACGGAAGCAGTTTTTGGCATGTTGCAAAAAGGGGACGGAAATTGCCAGTGCCCCTCAGATCTGTGGGATCACTGGTTTCATGGTGTGATGACGAGACTGTGAAAATCCAGTGGGAAATACTAATGGTTTTTTGGACTAATCCATGGTTTTTTAGACTAATCCAAAAACTAATCCAAAAAATCCAAAAACTCATCCAAAAAGTCATGAAATGTCCAGAAAGTTTATAACTTGTTCCTCCGAAATCGCCCGAGTCCTTTCAAGGTCACTTGAAGGTGCCCAGCAGTTCTCGATTTCAGCTCTTCAGGATTGGTTTGACTGGATGGTCTTTGCCGTGATCTTCGTCGTCTCTTGGCATCAAGGTTTGCCCCAACCACATGCAGAAGCCACAGTGTAAGAAGTTGACTGTACCAATGTGATGCCACTATCAAACACTTGTCGTGGACAATTGAATTCTCAACTGTCGTGTAGCACAACTGGATTGACAATCTTGAAAAACCAAACCAAAAGGTACCAAAAGTATTGTTGCTCCGGTACAACACAACACCATAGTTGTGTAATGTTGTGTGCCACGCAACGTATTGACTCTGACGAGTGCAACGCATTGCAAAGCAGAAGTTTGGAGAGGAGCAGTACAGGATAGTACAGGTGGGTTGTGACTTGTGAGATGAGTTTCAAAGGATACTTATTCCATACAAATCCCTACAAGATTAAGATATCCTGTGGACCCAAGTCCAAAGCGTAATTTCTGACCAATCAGGTCTTGATATCTTTGCCCAGGTTCTGGTCTGCGTCGATAATTTGCTCCTCTTCGGGAAGTATGGTAGGGAGCCTCAGCCCAGGTTCTCATTGCCCATCGCCCCTTTTCTTATTCTCGTGAAGGGTTTTTACGGACTCGCGGAGCGACACTTCAGATGTCGGTTTCTTTTCAGAAATACCCCTGCTCCGCCTTAAAAAAAGGTGCACTCACAAGTTTTCACAAATGGCCCCATTGGATGGATCGATCGCTGTCCCTAAGATCTCCCATTTCGTCCGCACAGGTGGCAACATGAGTGCTGCAGCTCAGAGTGTTGTTCAAAACCATGCTTCAATTGGAAATCCACCTAGTAAATCAGAAGATCGTTAAACCCATCTTGTGGGTGGTAGGTTCTTTCTTCCCTTTGTTTCAAAAGTCAAATCTAGGAGCCTTCAATCCATCCGAATCCTGGCCACAGCAGAGGGGTAACAAATGAGCTGCAAAAATTCTGATCATGAGATCAACAAAAATGTACCACAAAAACATGGGAAATATTGGACAACAACGCGGTTTTTCATTGAGTCATTCATCTCTGTTTCAGAATCCCACCCTAAGTTCGCCAGGTTTCAAGAAGGCATTGAGCTACAGTTTCTTCTGGTTGGGCTCCTCAGGACCCAAAAATGTAAGTCCTACAAGGACTTGGACATGGCGGCAGAGGTCACCATACATTGAAATAGCTGGCAACTGGATGTTGGCGATGTTGGCGATGTTGGTAATGCTGGCCTGGTATCATAACGATGTTTTCCAGCGCGCTAACTTTCAAAGTGAGTGCCAGGATCCCAGTGGGAACGGCACGGCACGGCACAGCATGACTGATCCCAGTGATCCATAGTGATCCCAGGCTGATGTGCGCCGGCGCCTTTAACGGCTACGTCTATTGGTCCCGTGGGAAGGAAGCAGCCTTCGATTGGGGTATGCCCAGCCAGTTACGCCATATTTTGGGGGTCAATTTTGTAGGATCAATTTTGGCGCATACCCTGGGAGAGAAACGTCAGATCCACTGAGTGGGAGAAGGAGAATGAGGAGGGATGAGCGATCAAAATGTGTATGAGGCTTTTGCGGTGCAACAAGGGACCGCAACAAAAGGTTGGGCATGTGCAGGAAGGGGACAATCATGGACAATCCATCTTTCAGTGAAATTAGAAAGCATCCTTAGATCAAGGAATGATATGGAATCTGCCTGAAATCAGCATTGATTTCAGGCCAATTAGATCTGTCCAAGTTCAACCTTTTTTCAGAAGTCATTAAGCTTCTAAATGAGTGGAAGTGTGTCAGACAGTTGACCATGACTATCAAGTCGACGTTCCGCTGGAAAACCGCTGCACATTGGTTCAGATGGACAGAAAAACTGAAGCAGGCGAAATGCGTCTGCCGGATGGACAGAAAAATTGAATCACGGGAAGTGCTTATGCCTTTCGTGAACCAAGCAGGGCAAGAGGGAGAGCCCCAGGCCCGTCTTAGAAGACTGGGTTGTGAGATTTCGACGCCAAGTTGTTTCGGGTACCCGAGATTCTGTGGTTTTCTGTGGTTTCGATGTTTCAGTTCTTGGAGTTAGTGCCTTACCGAATTACAACCACGGATACCAGGTGGATACCAGGTGGATACCAGGTGGATACCAGGTGGATACCAGGTGGATACCAGGTGGATACCAGGTGGATACCAGGTGGATACCACGGATGTTCCTTTTAAGACCGGGACAAATTCCGCAGGAAGGAGCGCACAGGGCCGAAGACGCCAAATCCTCCTCCGAATCCTGAGAAATGTCTTGGATGATCAACTGAAAGGGGATATGCCAACGCACATCTTAGATATCTTAGCTTGATGGGGGACCTAAAGGAACTGATCATCCAAGTAGCAAAGCTTTTCTGTGTCGCTGTCAGTGTATTTTTCCGACTGTTTTCTTTGTGTGATGGGAACCTTTGAGGGATTTTGTAGTATTCTGACCATGACGTACTCCTAAAACTGCAGCACTGCAGCCAGTTGGAGCAAGGAAACCAGCGTTTAAAGGTGGGATTCTAACCTACCCTGCACCCAGGAGAAGTCTTCCAGCGAAAGCAGATGGGTCTGTCGGGTGAATGATGCGTGGAGAGCTGATGAAAAGTCAACATCTTCTGACTCAAACAAAGGCTCTGGATCTGGCACCAAGCCTGTGACGACGACGACGGGTGCGTCACTTGGCGTTGAGATGCATCCTGAATTTTCGGTGCCATATACCATCATATACCTTCAACGGATGGCGAGTACGTTCAGAGAGACACCTGCAACCCCATTCAACCCCATTCGGAATTTACCTCGGGCTTCGGAGTGTTGTTTCGTATCTGAGGGACGCTTCCTCGTCGCAGGGTCAACGACGCTGGGCAGCACACCTTGTGGGAATTTGCGCATAGATTATTTCCCTTGTAGGAATTAAGAGAGACCTCATTCCGTGCTTGCAATTGTATGTAATTGCATTGTTATGCAATTTTATACGGATTCATGCCTTGGGTTCCTTTTTTTTGTGTACTCAGAAAGACAAAGTTCGACAGCGCAGGGCCAATCCATCTCTAAGCGACATTTTGAGTGGCTTCCAAGAGCCTGGTGTATCAGTCTAGGGATCCCTAAGGGATCCAGACAGCCCCTTAAAGTTTGAAAACATCTTGAACAGAGCAAGACTATACCGTTTTGATGGGAATTTGCAGTGACTTTTGTGTATCTTTTGAGGGATCACTTTCATCGGTCAACAAGATCGTAAGGCCTCCAAGCCAATAGCTCCGATTCGGATGAGCAGCAATCTCAAGCCTTACGCACACTACACCAGCAGGGGAATTGTGACTGGGCAATGATTGGGTTTGTCTGACGGTTGGCTACTAAAATGTGCTTACTCTGCCCGATTTTGCCCCAACAGTTGGTTGATGATGGTTGATAATGATGTAGGGTATGTGCAACTTTGGGATGACATACAGATTTGTTGTTGCCAACTTCAAAAATGACCCTGTTTTTCTTGAAGTCTACATGACATGATCATTGGCATCATGTGCAAGAGTTGTCGAATGGACTTCAACTCCGCTTGTCCGCAGAAGAGTGGTGAATCCTCTGATTGGAAATGGGGTCCGTTCAAGACCATACGCTGAGTGATTTTCTCAAAAGACTTCAGCAAAAGTTCATCCAATTCGACATCTACCGAGGCAACCCTTGCGTGTTCCACAACTCACGGTTGGGGTGTGATAAAGGACGGGCCTGTCGCTTCTGACGCTTGGCAATTTGTTAACCCTTTGCCTGGGAATGATGGCAGTATGGTGTACAATCCATGACAATCCATGACACCTGTTCCTGCTTCCCAGTGCAAAGGTTATTATTTGAGCAGCCTGAGCATAGATCAATTCTGCTGTGTTCTTGTCATCTTGCCAGGCTTCCAGTGCTAGTGAGGTGATAGTTTTTGGTCCCATGAGGTCACCAGCAACACCAACATGCCGGTGGCCAGCAGCGACCACGGAAGAAAACACGCGAAGACATCAAGATCCGCCGCTGGGAGCAGATTTCTGCGAATTTCCAGGGATTTCCAGCTGATGTTTTTCACGTGTGATGAGCTATTCAGGGTATTCAGGTTTGTTTGGCACAGCCTTCCGAAGAGACAACAAAACATAGCGAAACGATCTTTTTCCGTTAGAAGCAGACTGCAATAAGTGCATTGAGCGCAGGAGAGCTGTTGTTGGGGTTTCAATTCCTACCATTCCTACCATTCAAAGGGATCAATCATGATCAATCACTATGGAGAAGATAGCTAGTTGCTGAACCGTGTAAAGTATTGGTTGTATGGCCATTGCGCTTATCAGGCTGTTTTTGAAGTCTCAGTTGCTAGACCAAAGGGTGTGGCTTGACCTCCATTCAGGAATAGGGCTGGGATCCATGAGCCCACAGCAGCATCATAGTGTGAAGCATTTCTCTCGGAAGTTGGGACATATCCCGATTCTATTCCCTTTTCATGGTGGCTTACCCTCCAAATCCCTCCAACGAGTGTATATATGCATTTTATATATATATATATTAATATTAATATATGCCCAATTCTAATTGTAGTTGGTAATCTGTCCGCTTGGTTTGTTGGTTACCCGGTGATATCCCACGCCAAGGAATCGAAGAATGTCTCGAACTTGAAGGAGAAGAGGAGCAATGGCAGCATAAAAACATGCAAAAACCAACATCTGCAGCATACTGATGAAATGATTGCTGATGGAGGCTAGTTGCCTAGTGGCAGTGGGAGCATGCTGCTGAGGCGCATGCTGCTCTTCAGGCCGAGGCGATTAGACATCCATACGCTCGAGGCCGGCTACGCAACTGTTGCATGGATGGGTTTCCCAGGTAAACCCAGTGGTACACTGTTTTGCCTTTTACCATTTTAACTGTGAAGCAGGAATATGTCATAACGCACTGGAAATGAACTGGTTTACCGCTTTTGCCACTCTGTACAGCCTGCTGGTTCCTATTTCCAAATTCATAAAATGTGTTTCCATGTCTAATTTTTATGTCCGGCTTCACCCAAGTGCCACCGACAGTGCCCCTCGTTCTTGAGTAGGTACCTTATGGCGAGTGTTGGCTGCTACTTGCGGTGCAAACAAATTTAAGCGCTTACGCGCGACAGCCGGCCAGGGGCCCATGTTGAAGTGATAGGGGTGAGCGGCTTGGGGCTATATGGCCCCATCTTGGGGCTATGTTGGCCTATCTTGGCCCATCTTGGGGCTATGTTGGTCTATCTTGAGGGCAATTTGGGCCCATCTTAGGGCTAGGTTGGCCCATCTTGGGGCTATGTAGGGCTAGGTTGGCCCATCCTAGGCCACAAGAGTCGAAAAATGGGAACAGCAAAAAACACTGTAAAACGCGGGACTTTTTGATGGTACGCGATCTCCGGCGGCAGGGGCGGCGGCCCCTCTCTCCTTCGGAGAGGAGAGAAGGCCTACGGCATGGACACGGCCAGCTCGAGGCCCCGCGGGCCCCTGGCCGAATTTAAGGGGCTGACGCCCAACAGCGGGCCAGCAGGCCAAAAGGTGCAGGGTGGGATCAGCAGCATCAGCATCAGCAGCAGCATCAGTCGCAACAACTCATCAGCATCATCAGCATCAGTCGCAACAACAACAACAACAACAACAACAACAACAACCACAACCACAACCACAAGCACACGCACAAGCACAACCACAAAGACGACAACAACGACAGAAGAAGAAGAAGAACAACAACAAGAAGAAGAACAACAACAACAAGAACAACAACAACAACAACAACGATAACAACAAGGACAACAGCAACAACAACAACAAGAACAAGAACACGAACAACAACAAGAACAAGAACAACAACAACCACAACAACAACGACAGCAATAACAACAACGACAGCGACAAGAACAACAACAACGACAACAACAACAACAACAACAACCATAACCACAACGACAACGACAATGCAAGGACAATGACGACAACAACAGCAACAACGACCTGAACAAGAAGAAGAAGAACAACAACAACAACAACAATGACAAGGACAACAACAACAAGAAGAAGAAAAACAACAACAACAACAAGAAGAACAACAACAGCAACAGCAACAGCAACAGCAACAGTTGGTTGATGTTGTTGATGTTGTTGACGTTGTCGATGTTGTTGATGTTGTTGTCTGTTGCATCAATTTGGAGCTAAGTTGGACCATCGCGGGGATATGTTGTGCCATCTTGGAGCTATGTTGAGCCATTTTGGGGTCATGTTGGGCAATCTTGGCGCCAGGTTGGGCCTATGTTGGGCCATCTTGGGGCTAGCTTGGGCCTATCTTGGGCCATCTTGGGGCCATCTTGGGCCTATGTTGGGCCTATGTTGGGCCCTCTTGGGGCGATGTTGGGCCTATGTTGGGCCATCTTGGGGCTCATCTTGTGCCATCTTGGCGCTATGTTGGGACAGGGGGGTACCCCCCGAAAATTTTCGGTGACATCGATGTTGCTAACATCGAAGAGGACAAAGCACCGTAAATTACAGGGGTTGGGGGGGACTAGGTCGGCGGCAGGCGCGGGCAGCCGTATAGCTAAAGCTACGGCCCTAGCGGGCCGGGGGCTTTGCCCGTCGACAGGGCCTGCTGGCCCGATTTAAGGGGCTGACGCCCAACAGCGGGCCAGCAGGCCGAAAGGGGCAGGGCGGAAATAGCAGCAGCAGCGCCAGCAGCAGCGCCAGCAGCAGCAGCAGCGAGCTGCTGCTGTAGCCGTCGCGGCTGGCTGTTGTCGGTATGGTTGTTGTGGTTGTTGTTGTAGGTCAGTCTGTGGTTGTGGTTGTTGTGGTTGTTGTGGTTGTTGTTGTTGTTGTTGTTGTTGTTGCTGTTGCTGTTGCTGTTGCTGTGTTCTTGTTGTTGTCGTTGCTGTTGCTCTTGTTATTGTTCCTGTCGTTGTTGTTGTTGATGTTGTTGTTGTTGCTTTTATGGTTGTTGTTGTGGTTGGTGATGTTGTTGATGATGTTGTTCTTGATAATGATGTGGTTGATGTAACTGATGTGCTACTGCTACTGCTACTACTACTACTACTACTCCTGCTGCTGCTGCTGCTGCTACTGCTACTGCTACTGCTACTGCTGCTGCTGCTGCTGCTACTGCTACTGCTACTACGACTACGACTACGACTAGGACGACAACAACGCCCGCCACAACAAGAACAACAGCAACAACAGCAGCAACAACAACGACGACAACCACAACGAAAAAGAACAACAACAACAATAACAACAACGACAACACCAAGAATGTTTGGATTGTTGTTGTTGTCATTGTTGTCGTCGTGTGCTGCCGCGACAACAACTCCGACGACCACGACTACAACAACGCCAGACACAACAAGAAGAACAGCAACGACCGCAGCGACAACAATGACAACAACAACCAACACCACCAACAACAACAACAACAACAGCAACAGCAACAGCAACAACAACAACAGCAGCAACAACAGCAACAACGACAACAACAACAACAACAACAGCAGCAACAACAGCAACAACAACAACAACAACACTAACAACAACAACAACAACAACAACAAGAAGAAGAAGAAGAAAAACAACAACAACAACAACCACAACCACAACCACAACAACAACAACAACAACAACAACAAGAACAAGAACAAGAACAAGAACAACAGCAACTACTACTACTACTACTACTACTACTACTACTACTACTACTACTACTACTACTACTGTTGTGATGTTTGTTGCCGCTGTGGTTGTTGTTGTTGCTGATGATGTTGTTGATGATGTTGTTCTTGATGCAGCTATGTTGGGCCATCTTGGGATCATGTTGGGCGATCTTGGAGCCATGTTGGGCCTATGTTGGGCCTATGTTGGGCCATCTTGGGGCCTTGGCCCATCTTGAGGCCATCTTGGGCCTATCTTGGGCCATCTTGGGGCCATCTTGGCCCTATGTTGGGCCGTCTTGGGGCGCATCTTGGGCCATCTTGGCGCTAAATTGGGGCAGGGGGGTACCACCCAAATTTTTGTTTATGTTGATGTTGTCTAGGAGCAAAACACATCGTAAATTACGAGGTTTTCCGAAAAGTCGGCGGTAGGCGCCGTCAGCCGTATACCTAAAGGTACGGCCCTAACGAGCCGGGAGCTTTGCCCGTCGACACGGTGTGAGCAAGTTGTGTGATGACAAGTTGTGTGAGGACAAGTTGTGTGTGAGCAAGTTGTGTGAGCAAGTTGTGTGATGACTAAGTTGTGTGAGGACAAGATGTGTGAGGACAAGGTGTATGTGAGCAAGTTGTGTGTGGACAAGTTGTGTGTGAGCAAGTTGTGTGATGACAAGTTGTGTGTGGACAAGTTGTGTGTGAGCAAGTTGTGTGATGACAAGTTGTGTGTGGGAAAGTTGTGTGTGAGCAAGTTGAGTGTGAGTAAGTTGTGTGTGTGTGAGCAAGTTGTGTGTGAGCGAGGAGCAAATTGTGTGAGGATAAGTTGTGTGTGAGCAAGTTGTGTGTGTGTGTGAGTCAGTTGTGTGTGAGCAAGTTGTGTGTGGACAAGTTGTGTGTGTGCGCCAGGCCTGCCACACAAAGTGAAGGTGGATGTCGCCAAGTGCCACGCCTGCCACGCAAAACGCCGCGGCGCCACGGCGTCACACCTAAAACCAAGCGCGCCACCAGAGCCAGCCCAGTGCCATAAGTGCCACGCCTGCCACGCAAAGTGACGGTGGATGTCACCAAGTGCCATGCCTGCCAGGCAAAGTGACGGTGGATATCGCCAAGTGCCATGCCTGCCACGCCTGCCACGCAAAGTGAAGGTGGATGACAAGTTGTGGGATGACAAGTTGTGTGTGGGCAAATTGTGTGTGAGCAAGTTGTGTGTGAGTAAGTTGTGTGTGAGCAAGTTGTGTGTGAGCAAGTTGTGTGTGAGCAAGGAGCAAATTGTGTGAGGATAAGTTGTGTGTGTGAGCAAGTTGTGTGTGTGTGTGAGTCAGTTGTGTGTAACAAGTTGTGTGATGACAAGTTGTGTGTGACCAAGTTGTGTGTGAGCAAGTTGTGTGATGACAAGTTGTGTGAGGACAAGTTGCAAGTTGTGTGTGGACAAGTTGTGTGTGAGCAAGTTGTGTGATGACAAGTTGTGTGTGTGGACAAGTTGTGTGTGAGCAAGTTGTGTGATGACAAGTTGTGTGTGGGCAAATTGTGTGTGTGAGCAAGTTGTGTGTGAGTAAGTTGTGTTTGAGCAAGTTGAGTGTGAGCAAGTTGTGTGTGGACGGACAAGTTGTGTGTGAGCAAGTTGTGTGATGACAAATTGTGTGTGTGTGAGCAAGTTGTGTGTGAGTAAGTTGTGTGTGAGTAAGTTGTGTGTGAGCAAGTTGTGTGATGACAAGTTGTGTGTGGACAAGTTGTGTGTGAGGCTGTGTGAGGACAAGATGCGTGAGGACAAGGTGTATGTGAGCAAGTTGTGTGTGGACAAGTTGTGTGTGAGCAAGTTGTGTGAGGACAAGTTGTGTGTGAGCAAGTTGTGTGAGCAAGTTGTGTGATGACTAAGTTGTGTGAGGACAAGATGTGTGAGGACAAGGTGTATGTGAGCAAGTTGTGTGTGGACAAGTTGTGTGTGAGCAAGTTGTGTGATGACAAGTTGTGTGTGGACAAGTTGTGTGTGAGCAAGTTGTGTGATGACAAGTTGTGTGTGAGCAAGTTGTGTGATGACAAGATGTGTGAGCAAGTTGTGTGTGGACAAGTTGTGTGTGAGCAATCTGTGTGATGACAAGTTGTGTGTGAGCAAAGTTGTGTGAGTGAGTTGTGAGTGAGACGACGGGAGGACGGGGGAGGAGGAGGCGGGAGGCGGACGGACAGCGGGATACAGAACCAAGAACAAGAACCCCACACAAAGATGTGGGGAAAAAATCTAACATGTCTTCTAGAATTCCAGAAAACTAGCCAGCCATGTGCTTCAACTTACACCTTCCAGGCCGCGCAAATGCTGGACTCGCCAGCCTGAAACACCATGGCAGTGAAGAGCAGACAACCCACCAAATCACAGCGAAAAAATGCTTAACGTGTCTTCTGAAATCCTATGCAATAGTAGCCAGACATGTGCCAGACATGTGCTTGAACTGACACCTTCCGGGCCGCCCAAACACTGGACGCGCCAGCCTGAAACACCATGGCAGTGAAGGACAGACAAGCCACTAAATCACATTGAAAAACTGGCTAACGTGTCTTCTGAAATCCTACAGAATAATAGCCAGACATGTGCCAGACATGTGCTTCAACTGACACCTTCTGAACCGCCTAAACGCTGGACTCGCCAGAAGGTTGCTCGTGGCACAAACTCTTCTTCCATGGCGCGCTCCCCCTTGCTTGGCCGGGGCCGGCGGATTAGTCAATTCTAGCCCCTCAGTCCTGGATGGCAGTTTTGGGTCTTCTTCACTCGGGAGCTTCCAAAGCGACCAGGCTTGATTCGAGGCTACCTGGATGACAGGGCTGAAAACAGAGATGGCGTTGCACGACCACTTGAACCTGGAGAAGTTGTGTTTTAGGTTTTGGGTTTTGGCCCGCGACGCAGTATCAAACGCCGGGATTCACATGAATGGTTCATGTTGCTTTGTTTGATGTTGAGATGTTGATATGGATATGGGTCAAAAGCAAGTGACCCTGCGCGGAGCTGTACGAACATCATCCACCAGTTTCGTCGATAGACATAAGAAAGAAAGATAGATAGATAGATAAATAAATAAATAGATAGATGGATAGAAAGGATAAGATAAGAAAAGACAAGACAAGATAAGACAGATAAAATAGATAAGACAGACAGATATATAAGATAAATAAGATACATAAGATGCATAAGATACATATGATAGATAAGATAGACAAGATAAATAAGATAGATAAGATAGAAAAGCTAGATAAGATAGATAGGATAAGATAGATAAGATACATAAGATAGGTAAGATGGATAAGATTGATACGATGGACAAGATAGACAAGATAGACAGGATAGACAAGATAGAAAAGATAGACAAGATAAATTAGAATTATAAGATAGATAAGATAGATAAGATAGACAAGATAGACAGACAGACAGACAGACAGACAGAAGAGATAGATAGGTAGGTAGGTAGATAGATAGATAGATAGATAGATAAAAAGATTAAAAGATTCAAAGATTAAAAGATGAAAAGATTAAAAGATTAAAAAGATGAAAAGATTAAAAAGATAAAAAGATAAATCAAGAGATGGATGGATAGACGAATCTATGGGTGGACAAATAGATGGATAGATGGATCTATGGGTGGATAGATAGGCGCATAGATGGATCTATGGGTGGACAAATAGGTGGATAGATGGATCTATGGGTGGACAGATAGACGGCTATGGGTGGATAACTAGACGGATAGATGGATCTATGGGTGGATAGATAGACGGATAAATGGGTGAATGGGCGGACAAATAGACGGATAGATGGATCTATGGGTGAGTAAATAGATGGATAGATGGATCTATAGGTAGATAAATAGGTGGATAGATGGATCAATGGGTGGATGGATAGATGGATAGATGGATCTATGGGTGGATAGATAGGCGGATACAATGATCTATGGGTGGATAAATAAATGGATAGGTGGATCTATGGGTGGATAAACAGATCAATAGATGAACTATAGGTGCATAGAAAGCCGGATAGATGGATCTATGGGTGGAGAAATACGTGAATAGATGCGTCTATCGGTGGATAGATAGACGGATAGATGGATCTATGGGTGGATAGATAGACGGATAGATGGATCTATGGGTGGATAACTAGACGGATAGATGGATCTATGGGTGGACAGATACGCGGATAGATGGGTGTATGGGCGGACAAATAGACGGATAGATGGATCTATGGGTGAATAAATAGATGGATAGGTGGATCTATGGGTGGATAAATAGATGGATAGATGGATCTATAGGTGGATAGAAAGCGGGATAGATGGATCTATGGGTGGAGAAATAGATGGATAGATGGATCTATGGGTGGATTTTCAGATGGATAGATGGATCTACGGGTGGATTACTAGATGGATAGATGGATCTATGGGTGGATGGGTAGACGGATAGATGGATCTATGGGTGGGTATTTAGACGGATAGATGGATCTATGGGTGGATTTTTAGATGCCATAAAGATCCACTAATCAATATTTCTAGATATATAATTTTCTGTTCTTCATACAAAGATATTTTATCTATGAAAATTATGTTCCCATAAAATAAGAATCATATTCTTTAAAAAATCAAAAACTATTTTTTAATAAAGTTTAGATATATGTATGTATATATATATATATATTATCAAAAAAATATTTATCCATGAAATAGAAGCTATTATATATATATATTTTGAACAAATTTTTAGATATTTGTTGTTGTTTTTGATGTAAACTGAACCGGCAAGTTTTCATATGCATGGGAACTTTTTTCAAACAAATTGTGTGCTATAAAAATGAAAACTAAAACTAAATTCAATGATTTTCGCTGCCGTTTTTCTAGGAATTTGCATCCTGTTGAGCTTGACATATACAAAAATAAAATATGAAATTACTTATTTCCCGAGAGCGTCTGAGCGCAGGGTTCTTCCAATAGTGGGGGTCTGTATCTCATCTTCACACCTTCTCATCTTCACATCTTCTCTCACACCTTCTCATCTTCACATCTTCTCTCACACCTTCTCATCTTCACATCTTCTCTCCCACCTTCTCATCTTCACATCTTCTCTCACACCTTCTCATCTTCACATCTTCTCTCCCACCTTCTCATCTTCACATCTTCTCTCCCACCTTCTCATCTTCACATCTTCTCTCACACCTTCTCATCTTCACATCTTCTCTCACACCCTCTCATCTTCACATCTTCTCTCACACCTTCTCATCTTCATCTTCACATCTTCTCTCACACCTTCTCATCTTCACATCTTCTCTCACACCTTCTCATCTTCACACCTTCTCATCTTCACATCTTCTCTCACACCTTCTCATCTTCACATCTTCTCTCACACCTTCTCATCTTCACATCTTCTCTCACACCCTTCTCATCTTCACACCTTCTCTCACACCTTCTCATCTTCACATCTTCTCTCTCTCTCATTCTCTCTCCTTTCTCTCTCTCCTTTCTCTCTCCTTTTTCTCTCTCTCGCCTTCTTTATCTTTCTCTCTTTAGGCCGAGGGTGGTACCGGCGGTGAGTCACGAAACGTCAACCCTTTCGCACGAAATGAGGGTCGATCGTCAAAAACTGAGGAAAAATTGCGATTTTACTTGTCCCCGAGCAACCCTTTCGCACGAAATGAGGGTCGATCGTCAAAAACTGAGGAAAAAATTGCGATTTTACTTGTCCCCGAGCAACCCTTTCGCACGAAATGAGGGTCGATCGTCAAAAACTGAGGAAAAATTGCGATTTTACTTGTCCCCGAGCAACCCTTTCGCACGAAATGAGGGTCGATCGTCAAAAACTGAGGAAAAATTGCGATTTTACTTGTGCTAAAACAACCCTTTCGCACGAAATGAGGGTCGATCGTCAAAAACTGAGGAAAAATTGCGATTTTACTTGTGTGTAAAAGCGTCTGTGTGTAAAAGCGTCTGTGTGTAAAAGCGTCTGTGTGTAAAAGCGTCTGTGTGTAAAAGCGTCTGTGTGTAAAAGCGTCTGTGTGTAAAAGGCTCTGTGTGTAAAAGCGTCTGTGTGTAAAAGCGTCTGTGTGTAAAAGAGCCTATGTGTAAAAAGCGTTTGTGTGTAAAAGCGTCTGTGTGTAAAAGCGTCTGTGTGTAAAAGCGTCTGTGTGTAAAAGCTTCTGTGTGTCAAAGCTTCTGTGTGTAAAAGCGTCTGTGTGTAAAAGCGTCTGTGTGTAAAAGTCTCTGCGGGTAAAAGCCTCTGTGTGTAAAAGTCTCTGTGTGTGAAAGAGCCTGTGTGTAAAAAGCGTCTGTGTGTAAAAGCGTTTGTGTGTAAAAGCGTCTGTGTGTAAAAGCGTCTGTGTGTAAAAGCGTCTGTGTGTAAAAGGCTCTGTGTGTAAAAGCGTCTGTGTGTAAAAGCGTCTGTGTGTAAAAGAGCCTATGAGTAAAAAGCGTTTGTGTGTAAAAGCGTCTGTGTGTAAAAGCGTCTGTGTGTAAAAGCGTCTGTGTGTAAAAGCTTCTGTGTGTAAAAGCTTCTGTGTGTAAAAGCGTCTGTGTGTGTGTAAAAGTCTCTGTGTGTAAAAGTGTTTGTGTGTAAAAGTGCTTATGTGCAAAATCGTCTGTGTGTAAAAGCGTCTGTGTGTAAAAGTCTCTGTGTGTAAAAGTCTCTGTGTGTAAAAGTCTCTGTGTGCAAAAGCGTCTGTCTGTAAAAAGTTCTGTGTATGAAAAACTTTACAAAAATACGATGCAAACTATTGTCTTGTACTAGTCATATATTGTCTTGATACTACTCTTCTCGTCTGCCTATAATACATCTCTAATATAGTGTCTCCATACTAACAACAGAAGACTCTGCTCCTCTACGCTCTCGGGCCATCCGTCGTCTAGTTAAAATAATTTGTTTTATGTTTATATAACTAAAATATATATCCAAAAAAAACAATATATAATATTTTATGTTAGTGGGCCCTTTTGGTGGATAGATGGATCTATGGGTGGATAAATAGGTGGATAGATGGATCTATGGGTGGATGTATAGATGGATAGATGGATCTGTGGGTGGATAGATAGACTCGATAGGCTCGATAGACTTAACTCATGCATATTCGTTGTTACATGGGTTTTGACCCATCACTGCCGTGCACTTTGATACAGCAGTCGGGCCGGATCCGGTTTAAGCTGCGAAGAGTTCGACCTTTGCCAGCCTTCGCTTTGACTCGCCCGATGATATAACAATGACATACAACATATTAAACATACTTCAGGCATAGGATGAATTTGTCAACAGAAGCTGTAGATTCTGTATGCAAAATGACGTGTGCCAGTAGTACCGCACAAGGCGGCGGCGGAAGTTTCAAAGATAGGACGCTATAGGAGAGATGAGTTGTTGTGATGCATGGGTGGCAAAGCGAATCCACTGATGGACCGACAGGTAATTGGAGTTGTTTTTTGGAGTGGCTGCAATGATTGCAGTGGTCACCTCACCCACAACTGCTGGATGTGGTGTGTAGTGCAGCTGTAGTTGTTGTCAAAGTGTCGTGGAGTTTGTAGTTGTAGTGTACTGTAATTAGTGTAGCGTAGTTGTAGCGGCAGTTGTTGGTGTGGTGGAATGATTGTAGTGTAATGTAATGTAGTGTAGTGGAGTGTGCTGCAGTGTTGTGCTCTGTAGTGTAGTCTAGTGTAGTGTAGTCTAGTCTGGTGTAGTGTAGTTGTAGCTGTAGTTGTAGCTGTAGTGTAGTGCAGCGTAGAGTAGTGTAGTGGAATTACGGTAGTGTAATGTAGTTGTAATTGTAGTTGTAGTTGTAGTTGTAGTGTAGAAACCATCGAAGACAAAACAGCTGGAACGGGAGTTGTTGTTGTTGTTGCTGCTGTTGTAGCTGTAGTTGTGTCTTTTTTGTAGTTGTAGTAGGTGTAGTTGTACCTGTAGTACCGTACTTGTTGTAGTTGCAGTTGTAGTTATAGTAGTTGTAGTAGTAGTAGTAGCAGCAGTAGTAGTTGTTGTTGTTGTGGTTGCGGTTGTCGTTGTTGTGTAGTGTGGCCCGGTTGAACGTGGTGTGCTTTTCACATTTTGACTTCGAAATGTGCTTCGCGCCGCAACGGCGCGCACTTTTTCGACAAGTCAACTTCCAAACGTGCTTTGAGCATAGTGCGTTTTGTACATTTTGACTTGCAAATGAGCTTCGTGCCACAACGGCGTGCACTTTTTCGACATCTCAACTTCCGAAAGCGGTCCGGGACTGGTGTGCTTTGTACATTTTGACTTGGAAATGAGCTTCGCACCGCAACGGCGTGCACTTTTTCGACATGTCAACTTCCAAAAGTATTCCGAGCATGGTGTGGTTTCCACATTTTGACTTGGAAATGAGCTTCCTGCCACAACTGCGTGCACTTTTTCGACATCTCAACTTCCAAAAGTGCTTCAAGCATGGTGTGTTTTGTACATTTTGACTTGGAAATGCGCTTCGCCGCCACAATGGCGTGCACTTTTTTGACATGTCAACTTCCAAAAGTGCTCCAAGCATGGTGTGCTTTGTACATTTTGACTTCCAAATTTGCTTCGCGCAGCAACGGCGTTCACTTTTTCGACAAGTCAACTTCCGAAAGCGGTCCGAGAATGGTGTGCTTTGTACATTTTGACTTGGAGCCACAACGTCGTGCAATTTTTCATCTTGCAGCTGGCCAGATGGCTCCGGACCCGCCGCTTTAGGGAGCCTACTTTTCGACCCTCCGGAGCCACAAATCATTGTAAAAACACAGTGATTCGCGACCTTATCTTCTTGCTTCTTCTCTGCTCTTCTCTGACTCTTCCCACCTGTGCTTTTTCATCTGTCCATACTGTTCGAAGTCGATAAATGCATGCACACATATCTAGATAAATAGGTGTATGCAGTTTTGCATACATACACACTGTAGGATTTGTATTGATATCCATGGTTTCTGCATTCGATACATATTCCCATAGTAGCGCGCAAGGCGGCGGCGCAAGTTTTAAAGATAGGAAACCTATAAGAGAGGTGAGTTGTTGTGATGCGTGGATGGCAAAGCGAATCCACTGATGGACCGAAAGGTAGTGTAGTTTAGTGTGCTGTAGTGGTAGTGTAGTGTTGTGTAGTGTACTGTACTGTAGTTTAGTGTAGTGTAGTGTGGTGTAGTGTAGTGTAATTAGTGTACCAAAGTGGAGTGTAGTGTAGCGTTATGTAGCGTAGTTGTAGTTGTAGTTGTAGCTGCGGCTGTAGTTAGTGTAGTGTAGTAGAGTGTAGCGCAGTGTAGTGTAATTCAGTGTAGTGGAGTGTAGTGTAGTGAAGTTTAGTGCAGTGTAGTAGTGTAGTGTGGTGTAGCGTTGTGTGGTGTAGTTGTAGTTGTAGTTGTAGTTAGTGTAGTGGAGTGTACAGTAGTTGAGTGTAGTGGAGTGGAGTGTAATGTAATTAGTGTAGCGTAGTGTAATGTAATTAGTGTAGTGTAGCTGTTGTTTTTGTAGTTGTAGTTAGTGTAGTGTGGTGTGGCGTGGTGTAGTGTAGTGTAATGCAGTTGTAGCCGTAGTTGTAGTTGTAGTTCTAGCTGTAGTTGTTGTGTAGTGTAGTGAAGTGTAGTGTAGTGTAGTGCAATGTAGTGTAGTGTAGTGTAATTGAGTGTAGTGGAGTGTAGTGTAGTGTAGTCTAGTTTAATCAGTGTAGTGTAGTGTAATGTAGTGTGGTCGCAATTGTAGTTGTAGTTAGTGTAGTGTAGTATAATGTAGTGTACTGTAGTGTAACGTAATTGTAGTGTAGTGGAATGTAATAAGTGTAGTGTAATGTAGTGTAGTTGTAACTGTTTTTGTAGTTGTAGTGTCGCGTAGTGGAATTGAATGTAGCGTAGTGTAGTGTTGTGGTTGTTGTTGAAATTGCTACACAACCCGCACGTTTTGCTCACTTTTTTCAACTTTTGATTTGGAAATGTGCTTCGCGCCCCAGGCGTGCACTTTTTCAGCATCTCAACTTCCAAAAGTGTTCCGGGCATGGTGTGGTTTCCGCATTTTGATTTGGAAATTTGCTTCGCGCCACAAGGGTGTGCACTTTTTCGATATCTCAACTTACGAAAGCGGTCCGAGAATGGTGTGCTTTGTACATTTTGACTTGGAAATGTGCTTCGCGCCACAACAGCGTTCACTTTTTCGACATGTCAACTTCCAAAAGTATTCCGACCCTGTTGTTGTTTCCACATTTTGACTTAGAAATGAGCTTCGTGCCACAACGGCGTGCACTTTTTCGACATCTCAACTTCCGAAAGCGGTCCGAGAATGGTGTGCTTGGTACATTTTGACTTCCAAATGTGCTTCGCGCTGCAACGTCGTGCACTTTTTCGACATGTCAACTTCCAAAAGTGTTCCGACCCTGGTGCGGCTTCCACATTTTGACTTGGAAATAAGCTTCGTGCCACAACGGCGTGCACTTTTTTTGACATCTCAACTTCGAAAAGTGGTCCGAACATGGTGTGCTTTGTACATTTTGACTTCCAAATGTGCTTTGTGCACTTTTTGGACATCTCAACTTCCAAAAGTGCTCCAAGCATGGCGTGCTTTGTACATTTTGACTTCCAAATGTGCTTCCGGCCACAACGTCGTGCAATTTTTCATCTTGCAGCTGGCCAGATGGCTCCGGACCGGCCGCTTTAGGGGGAGCCTACTTTTCGACCCTCCGGAGCCACAAGTTTTGCAAAATATCACAGTGATTCGCGACATTCCTACCTTTTCGCGCACCTGCATCTTCTTTTTTCTTGACTTTTTCTCTTCTCTGATCTTCTCTCTTCTGCTCTTCTCTTCTTTGACTCTTCCCACCTCTGCTTTTCCATTTGTCCATATTGTCGGAAGTTTGACTTCTAAACTTCCTTCGGTTAAGTGTGTAGTCAGTTGGTAGCACATCAATTTCTACGGACACTTTTGAACGGCCGGATGAAGCCTTGCGAAGCATGCACATTCAGTCGCCTGAAAGGATATACTCTATATACAGTGTATGACGGTATAAAACCGAAAAGAAGATATATCAGACACGGTGCCCGATCAAAGCGAACTAATTTGAGGCAGAAGTCGCAAAAAGTCGTCGCATAATGTTGCATACTGCTTGTTGTTTCTGGTTGTTTCTGAAGATCTTGGTCGAGTCAATGCCAACCACTCTGGGTGTGCGGGGCCATGGAGTACCCTTAGGCCCCTTCCCTGGCACTCAAGCACGCTAGAGCCGCTAGAGGCGAATGGAGTTAAATGATTGCGGACATCGGCAAGTGACATCCAGCAGTGACATCCATGATTCTGCAGATCATTGATCCATGATATCCATGATTGATCTGTTTGCCTCTGGATTTGAATGTAGCAACTACATTCAGAGCATCCAGTATCCAGCGAGTAATGGCACTGCAACACGATTGCCTTGAATTGGCCCACGATCCCACTCACCAGGAATTCGAATGCACTTGACTTCTCTGGTTTTGTTGATTTTGTTGGTTTTGTTTCCAGTGTGGGATCATGTATTTAAAGGTCTTTGCAATTTGTCCATGTTGCAACGTAAGAACGTCGTTCGTTCCGGTAATTCAATATCAGCAGTAGAATTATGAGTTGAAACTCTTTGTAAGACATATGCCTTTTGAATTCAATATTCAATTACCTCCTAATTAGATTGAAAGTTAAATGAAAAGTTAAAAGGCAATCTAAGAGTTCAGAAACAAATTGCAGAAGTGGAAAGGGTTGTGGAAAAGCTGGTGGCAAGTTGACCAGCCACCCAGAAAGTCCAAAGCAATGTCAACAGAGCCAACAATGCAGTTTCAAAGTTGAAGTGACATTGAAGTGTTTGTCAGAGGGTCAGAAGAAGTTGATTGCAAAATTGGATTCAGAACCAAACATTCCCCAAAAGGTTAGCCAACCATTCATAAAGTCCGGAACAATGTCAACAGTGCAATCTTAAAGTTGAAGAGGTGGTCAAAAGTTGATGGCAAAATTGGATTCAGAATTAAACATTCACCAAAAGTTTAACAGTTAGGCAAACAATAAAGAAAATCCAAATCAATGTCACCATTGCAATCTCAAAGTTGAAGATGTGGTCAAAAGTTGGTGACAAAATTGGATTTGGAATCAAACATTCCTCAAAAGTTAAGTTATACACTACATTTAAAAACCCAAATATCAGCACTGTAAGCCCAAACTATTTGATGGAAATGTGGGTCAAAAATTGATAGCAAAATCAGATGGGGGAACCAGCAAAATTTCTGAGGTTGAAAACCAAACCGTTTCCTAAAAACAAAAACCAAATTCACATTTTTCAGGGCATTATTGCTTTATACTTTGTACTATAATAATTATATGTAGAGGGAATTTATTTGTTCATTTTGGATTTGAATTGCATTTTTGTCGGGGAATTTGAACATGTTGCAGGTAAAAAGTAAAAGTATGTTTTTATTTTTTTTTGTGTTTTGTTTGTTGCAATTTATTCTGTCTTTTTTGTATTAATGTAAAATGTGAAATGTTGGGCAACATGTCTCGTGTCTTGGAGCCTTGGACCATTGTGACCATTGGTCTTCGGATGTTTTGATTTTGTGCAAATTTGGGTGTGTTTCCCTTGGGACCTAGGCCCTAGGCCTGACCCACAACCTTAAATTAGGACGTAAAACCGAAAATAACTTACAACCTACAAATTGCCAATTTTCCACTTGGGTTCGCCCCGGAAAAAGGACCCCACCAAGTCTCAAATTTCCATTGAAAAACTCAGGAAAAAGATATTTTTCGGGGGACTTGGTGGGGTCCGTTTTATACACTTTGAAGGGGCCAAGCAAAGTGGCAAATTGCCACTACAAATTACAACAACTGACACTTCTTTTAAAGATGGCATCAGTGTGACTTTGAGAATTTGAATGGGTATCGATATTGCAGCCGTTGTGGGGGTCGACCTGTCAGCCTGTCAGAGACGACCATGGATGCCATGGACTGTGGCAATCCTCAACTTCAGCGACCATTTCATTGTGTAACAGTGTAACAGCTATATAACCATTTTATGTTGCTGTGGATCAATTTTTGGATATCGGATGTTGTTTCATGTTTCTTTACTTAGGCGAGCACCACTATGTCACTATGTCATTATGATTATTTTCAAATCCTGAAGGTTTGGATCTGTCACTTGCTTCATTCACTTCCTGTTTGGCATCATTTTTTTGCGCACCTGGCATGATTCCAATATCAGGGGGGCCCCTAACGAAACCACCGTGAAACACCAAAAGGCAGATGCAGAAAATTCCACTTCGAAGTTGTCCGTAGTCTAGATTTAGGCCTGGATTTTGAGGAATTGATGAAAACAGGAGGGTTGTGCCGGTTCAAGTCAGACTTTGATTTAGTTGTCTCGCCGGCGGCATTTGCCGCAAGTTTCCTGACGTCATGACGACGCCCAACTTCGTTCTCCAGGCGCTTTTCACATGATGAAATGTAGCAGCAACATTTTTAACAAACAAATCCATTTGATACGCAACGAAGTAGTCCAGATATGACCCAGGTTGTAACTTGAAACTCTCTTCCAACCCGCACCTGCATAGAGGCCCATTGTTTTATCGCAGGCTCATGAAAATTTCCTTGGGTCCTAGGTTCCTTTGAATTGAGCTGGTTGTACATAAAAGTGAAAACATGTTATACAGCTGGCTTTTCAACACTGTCAGGCGGAAGATGAGCGATTACCAACTCCGACTCCAGTGCATTGTCCGACATGTTGTTCCAGGCGAACGGACAGAGCATTTGAACATCAGTTTTGATCTGGTTATATAAGTCTACAGAGTACATTTTTCAGCGTTTTGATTTTTATATGTTTCTGTGTCCCATCCTGCAACGCCAGATGTTTTTCGCTTGGAGATAATTTTTGCTTGGTCCCATGGCTCCAGGCCCTTGATTGGACACTTGTGGGAGTTCTGACAGATTCCAGGCAGGGGAAGAGTCGAAAGTTGCTCCTGCAGACTCCTGCATTTTAAGGTATTTGCGGCGTTATTTTCTGTGATGCAACCTTTGTCCATGGACCTATCAGACTTAGCGGGATCATCGAGCAGAGCAGGTGGTTTGTGAGATCAGAATTGCCACTGTCATATTTTCACATAGTGTCCTGGTGATATTGACTCATTGACATAGTGTCAAAGGGGTCGCGGAGTCTTGCTGGTGCTTGCTGTTCTTCATTGTTTGAGAGGCCAGTTATCCTCCTCCACTGCCACTACCTGGTCACTACCTGAGTGAGACATGTTGCCGTGGTTCTTTATGCAACACATTGCCACGATGGTGTTTTTTCTGAAATTAGAGTCAGAGAGCTGCTTTTTCACAGCCTGCTGGGTCGGTTACTTGGGACCGGCAAGGCCAAAGAAGAAAGCATGTGGAGACATTTCACTGATTTTCGTTGTTCAACAGGCTTGTCTGCCAGCTGCGGATAATCATGTCATACAAGTACCAATCACCAGTCATACCACGCATTCCATGGGAAGTGTTTTGAAAGCCAGAGGTGGCCGTGTCGAAGTTCGGAACTTAGCCATTGCCATTCACTTCAATCAGACATCCATCTTGCAAAGCAGATTGAACAATTGAACGTGCTCGTGTGTCATTCCTTGACCCGCTGCTGCTGGTTTGCTATGTCTGCTACGTACATCAGTGACCTTTGGACACTGGCTCCATCTTCGAATCTTCCACAAAGTGTGGTTAGTTTAGTTAGTAGATAAGAAGCCTGTGCTCCAGAGTTTCATACCTCCTATAGGGTGCCATGTCAAAGTACTGCGTTCGTTTGACCTCTTCGACTTCTGATGTTCCACTGTGGATTTCGTATGGAGGATCTCATCCACATGAAGGGTCAGTGAGGCGAACTATGTTTACCAAAGATGGACATGTGCCTTTAGTTGCTCTGGATATGCCACGTCTTCCTCGTGAGATGATTTCGCACATGGATGCCACCAGATTCTTTCACATGCTGTCCATCCGAGACTTCTGTGTGTCTACGTTTTTGAGTGGAGCTGAGAATCATGTTGTGAAAAGCACATGTTTCCTGTTGGCGAAGCATTCGAAAAAATGACTGACTATAGTAACTATAGTACTACAGTCAGTGAGTAATTCACTCAATGGTTCCCACTGCATTGGCTCGATTTAATTAATTTGTCAAGCTTTGGCATTGGAAGGGCTGCGAATCAGAAACAGTGTGTCCGCTGTCTTAGAGGTGCCAGTGAAGCTTGACAATTCAGTTTGAAAAACGTGATATACTGATTGGGACATTGTCAAAATTCATTCATTTTTTATTTTGAAGGTAGACCAGGAAGACCAGGGCCAAGAGAGGACAAGCAGCAGCAGCACGACTAGCAGCAGGCCACTTCCAACACTTTTAACTTGTAGATTCCAGACACTTGCGTTCTAGGCTTCTAGGTTCTGATTCTAGGTCAGGTGATCCGTTAGAGTTAGAGGGTTATACAGTAGATCAGTCGAGCCATGTGAGTCTTGGTCTTAGCAATAGCCTTGCGCCCTGGCTGATTCAGGTGCTTCTTCACAATGATCAGACAGAACTTGGTTTGAGTTTCCCCACAAGGCTTGAATGTCTGAGCAGTGCTGCTTGGTCGGGTTTTGGTCGCTTGAAGTGTAAGCAATTGATTGACTGTTGATTCAGGGCTCCATGCCTGACTGGCTTCATCCTTCAAAGCAGGGCGCCTCAATCTGTGCAACGAATGATCAGACAAAGAGAGTGGACAGTTAATGCAGAAGAGGCATCATTCGCCGCAGTAGCTCAGGCCATGGTGATCGCGTGGTGTTTGTTTTGAGGCTTGTTTGTTGGGTTTGATTTGAGTGAGATGCTGTACGGCAGAAGTATCTGAGTATCGTTCTTCGGTTGCCCCAAACCGGCAGCGCCATAAGTGGCGGCGTGATGGTTCTTTTGCCTTGCCGCAGGTCAGGTTCTGCAACACTGACAGCCGATACTCTGTCGGGAATTTTCGTATACTTTCATGTTGATGCCTTATTTCCCACATATTGTATTACTTTTGACTCGCTTGTGGTGTTGGTAATGGCCAACTTGAGCCAGTCAGGCGCATGGACAAGTCAAGCACTCAAAGTCTGACTACGCCCAGGCGCAGACTTGGGACTGGCGCAAGTGATTTGAAACAGATTTGGCTCATTGACGCATTGTCCTGCGATGTGCACAGTGACACAGTGTGCTTCTCAAAACTTGTTGAATCAGGTTCAAGCTTCAAAGTTGTCAGGATCGGATAAAGATTCAAGACCCAAGCCTCTAAAGTCTACTTTCAAGCCACGTGAGACACACCAGACTAGGACAGTAGCAGTACAGTTTGCAGGGCCCGCTGGCTATTTCTGTCTCCTAGGCCCTAGGACCTACTATCTATAGTACTATAGGTCTACTAAAGGACTATAGGTCTTGTATATTGTATATAGACTTAAGCCCCCCACCATCATCGAATCCAATCATCATAACCGTGGCCTTCAAGATCCTTGTTGTTTACTTAATGCCGCATCATGTTCAGCAGTTGACATATTGGTGCGTAGTTTTAGACTGCATGGGTTTGATTCGACGGCTTCATGGCCCCTGTGTGAGTCAGGGTGGTTATGTCTGCATTGACTGCAGTTAGTCTTTTCGAAGACTCAGATCCACTACCTGTTGGAGACGAGGCATTTTCCAATGCATACTCCACCACAGATATCTTTAACCCTGAACAGTCTGAGCCTGAACCTTCAGAACCAGTACTGGCGCTAGACTTGTTCAGGGATGATGAACCGCAGGTGTCCTTTGATTGTGGCAAGCCAGGAGCTGCAGCTCATGAAGAACCTTCAGTTCCAGTGCTCCAGTCAGCTATGTTTCCACCAGTCAAGAGAGGCCGAGGACGCCCCAAAAAGAATTCTGACCCTGACCAGCAGCCAAAGATTGCGACTGGCACCGCCAAACAGAAAACATTAGCTGAAAATCGAAAGAGACGGTGGTCCAATCCCCCCCAACCTCAAGCTGAGCAAGGTTCTCAAGATCGCTCTGAGGTGGAAACTGAAGTGGGCAAACTTAGACAGCTGACTTGCGCTTTTTTCACGTCCGACAAGTTGAGAAGTTCTTCAGTGCATATAGGTGATGAGTTCGGTCTTAGCCGATATTTCATCATGCAAACTCAGAAGCGTTTGGCAGCAGGTGCTGTGAAATCCCAGGACAGCATATCTGATGCTGTCATGAGCAAGCTGCTTACCGCTTGCGACAATTCACAGAACAGTGAGGTAGCCCCTTCAATTATGCCACAGCTGCATATGAGAATCAGGCAATACGATGAAACACCAATCCAGTTGAAAATAGCAAGCGGACCTGAGGCAGATACCCAGACTCAAACCCAAACAGTTGATTCTCAGTCTCAGGGACAAGCCTTGGAAGATGCTGAAGATGCTGTGCCCAGGCCGCCCAAGCGCAGACGGTCAGGCATTGGCAGTTCTCAGGTTCAGAACTGTAAACTTTTCTTGACAGAACAACGTACGCACAGCTTGTTCTTGGCCAAGGCAGAACATGGTGAGAAGTTACAGCAATTTGTTGTGGAAGGGCAAGTTCAAACTCCACTGCAGGTTCTTGCAAGCAACAAGGCGCACATCATGGCTTCTGCTTTACATCGAACTTCTCAGAGACAATGGGATGAAAAGATTCGTGGCCCTTCTGGTTTCAAAAGGCTCCTCAACGTTGTCACTACAGACGACTTTGCTGCAAACCACCTGGCTGAGAGAATGCTTCAAGCGAAGGAAGAGAAAGACCACCCCGGGCTAGATTCTGGGCTCCTTCATGTGACTTGTGATGTTCACAAAGTGCACGGAATTGCCAAGAGCGTATTTGCGATGAATGATTTGGATTTTTTCACAAGTGGCCTAATAAAGGCCGCTCTGACATTGCGAGGAGGCGCACTGACTGACTTCAAATCAATTTTCAGGAAATATGTGGTTGATCACTTGGAAATTCATCGCGGAGAAGCAGCTTGCTTCGGCCAAGACCCTGCAGCCCATCGAAGCTTTATGTTGGATCTTTTCTTCAGCGACGTTTCTGAAAGCAAAAAGGCTCAGCTCAACAGTGTGTTCAATGGTGATTGGCAATCCAGGGAATTGATCCATTATTGTAATGGATGTTGCGAAAGCAAGGAGCACACTCTTGAAAAAACTATGGAACTGCTTCCGTGTTTTGTGCGCGCAGGGCCAAAAGTGTTTCCCCGGCACAAATGGCTTGGCGCTGATGTTTGCATAGACTGGTTTGCCAAATTTGCGGTATGCCACCAAATGCTCAAGCCGATCCTCCACACGCTTCTCAATGGCCAGGTTCGACAAGAGGAAAGCGTGACTGACTTGGCTGTGGTGCTTCCTGTGGACCAGGGTGCTGGGGACTCTGGCGGTACCAATGCAGATGATTTCAAGCAGATCTACAAACAATGGAGAAAGGTCACCCTTGAGTGGGGTCAACTGAATAACCTTGCAGTGCTGATGGTTTTTTCCAGGCTCACAATCAACCCCCAAGGCACCCTAATGGCCAAGCATCTCAAGATTTCTTCGTCGAACTGGGATCAGGAAGAGCATTTGAGTGAACTCACTTCTGGTCGTAGGCAATATCGGATGCTGTGGTGCTTCCAGAACCAAGCGGCCACGGATTGCATTTCTGAGCATTTGCATTTTCTGAACTTTGATTTTGCAAGTGTGCTTCCAGTTGAGGCCCTCACTGTTCAGAAGAGCCATTGCCTTTTTCGGTTGTTGGTGAGGTCAGCTTCAGCAACTCATCATTATTTGTTTCTTCGCCACATGAAGTATCCTTACCGGCTTTTTGGATTATTGGATCCTGTGCACGTGGTTCGACAAGACATTGCAATCAAAGCTTTGGCAGATTTCGCAGAACGTCCTTGTATCCTAGATACATTCACGAAGTGGTTCATTCGGCAGCATTGTGTAGACAATGGTTCAATGACCGTTGAATGTCTTCTTGCGCCTGAACCGCTAGCAGAGCTGCGGGCCATTGCCAAAGCTTGTGCCATTGACATCGCCAGTACAGAGTG
This sequence comes from Cladocopium goreaui, assembly GCA_947184155.2. NCBI lineage: Eukaryota > Dinophyceae > Suessiales > Symbiodiniaceae > Cladocopium > Cladocopium goreaui. The sequence goes on along the minus strand of CAMXCT020003101.1, from coordinate 301,628 downwards.
CCAGCATGCCAGCAACCGACGCTTGGTCCTTGGGAAGAGTGTCCAGACGCACCGGATTCCGTTTGAGGAAGCATCGGCACACTTTGTTGCCAGAGGTTTGAGAGCTTCTGCATTTGTCGGTTTTGCAGATCCCAAATGTCCTGGAGGTGGTGCGGGAAACACAGGTCAGAAAGGTGCCTTTCCAAAAACTCCTCGGAGAGGACCGGTGCCCAAAAAGAAGCGCAAATCGGGTAATTTCCAAAAGTTCTTTGCCAAGCATGGAGCTGGAGCCTCTTTGTCGAGAGGCGGTGGGGCTTGGACAGTCTTTTTGTCGGAAAGAAAGTGTCCTATGCCAACAACAGCTGAGGGAAGGGCAAGGAGGAGACAGCTGTCTGCTGAATACAAAACCTTGCCTCCAGAGGAATTCCAAAGGCTCAAAGACAAAGCATTTGCAGTGGCCCAGGCAAGGAAACACGGGGGCATGAAGTTGCTGAGCAAGGAGAGGAAGCGGAAAGACCTGGCATCAAAACGAGCACCTCGGTCGTTTTATTTGGGTGCTGTGAAAATGCGAGTCATATAAATTAATACGCTGTAGACTGTAGACTCTAAACTCTAGACTAGACTGTGACTAGACTCTAGACTCTAGACACTGTAGTCACTGTAGTACCTGTACTGTACATAAAATCACAGCCATAGCAGCATACATTAGACATAATCATAGCTGAGATGGAATATTGAATCTAGAATCTAGACCTGTAATGGATGATTCTTGAATGAAGATGCAAGAGCTTGGAAAGTAAATAGCTAATCCCTGAATCAGTAAAATCATACTTCAGCAAATAGAATCAGGGATTAGCTATTTACTTTTAACTAAAATACTAATTACTTTCAGCTTTAAGAACATGATTCTTTCAGTGGTTACTGGGTTGGCGAAACTAGTAACTAGCAACAAACTGGTGCTTTTGTGAAGCCTCCACGGCAAAAATCTAAGGCGCAGAAAGCATTGGAGATGCCCGCTGCTAGCGTCGCAGCAGGCTGTGAACTGGCACTTCGCCCATCTTCCCAGGCTCTGAAACAGTTGAGGCGTGCTTGCGACAGCAAGGCTCAATGCGAACAGAAAAAATCGATCCAAGCAAGCCTACAAGACATCGAGCCCAGCCATCTATCCGAGATGGTGCCAACTTTGGCCGGCATGCAGGTGATGATGGAAAGACCATCCGTGCTTCGGATTGAACTTCTGACTTGGCCAGACTGTCTTGTGTTGACTGACTAGACTAGACTCAACTCTCGACTCTAGACTAGACTAGACTCGACCTAGGACCTTGGACTTGGCCTAAACTATTACACAATTTATATTTACTCAGACGCTCTAAACCTTCAACTGCCACTCCAACATCATTGGCTTTCTTAGCTCAAACTCGATTTTCGAACCCTGGATTTTCAATTCACATGGCACAGATGTCGCAACATCTGATCTATCAACGTTGACAGATATGAGTTAGGCCCCCATTCTAGACTATACTGCTATACTATACGAATGTCTATTCTGTAGAGCCTGTGACAAACTGATAAGATTTTGAAACTGTGAATGTGAGGCCTGCGAGACCATCCCCATTGTGTCGACTGCGTCCCCCACAGCAAAGCAGCAGCGGACTTTGAGTTTCTCTTTGGGAGAAGGGCAGCCTTTGCTTGAAATGACCCCTCTGGTTCCTAAAAGCAGAACCTGTGCATGCTTGGATTTAAGCTCTGCCTCCATGCAGTGTGCCTGGCAGCAAGTGGAACAAAACTTCACATCTTGTGATGACGATGTGAAAAAGAAAGCTCTGGCCTTGGATGAATTTTGGCAGGATTTCCATCTGGTGGTGGACAAAGGTCTCGAGTGCCCAGAGGTCGGCAAGGATGTTCACAAGAAATGCAGATGTGCTGGAGTGCCTCTTTGCAAGGATAACAATTTCACTGCATTGAAAGCGCATTTGACGCGCGCCTTTCGGGACATTTGCCAAAGCCAAAACAAAGGTGCAGCTGCAGACGGCAAAGGCAACATCTACAAGCAGCAAATGTTTGGATTGTCCAATGGGTTTTGGGTTGTGGCGCTCCATGGTGAAACCGTTGGCTCACCTTCCGGACACAGTGAGCAACAGGAGGAAGTGAAACACGAGTTCTTGTGGCTACACATCAGCCATGTGTTGGGCGGCTTGCAGCAATTTCACCCGTTGTTCACCCGTATGGCCTTGCATCTTCCAGAGTCAGGCGTGGTTGAAACAGATGACGGTTTGGTCTGGCCTGAGAAAGCTGAGTTGCACTTAGGTCGTGCTTTTGGGTCTCCTTTTTGCGACTACACTGAGTTGCTTTGCAAATTGGACATCGACAAGTAATGGTCTATTCACATTTACGAGTTGGCCGATTCAGAAAGAATTGTTGGGGTACTCAACGCTGGCCAGATTCAAGTGGAGAAGAAGAAAGGAATGCCTCCTTATGTTGCGTGGCAGGGTGCAGCAGCGTACAAGCGCAGCAGGCCTTCGAGCAGACCAGCCACCAGCAGGAGCAAAAACAACAAGCAGGCAGGTTTAGCGGCTACGCTTTTTGACCTGGAAGATGAACCTACTGAGTCTGGTCAGAGTAGGCAGCCTGAACACATTCCAGCCAAGCAGCGGGGTCCGAATAAAAGTCGAGACGAACAGGCCAAAGATCCAGCAATGGCTGACTTGGACTTGGACTTGGACGAAGCTGAGGGTGATGATTTTGATCCATGGTCTTTTCCCGACGATGACTGCAATCCTGGGAATGATGTGGATGACTTCCTGTGGGACTACTTTTGCAACGAGGCTGCGGAAGTAGAGGACGATATGAATCCAAGTCATCATGCTGCAGCCGCAGCCGACTCTGGCCCCCCAAACATTGCAGACGCGCCGCCTTTGGAGCCCAGTAGTGGTTCGAAAGAACAACCGCAGCCAGCGGAAGTTCCAGATGATACTCCTTTGGAGATGTTATTGCCTGGAGCTCGCTTTGGAGGAGGCTCTCAAGCCGTTCCTGCAGATGTTGCTGCGCACCCGGCCCAACCCCGCACAAGCAGAGATTATGTGGGCACATGGACCGATGTAGTTTGCAGCCAGTGCGGCAAAGTGGCAGGCCAGATCAAATTGGATCCAGGCCCTGCAGGGCGAGATCCAAAAACATGGTTCATGCGAGTGAAAGAGGATGATGGAATCACATGGGGCCACAAGTACCCTAAGTTCCGCCGTCGTGTGGTGACTATCTTTGGTGATACAGACAAAAAACCAAAGGAGTGGGTTCAAGAAAACCGGCACTGTTGTCCAGGACCAGTCACTAGTTAGTTAGGCCCAGGGGCCCAGCAGGCTTAGCTGAGTTTTTGTTGTGGTCGAGGCCCACAACCGTCGCAACCCACTCGGTGACTTGCAGTGACTCGAATATGTCATGTGATGACAACGACAACGATTTCTACGATTGCAAAATTTAACTCCAGATACTTCTCTGATCAACCAAATGACCAAATATAAATGATAAATGATCTGATAGGATCTGATAGGACCTGATAGGACCGATAGGAATCTTTCTTTCTTTCTTTACTGAGCAGCCATTTATTGATCTGATTCAAGTCACTCAAGTCGCAAAGTCAGGAAGCCTACGATCGGTACGAGTTACGAGTCTTTGCATGCTGCATGTGAATGCTCTGGATTCTGGATGAAAAAGTTTTGGGATGGCGAGTGGGATTGAAAAGGTTGACAATCCGACAATCCGACAATCCAAGGCCCTGCTGTTCACTCTGATTCTTCCAAGCCCAAGCCAAGTCATTGTCATTGTACTGTTTGTTGCTCTTGACTCTTGACTCTTGACTTTGACAAGCAACGTAATGCCTGCGTGAGGCTGAGTCATCAAAAGATAATGTGCGCCAGGAACTTGAAGAGCAGCTTTGATTTTTAATCTGACTGAAAGGTGAAGGTTTGACTCCTCGACGGTTTGTTTGACTTGACTTGACAAGGTCAAGGTGTCTTCGCTCATTTCAATGTATGGGACGTTTCCAGGAGTTCATTCGTGCTTGGCCCTTGACTTTCTAGATTCTACAGTGAGTCCGAATCCAGGTCTGCAGCTTTGCCATTGCCCATGAAATTTGTGAATTCTTCAGGCGTCGGCGTAGTGGCAGTTGACTTGACTTGACTTGACGCTGTGGTGCGTGTTTCTTTTCGTGGGCGCTTCAATCAAGTGGAAGTGTCGCTGTCATAATGTGTAAAAAGACCATGGCCAGGGCTTTGATTCATGGTTCAATCCGACTTCGGGGCCATCTCTTTGTACCTTGGCGTTTACTTTTTAAGTGGCTTTATAATATTTATAAGTGACTTGACTGCTGTTTCACGGGAATTCGATTCGTCATCGTTAGGTCGGTTAGTGATTGATAGTGAGTGTTCGTGCTGTCACCAAATCTTTTTTGGGATTGCTGTAGCAGCAGAGCATTACTTGAACCTTGAATTTGAGTAACAGAAGCAGAAGCAGTGCAGTTGACCCGCAGATCAAGAGAATGAGCAGAATCAGAATAGGGGGCCTGCTGTTGAAATTGAATCTTGTTATCTTGCTGCCGCACTACCCTTTAGAAGTCTATCTCTATTCACTATTCAACTCGACTATGCTCGGCTCATTCATTCTATTCTTGCTGATTTCGGAACCTGGGTTCGTCAAGAGGTCATTGGCCATTGTTCGAGTCTTTGCGAGAAGGCCTTAGTGAGAAGGCCTTTGCTGCTCGAGTTGCGAAGATTGTGTGCATTGATGTGTGATGTTTGCAGTGTTTTTTGCGGCTCTTGCACCGGTAGCAGTAGCAGCAGCTAGCAGCTAGCTAGCAGCTAGCTAGCAGCTAGCTAGCAGCTAGCAGCTAGTAAGCTGGTAGCTTCTCTGCTAGTAACTAGTAACTAGTAACTAGTAAGTGATTATATAGCAAGTAAACTGCTACAGAAGAAAAAAGTGTCTTTATTCAAGTCTATCAATATGTTTGTGCTTTTGGGATGGAAATTCTTTGATGTGCAGGAAGGCAATGGCCTGGGTCTGCCGTCGTCATGGTCCAGAGCCCAGGGCCTACCACCAGTGCATTAGCAACTTAATATATATATGTTAGTTATGTGGTTCCAAGCTGCAAATTCTCTTGAGGCCAGCCCAAATTGTGAATGCGACTCAAGGCCCGCCCCTCAAGAACCAAGAGCCAAGACTGTACCCATGACGGGACCCGACTTCGAATTTGCAACAGATAGATAGATAGATAGATAAATAAATAGATGGATAGATAAATAGATAGATAGATAGATAAATAGATAGATAGATAGATAGCAGATAGATGTAGATAGATAGATAGATGGATGGATGGATAGATAGATATATAGTAGCGGGCTGAAACATAGAATGACCTTTTGGAAACCGCCGGGGTATCCGAAAAAATCACGTATTGACGTACCCGGCAAAATTCCAGTTTTTGGACTCTTTTTCGTTTGGAGAACTTAGAATGAGTAACTGACATGTTACGAAACACCGTGCCTGTCAGTCAAAACGGGTCTGGGACACGGAACATAGAATGGGTTTTGGCGCACAGCTGACGCACAGCTGATTTTCAAAAAAAAATCGCCCAAAATAGCAAAATTACGTGTCATTCCAAGTTTGGCTCCCAAGTGCTGTTTTTTGTGGAAGGTAGTCCAAAAGCCTTCGAACATGATTTTTTTGAACATCTTCTATCTTTTTTTTTAAAGTCATTTCCACGCATTTTTCCAGCCGTTTTTCATCCATTCTTCATCCATTCTGCACCAATGCCATATTCAATATTCATCCATTGTCATCTGTTCTTCATCCATGTTGGGCAACTTGCGGTCGAACTTGGGCCCATGTTGGGCAACTTGGGGTCTAACTTGGGCCCATGTTGGGCAACTTGGGCCCATGTTGGGCAAAATGGGGTCTAACTTGGGCCCGTGTTGGGCGATTTGGTGGTGTATGTGGGGGAAACAATAACCCCAACCGAAAACTTTTCGGTTGAGGTTATTTTCTAAGACCGTTTTGCGGCTATGTGGGTCCAATGTTGGGCAACTTTGGGTCTAACTTGGGCCCGTTGTCAGGGATCTTGCAAAACACTGAATTTTTCCACATGTTTTGATGATTTCTGCCAATTTGGCTAATCAGTGGAATCCAAAGCATCTCCATAAGCTGTCCGAAATCTCCCAAAACACTATGTTTTTCCACGTTTTTCTTTTTTTTGGTTTTCAGTGATTCTAACTGCGGAGTCATTCTAAGTTGCTACTCAGGGGGCCATTTTTTCAGTCAGTCATTCTAAGTTCGGGGTATCGTCGTTTGGAAACGGTTCCCTCATTCTAAGTTTCAGTCCATGACTATATAAATAAATAAATAAATATATATATATAATATATATAAATATAATATATATATATAATATAAATATATATAATATATATATTATTAATATTATGACATGAGTCTAGCGGCCAGAGTCAGTCTATGGAGTCTATGCTGTGGTGATCACAAAAGACATTGCGCTGCAAGTTTGGTAGCCGATAATTCTTTCGGTTCTTGTGAATTCTTGCGAGTGTTTGTTTTAGCTCAATGCTATGACATGGCCCATGCGCTCATGTTCACTGACACTTGTTTTGCCGCAAGGCTCATTCTGATTCAATGACCCAAGGGTTCAAAAAACAGACACGCTCCCACAGTGACAGTGACGTGTCATTCATCAGTTTCTCAAGTTGCAGCTGCAAAATCATGTCATATCATGTCATGTAATGTCAAACTTGACACATTGGACCATTGGAACTCACGCCACTGTAGCAGCCCTGCAGTGAACTGCGGCAAAGCAAAGCCATAGCAACCCAAGAAGGGTCCAGATGGAAGTTGATGCTGAGACCATGGACATGGCAGAATCAGAAGCAGCCGTTGCTGCCATTCCTTCCCCGGGTGACTCCAGCGAAGAGACGCTTGATGTGAACACTGGCTTGCCAGTTCCTCTTTCGCTCTCATTGTTTGATGAGTCTCAAGAGTCTCAAGAGCCAGTGCCCCAGACAGGGCTTTGCTTACAGAATGCAGCTGATGATGGAAGTGAGCAAGATTTTACAAGTGATTCAACTCTTTGGGAGAGTTCACCACGCCCTTCCAAACGAGCATGCTTGGGCTTCGGCTTGTCGAAACCAGGCCCCGTCCAGAAGCAAGACCAATGTGCAGATGGCCAGAAGGATGGTGTTTCTGACTTTGATTTGAATGAATCACAGATTCTGTCACAGATCAAGGAACCGGAGGCATTGAAGAATTTGCTGCAGACTGCCCCGAAGGGTCTGTCACCTCCTTGCTTTGATGAAGGCAATGTGCAAGACAAGCCAATCTTAGCCTGGGTCAAGCCGCTTTTGAAATTCTTCCAAAAGAAATTGAAAGGTGTGACTTGGAAGAAGACGTTGAGGATGAGCACTGTCTGCAGTGGAACCGGAGCACCCAAGCACGCTTTGTGTTGGATGGGCGTGCCAGTCTTGGAAGTTTTCTCTGCTGACCCCAAGAGAGCAGTGACCACAATGCTTCACAACTGCGATCGCATGCATGGCCCGCTCTACCACTTCCAGACCGTGAAGGACATCTTACAAAGAGAAGGTTGGTGCTCTCTTCATGCTGCCCATGTTCAAGTACCCATTGGCAGATCTCACCTTTTTGTGGCAGGATTTCCGTGCGCTCCATTCAGCACTCAACGCCCTGCTCGTTGGGCGGAGGGCGGGTGGCAAGCTCACAAGGAAAGCGAAACCATGAAGGATGTTGGCACGGCCGTACGCCAAGAAGAGCCACTCTTGGTCGTCCTGGAAAATGTGCCAGGCTTCGTGCGCAAGTCAAGGCCAGGCCCTGCGTCCCCAAAGATTTGGCACAGTTAGGCACAGTTGTTTTGAATCCAGTTACTGAGTAACTGTAACTGTATTATTAAATATTATGATGATTATTATTATTATGAGCTGTAGCTGGTAGCTGCAGCTTAGCTATTGGATTCTAATGATGAGACGTGTTTCAAGGCACTTGTCATTTGAAAGCCCGTGCCTCTTTCGATTCACTTGGTTGATTATAGGGCTTGATTCTTTTATGGTGATTTTTTGGAGGTGCGCTGTGCGCTATCCGCTATCCGCTATCAAATTATTCTTCTGGAATTTGTTTTTTGGCTGACGAAATGTTTTTCGTTTCAATGTGACAAGCCCGGGCCAGGGACAGGGTATGCTTTGTATTCTCTTGTAATAATTAATTCTTGCATCCAAAAAGGCGTTATAGCAGCTAGTCAACTAGTCAACGCAGCTAGTGGGTGCCTTGAGTATTGGCTACTGACTTAGTCTCAGGACTTAGTCATAGTCCGTACTGAAAGCTTTGTGTTGGCCTGGACAATGCTCTGCAGGCGTGAGAGCGGCCTAGAAGCTAGTCACTGGGACAACAATTTCACTGTGGACTCGCCAATGCATTCGCTTCTCTGCCACATCAATGGTGAGGATTTCTCGAAGCCAGCCTTGTACGCCCATGCAGTTGTCATCATGGACTCATCTCTGTGGATTGAAGGTTCTCGGGAGCGGGTCTTCATCCTTCTCGTCCACAGAGACTTGAAGAGTGAAGCGTTCAACCACTTAGATATTCTTCACGCGGCGGTTGGCTTGTGCAATGAAGTTTGCCAAGAAGCCACAACCATGGAGCCCGCATCCATGGAGTCTTTGCTTCTGCCTCCATCGAACCGTTTCTTGGCCGATCGTTTGGCGAATATGCAGGCCGGCGGGCAGAGAGGCAAGAGTCTTATAAGAAGAGCATGTCATGAGTCCAGTCCGTACGATCACCATGGAAAGCATCACCTTATCTAGCCATTGGTTCTGTCCATGCGGTCAACTGTTTTCAATATTCTTACTTACTCGACTTGTAACTATGGGCCCTATGGCAGTCTTATATTATTTGTAAAATTTTATATTATAAAATTAAATAACTGCATATGTCTTTTTTAGTTCCCTATGTATGGTCCTGTATTATTAAATTATTAGATACTATTAACTATTACTATTAATTATCTAAGAATCTATACTATACCACTGCCGCTAGTCAGCTAGTCGCTAGCCGCTAGCCTGTTATCGTGCGCGACTTCATGGTTACAAGCCCACCAGCATGTGCGGAAGCGTGGGGAGGATGGGGAATTCGATTAGATTAGAGCCGATGATTAAGAGTATCAGATTTATTAGATGATAAGATTAGATGATTAGACCTGCTCTTAGGTCTGGGCTTCGGCTTCGGCTTGGGCTCCCTAAGCGCGGGTGCTTCGGTGGTGGGGTAGTGAAGGGAGTATGCAAAGAAAAAAATAAATGCCATGTTTTCGAAACCTGTGCCAAGGTGCTGCTACTGCTACTGCTACCAAATTTCCTGTGTGAGCGGGCCCACCAAACGGACCCTAGCAAGTACCAAAAATTTTGGCCAAAACGCAGGAAATAACGCGATTTTCCCAGACTTGGGGGGGTCTATTGGCAAGGCCCAAACCAATAGGAAATTTACAAGCTACTGCTACTGCATCTGCTTTTGAATGCTGTTGAGTATTGATTACAGGCTGGCCTGCTCTTATGTCATGTCTAGGCTGCCCAGGCCCTAGGCCTTAGGCCCTAAGCCCTAAGGCCCCAATTATGGCTGGGGCCGTCAAGGGCCAAGGATTCGGTGCAAAATCTCTTAAGCACTTCGGGCTGGTCTTGTGCGCTTTCGAGCTGCAGGCCAAGAAGAAAAGAACATGCCCTGAAGAGGTTGGCATGTTGACATGCTTAAAAAGGTTTTTCGTTTCAAAGGGTGTCTCAAAGTATCTACAGGGTGTTCCAAGCTCTGGGTGCATCGCTGAGTGCAAAGTTTTCTACCTTGCTCAGAGCCAGGGCATTGTAGGATTGTAGGACAATGGGCACAGTTAGTGTTCCAGGATCGGCTAGCGGCTAGCAGCCGATCTTGGAACATGCCCATGGGATGTCAGGATGTTATTGTCAAATGAGCCAATTTCCACCCGCCCAGTTTTTATGTTCCAGGATCGGCTGCTAGCTGGTAGCCGATCCTGGAACACTCACCCTGCCCATTGTCCTACAATAATGCCCTGGCTCTGAGCAAGGTAGAAAACATGACACTCAGCGATGCACCCAGAGCTTGGACAGCTTGGAACACCCTGTAGTTCCTTTGAGACACCCTTTGAAACGAAAAACAGTTATTAAACGCTTCTTACTTATTGCTTAGACATATTGCTAGTTTTTAGTTACTAGTTACTAGTTGCTAACTAGGCCCGCTCAAGGGCCAAGGGCGCTGACGACTCTTGGCGGCTAGACTAGACTTACAACCGGCTAGAATCTACCGCAGCCGAGCCTGGGCCTGGGGCCTGGTTCCATCCTGTATGTGGTCAACCTGGCAGAAAGGTGGGTTGCCAAAATGCACCGAATCAAATGAATCCACGGTCCCGCAGATCCAAAATTCCAAGATTCCAAGCATACCTCGTTACGACATTCCATCCTGGATGTGCTTGTTGGGCCCTGGGCATAAGTGGAATGTTTCCCCTAGGGCCCTAGGAGCGCATCCAGCTTGGATCGGTCCTGAAGGTTCGGCCATTTGGCAACCTCGCCACGTAATAATTGGCTGACTCAGATGTCCTGGCTCAAGATTCAAATTCTTGCACGAAAGCCAAGGGGCCAATGTTACCATTTGTTGTTCCTAAATTTCTGGATGCTCTTGCACGGAAAACCGGCCGCCCATCATGGGCATGCAGGATGAATCTTCAAGTTCGATTGGAGGCAGCTAAGTTGCAGATTGAACCGGCAAGGGGGCAGGGCCAGAGACGGCAGCCAGCCAGAGTTGTTCTCTGAGCTGGCACCACTGCGTCCGGGAGCTGTTGGAGTTGTACCTAGTGAACTAGTGACTAGTGACCAGGGCCATGACCAGGGTTAGGTCCTACAAGGACTGTAGGACAGTGTAGCCCTGTAGGACTTGTGGCTCCAAATGTCGAAGGTCCAACATGTGCACCAACACAACAGGCACCAGCGTGCACCAACATAGAGTCATGTCATTGTCATAGAGTCATTGTCATAGAGTCATGCATAGAGTCATAAAGTGACTATGACTCTTTGACACTATGACTCTGACTCTATGTTGGTGCACGCTGGTGCCTGTTGCCACTAGAGGAGTCACAGGTCATAGGTCATTGTCATAGTCATACAGTCACCAGGACATTGGAGCCATGAGGCTTGGAAGATTTTACTGAGAAGTGGGCCGTGGGCAATGACTAACACTGTGATTACGTTTGTGACTGTGGCTATTAGACACTAAGACGACACCATGACTATGACATGAGTATGACCATGACTCATGACCGGACCATGACCATGACTCAGACTATGACGATGACATCTCATGTCATAGTCATAATCTAGTCACTGTCATGGTCATTGTCATAGTCAGTCATAGTGACTATGACAATGACCATGACTATGACTATGACTATGACTAGAGTGACTAGATTTTGACTATGACATGAGATGAGTATCCCGTAGTAGGCAGCGCAACTTGTCTCTTGACTGGTGCCCCAGCATTTGTCACATCCAAAGCATCGATCTGACAACGGCTTTAAACCGTTGTCAGATTCAACTTGTGAGTATCTTCTCCGCCTCCCGGAGCACCACAAAACATGCCTACCCGGTGTAGGGTTCAGCCACATGGCCAAACATTCAAGCCGAGCCAGCGCGAACAGTAACACCCACGACCCGGTCAAAGGCCTGTTGGGGTTGTGGGAATTTATGAGACTTAGGAGCCATGAGTCAGTGGCATGGCTACTCTAGACTCTACTCTACTAGATTTACTAGCTCAAACTTTAGAACATGACCATGAATATGGTCATATGCCACAGATATGGACTGCAGACTCTCAACTCTCTAGACTTTCTAGCTGCTAGCTCTAAACTCTCTAGTGAATCTTGTGACTACAATTACTGGCCCTTGCGGCCCTTGCGGCCTATAGTAATAAGTGCCCAACAACTTTACTAGACTCGGCCCTATACTGATTTTGTTTCTCATGTCAGTGCAGTCATAGCATTGCCCTGCTGGCTGAGAGATATCAGATATCAGATATCATAAGTCATAAGGCCATAGGGTATACTTATAGACTTATTATTATACGTACACTGATTAATTTAAGTTAGTAGTGCTTAGTAGTGGGTTAGTAGTGGTTACCATATGGAGCAGTTGACTGCTGGGACAGGACACATATCATACGTTTAAAGAATAGAGTTAAGGTCAGTAAGTACATGTACATAGTACATGATCGTGACAGTAATCATGTATTTCACAACGATTTGTCTCATGTTGGAGTACTGAGTACATTTGTCTCATTTCTCGACATTGACTCATGACATTGACGTTGATTCGACTTTGATTTGATTGTTTCAGCTTTGATGCACGCTTGCACACAGACAAACACTTATTTTTTCTTTGTCCTCTGGGCCCTCGGCCGTGCTTGCGATTTGTGATTTGGTTACCCTGTTGCACCGGGACGAAGGTTTCTATTCACTAATTTGTAAGTTTAGTTTAGTTTCGCCGCTCTGTGATGGAGAGGCAAGGTGTGAACCATTCAATGTGCGAGCATGGCTGATTGTTTTTTTTGGGAGGTTGTCAAACCCTAGTCATGTTGAACCGAAGCAAGCTAAGCCGCTGACTGAGGGCTGCCATGATCCAAACCAAAACCCAAAGCAAACAGGAGCAAACAATACATTACTACATTGCACCCAGAGAAAGTGTGATATGACATAAAAACGCGCAAGACTCTTGGCGGTGACTGTCCTGTTCGGCTGTTGGGTGCAGTATCAGTATTTCAAACCTGCTACTGCTACATTTTGCCGTTGCGATGGCAACTGGGTGCAATGCATGGCATGGTTGGTATTTGGTTGCAGGTAGCCATGTTCATAAGCTCTAGCTGAAACTTTGCTTGCCTATACCTTTTTGAAAGAAACAAACTGCAGTAATTTTCTTTTTCGCTGAGGTAGCCTTACTTGAAGGCAGCCAACCGGGCTCCAGTGAGTAGAAGTTTACTTCAACTCCAACTGGTGTACTAAACTCTTTAAGCTTAAGGCTTAAGGGTCTCAGCGTTGGTTGCTGCCACGGGAACTCTGCAACCACAAAATGACTTTTCGGTGACACTGTGGCATGGCACTATGGGTTGGTGAACTTAGGTTGAACTTTTGTTGAACTTTTGTTGAACTTTGGTAGTACAAAAGTTGCCAAAAAGTTGATTTTTTGATGTTTGGTCCAACTTTTGTTGAATTTAAGTGATCACAAATTCAACCAAAAGTCGATGGCAACCACACATCGAACAACCAAGGAAAAAGAAATGACCACGAGTTCGCCTAGAATTCATCTACCTTCAGCCTCGGGGCCAGGTCGTAGTGTAGCAGGACTGGACTCAACCTTAGCCTGCCCTAAACCCTTGGGCTCTTACAGTCTTACCGGAAAAAGGGTGGAGAGAGCAGTGAGGAAACCCTCAGCCTTAGGCCTTAACAGGGCAGGGGGCAAGGTAGAGCTAGAGTGCTAGAGTGTGCAGTAAGACCCTTAGAATCTTAGAACTTTTGAGGTTTCAGTTGTCCGAAAACAGGACCCCTAAACTAAACCTTAAACCCTTAGGCCCTTGCAATAGGGGGGGGGGCAGGGCGGAGCGTGCAGTGAGGACCCTTATAATCTCAAAACTTGGACGCTTAAGTTATCCAAAACTTTGAGCCCTAAAACCCAAAAGGCCCTAAAACCTCAGGCCCTTACAGGGTGGAGTGTGCAATGAGTGCATTCGAAACTTGGAGGCTTAAGTTATCCCAAACTTAAGAACCTAAACCCTAGGCCCTAGGCCCTAAGCCACCAGGCCCTTACAGAGTGGAGCATGCAGTGAAGACACTTAAAACTTAGAGACTTAAGTTGTCCGAAACTTAACATCCAAAACCCTAAATCTTGAACCATACCCTAAACCCTAAAACCCTAAACCCTAAACCCCTAGGCCCTTACAAGGTGGAGCGTGCAGCGAGGACACTTAAAACTTAGAGACTTAAGTTGTCCAAAACTTAAAATCCTAAACCCTAAATCTTAAACCATACCCTAAACCATAAAACCTTAGGCCCTTACAAGGTGGAGCGTGCAGCGGGGACACTTAAAACTTAGAGACTTAAGTTATCCGAAACTTACAACTATAAACCCTAAATCTTGAACCATACCCTAAACCCTAAAACCCTAAACCCTAAACCCTTAGGCCCTTACAAGGTGGAGCGTGCAGCGAGGACACTTAAACTTTAGAGACTTAAGTTGTCGGAAACTTAAAATCCTAAACCCTAAATCTTAAACCATACCCTAAACCCTAAAACCCTAAACCCTTAGGCCCTTACAAGGTGGAGCGTGCAGCGAGGACACTTAAAACTTAGAGACTTAAGTTGTCCAAAACTTAAAATCCTAAACCCTAAATCTTAAACCATACCCTAAACCATAAAACCTTAGGCCCTTACAAGGTGGAGCGTGCAGCGGGGACACTTAAAACTTAGAGACTTAAGTTATCCGAAACTTACAACTATAAACCCTAAATCTTGAACCATACCCTAAACCCTAAAACCCTAAACCCTAAACCCTTAGGCCCTTACAAGGTGGAGCGTGCAGCGAGGACACTTAAACTTTAGAGACTTAAGTTGTCGGAAACTTAAAATCCTAAACCCTAAATCTTAAACCATACCCTAAACCCTAAAACCCTAAACCCTAAACCCTTAGGCCCTTACAAGGTGGAGCGTGCAGCAAGGACAGTTAAAACTTAGAGACTTAAGTTATCCGAAACTTAAAATCCTAAACCCTAAATCTTGAACCACACCCTAAACCCTAAAAACCCTAAACCCTAAACCCTTAGGCCCTTACAAGGTGGAGCGTGCAGCGAGGGCGCTTAAAACTTAGAGACTTAAGTTATCCGAAACTTAACATCCAAAACCCTAAATCTTGAACCATACCCTAAACCCTAAAACCCTAAACCCTAAACCCTTAGGCCCTTACAAGGTGGAGCGTGCAGCGAGGACACTTAAAACTTAGAGACTTAAGTTGTCCCAAACTTAAAATCCTAAACCCTAAATCTTAAACCATAACCCTAACCCCTAAAACCCTAAACCCTAAACCCTTAGGCCCTTACAAGGTGGAGCGTGCAGCAAGGACACTTAAAACTTAGAGACTTAAGTCATCCAAAACTTAGAACCTTAAACCCGCAGCTCTAAACCCTTAACCCTTAGGCCCTCACAGAGTGGAGTATGCAGTGAGGCAGGCAACTTAAAACTTGGAGGCTTAAGCTTCCCAAACTCAAAAGGCTAAACCCTCAGGCCCGTACAGGGTGGAGCGTGCAGTGAAGACCCTTGCAAGTTGGAGGCTTAAGTTATATCCCAAAGTTAAAACCCTTAACTTAACCCTAAACCCTTAGGCCTTAGGCCCTTACAGAGTGGAGCGTGCAGTGAGCGCCCTTTAAACTTGGAGGCTTTAGTTTTCCGCAACCTGTAGTCATAGCTCTAAACAGTAACATTCCAAACTGCAGGATTTGGATCGTCTTGTCTATATTTTTTTCTTCTCATGCCTCTCCATGCGATTTCTTTATCAAAATCGAATCAAACTTTTGGTCCTGTCTTGAGTCTTGAGTCTTGAGTTTGAGACTTTATCAAAAAAGGTTTTGTTTGAATGCTAAATTTTATTTTTTTTTGTGATATGATACAATATAATATATATATATATATTATGTTTTATTATATATATATAATATATATATATACCATTGCAGATATTAATATCCAAAGGTTTCTTTTCCTAAAAGAGAGCTGTCGCATTTATATGTATATACTTTCATCTGCAAGATATTCAAATCTATGACCCTATGAATATATATATATATATATACAGAGAGAGAGGGATGCCATACTACCATACTACCATAATCTTTGAATAACTTTAACATACGACACCGGCCAAGCAGGTACTCAGGAAAAGCAGCACTGCCAATGCCAACACTGACGGGCCACCGAAGAAGTGGATGATGCAAGCAGAGGCTCTACGTCAGCAGCTGTCCGCACCGCTGCAAACAGCCAAACCTTGGTCAACTGTTGCCAGGATGACAGGCGTGGCTGTCAACCCCAGGATCAAAGAGATGGTTGACCTCGCATACCTCATGACAAAGGAAGGGCTCAAGATGCAAGACTTGCCACATCAGAAAGACGATGTTGTGAAGGGTCTGTTTGCAGACCTTTCGCAGAACATTGGTCGGAGACCATGGGGAAGTTTCCGTACCCTGACCACAGCATCTCAAGTGTATCATTTCAAGCTGGACCGTCTCATTTTGCCCGAAGAATGTCTTCGTGTTCTTGGCTTCGGACGCCTTGCAAAGATTGGGCTCCAAGATGCTGGCTTGACACCCGCAGAGACAGGAGAGTTTGTAGGGCAAGCCATGAGTGTGCCCAGCGTGGGAGTCGCTTGCATGTCTTTGATCACAGCCGCTATCGAGACAGGGGCTCTATCGGATGTTTGCTCTTACGTTCCACTGCCAGAGCATACCGCTGAAAATGTTGACGAAATACAGCAGTGAGTGAGATCCGCCGGACCGCCAGGCACTGGATGCTCAGCCACTCCACAATCAGACACTTTTTGGCTCATAATAAGGCTAAGTGATCTATATTCTATATGACATATACTATAAATATAAGCGTTGGTTCTGATAGTGATATTCAATTCGAAGTAAAGTTTAGTGATATTGCTGATTTAGTTAGTACGCCCTCCTGAAAACAACAGAGCTGGCTGAACATCGTTGTTTCCATTGGTGGCTGCAGCAAAGGGGTGTCAATCTTAATCCCTACAGTGTACAGATTGGACTCCAACCCCAAGTCACCAAGTCCCAAGCCTGGTCAGTTAGCTGCCTAGCCGCTAGCCCGCGTGAGAACTTCCAAGGTCGCAGAAGGCCTTTAGCCGTTAGCCAATGGTGTGGCCAATTCTTGGTGTTTTCTTTTGTGCAATATGTTCAGTTTATTTACTTTAGTCAACAGGTCAAATGGTAAAGCATGAACCCTATGTCACTATGTCACTATGTCTCAGATTCTGAGAAAGGACCGGATAGGCGTAGGCCCAGGCCTTATATATATATATATATCCTTCATGGGGCCACACTGTGCGGCGTGCAGTTTTGAGAGTAGAGGTTGAGTAGACTGAGTAGACAGTAGGAACGCAGTTTTGCAGGTTGATGACGGTCAGGCCTGCACCCAGGTCCCAGGTCTTTCAAAGCCTGTATCCCATGGACTCATGGCCATAGACTCCATAGACTTTATCCAGCAGAAATCGTTTGACTTGTTTTGTATCCAACTATGTAGCAGCCATAGTGAGTGTGTAGCAACCAAGGTAACTTGCAGCTTCGCAAAAAAAACCAACAGAAAACGGTGAACTCCGAAATTTTCCTAGGACATGGAGGGTTGGATAGGCAATGCTTGGGCTGGATGGGCAGTGATGCTTGCTCGTTAGGTTACGATTAGACTCAGACTGACTAGCGCCATCCGCCATTGCAGCACTTTGAGAGAATCACTGAGAGTGCGAATTTTGATGATGAAAAAAAGTGAACCCGGTTCTTGAAGGAGACGCAGAAGGGACACATTACACATTATCATGCGGACGGCATGGGCCAGCGGCCAGACTCCAGACAGACAACAAAACAAGTTTTTTAGGATTTTTTTCGTGGCCAGGAAACATCCATGTCTTTGAATAAGAGTTTCTTTGTATTCGACAAACTGACATGTTAGAGCCAGAGTTCCACAGCCAGGCCAAGGAGCGAACAGAGAGCCACAACCCCAGTTGCAGCTTCAACATACCAGACTATTCATTTCAAGAATCAAAAAACCCAAGTAACTAAACAACTGTAACCGAACAGACTGAAGAGGTGGAGCGGCTTGACCTAGTAGTGACGACCTAGTCGTGCGACCTTGTTGTATGTAGGCAGAATGGGCATTTACTTAGTTGCCTTGTTAGCTTGTTGATCAGTGTCCAACAGTCTGAGCTTCGACTCGGCCCCTCGGCTTAGGGCTTAAGGATTCCCCAGCGGCAGAAATTTGAGACTTCAGTTTCTGTGTCGAATCTTTCCCTGTCCCTTGCGCTTCCACGATGGAGGAGGGCGCAGGTCCTGATGCAACGGCTCCTCCAAAGGAGCCATGCGACAGCATCGGTGCTCTGCTATCGCTATCGGATGAAGATATGCGGCGGGATCTTTTGGGTTCCCCGAGCCCAGTGCCTTCCGAAAGCAAGTCCTTTGGTGGAGTGCAGAGCTTGTTGTCTAGTGATGAAGAGAATGAGAAAGATCTTGACACCGTGCCCAAGCAGCCACAGCCAGAGCAGCTGGACCAGTCTCTTTCCAGACAGCTCGACCAAGACGACCTTTTTGCTGGCCTGTCCGAAGGGGAAGGTGAGAATCCTGGGAGCAAGAAAAGATCCATGTCTGAAGAGAGGAAAGAGAAAAAAAACACAAGAAGGACAGGAAAGACAAGAAGGAGAAGAAACACAAGAGTTGCGATGCACCGGAAATTGACAAGACTCAGGCCACCGCCCCCAGTGTGGCCAGCACTGCCTTAGTGGCCGTGAAGCAGACGGCTGCTGCGGCTTTGGAGCAGATTCAGAAAGAGTCGGTTTGCACGTGTGAGATGTGCGGCGCCAAGAGTGTGGAGGATGCGAAGGCAAGGTTTGCAGTGACATTGGCATCAAGTAATCCCTTTGCCATTGTACTTTAACAACAACCGTTCCCTTTGAGTTTAAGTCTGTCGCCTGTCATTTTGCTTGTCGATGTTTTAGGGCACGGCATGCCATTGCAGGGAATTACGCAGTTTTATTGCTAACCGCTAACCGCTAACCATGCCAGAGTAGCCCTGCTTAGACTTGACTTGATGGTGGTATGAATCTAGAATCTAGAATCCTAGAATCTATAATCTAATCTGGTAGTATAGATATTCTCATGATGTGGCAGGAAATGAAATAGTTAGCTGTCGTTGCGGGTTGCGACCATCGAGCTCTTAGCAAGCAAGAAATTTGGATCTCGTGTAATTCATTTGAATCATTTTTGTCTTTGTCAGCATGCATGCCGGTGTTCTCCACCGCTGGCAGGGTGTGACGGTGACCTGGGCAAAATACCGCACTGTGGTCATGCTTGGTGCCAACCGCGAGCAGACAAAGGTGAAGATTGCTGTGGGGGAAAAATGCCTCCCATGCGTGCTCAGTGTGCTTGTTGCGTTCCCAGAGATGACTTGGGAACAATGCGTTGCCAAGAAGAGCCAGCCACAGTGGCTTCTTGTGTTCCAATCAGTTCGGGTCCAGATGAAGGACAAGGAGTGCATTGACCAGAAGGCCTTCCGAGAGCAGGAGGTGGAGATCGTTCGCATCACGGGTTCTAGAATGGAGCTCATCTCGGACTTCATGAGCGCGGATGAGTTTGAGGCCCTCTACGAATGCAAAGCTTCAGAGGCCGTGCCAGACTTGCTGACGGAGACACTGGACGAGTTCAACCAGCCGATTTCTGGCATCATTCTGGAAGGAAGTGCTCGCCGCAAGTTCGTCCAGTTCACTGAAGACTTGCTTTTGTTGAAGGACTCTTGATAGTCATTAAAGGCTAGTGAGTCAAGTCACAAGTCAAGCCCTAGTCATAGTCACAGTCAATTCAAAGTGGCATTCACATTTGAAACTTAGAGCAGTGACATGCAGTGACAACATGACAAGCTATCATCATGACAGTAAATAAACGCACAATCAGGGCCTCTGGCAACTGGTAGCTAGCTAGCTAGCAGCTAGCAGCTAGCGGCTAGCGGTCGGCTGGAGGCAAGCATGCAAACATGTCACACAAAGTTTTGACTTCTGTCATTCGATAGCCTATAGGTACCTATATGTCAGATCAAACCTCAGGTCTTCTGTAAGTGCAGCGAAGTAGAGTAAAATATAGCATCATATAGTATATTATGAATATAATATTGTGGAGTATATATAGTCGAAGGAAGTTTAGTTTAGAAGTCAAACTTCCGACAATATGGACATCGGACAGATGAAAAGCAGAGATGGAAAGGGTCAGAGAGAAGAGAAAGATTAGAAGAGAGAAGCGTAGAAGAGAAAGAGTCAGAAGAAAGAAGATGCAGATGCGCGAAAAGGTAGGAAAAGTCGCGAAACACTGTGTTTTTCCAATGTTTTGTGGCTCCGGAGGGTCGAAAAGTAGGCTCGCTAAAGCTGCGGGTGCGGAGCCAGCTGGCCAGATGAGAGATGAACAATTGCACGCCGTTGTGGCGCGAAGCGCATTTCCAAGTCAAATGTGCAAAACACACCATTGTCGGACCACTTTCGGAAGTTGCAATGTCGAAAAAGTGCACGCCGTTGTGGCGCGCAGCACATTTCGAAGTCAAAATGTACAAAGCACACCAGGTGCTGACCACTTTTGGCAGTTGAGATGTCGAAAAAGTGCACGCCGTTGTGGCGCGAAGCACATTTCCAAAGTCAAAATGTTAAAAACACTAGTCACCACTCACTAGGGGTTCGGACCACTTTTGGAAGTTCACAACTACACTCCACTACACGAAATTACACTCACTACATTACACTACACTACGCTACATTCCACTACACTCCACTTCACTACATTACACTACACTACAGTATACACTGAATGACACTGCACCACAGATAGACAGGTAGACAGATAGACAGATAGATAGATAGATAGACAGACAGGTAGTCAGCTAGACAGATAGACAGACAGATAGATAGATAGATAGAAAGATAGATAGACAGATAGATAGATAGACAGGTAATTAGATGAAAGAGAGAGAGAGAGAGGGAGAGAGATAGATCGATAGATAGACAGATACATAGAAGATAGATAGGTAGGTAGGTAGATAGTCAGAGAAAGAGAGAGAAAGTGAGGAGACCTCAAGCACCTTTCGGTCCATCAGTGGATTCGCTCTGCCATCCCTGATTCACAACAACCAATCTCTCCTATAGGTACTACTGGTAATAGAGTGATACGGAATATAGCGGCTAGCGGCTAGCGGCTAGCGGCTAGCGAGTATATTGTAGCGACTATAGTCATGTCATATGTCATATTTTTCATATGCCATATGTCTTATGTGAGTTTTGCCAGCTGCTAGCTGTATGTGACTGTTCCTGATTTTGCATATTGTGTAGATTTTACATATTTTTGTATTTCCGCCAGCCCGTCAATGCTGGACGTGCCTGGCCGCTGGTTTTTGCTAGCTGCTAGCTGCTAGGACATTCAGTTGAAGAGGGAGAACACTGTGAGACAGAACCAGGGCCTGGATGCCCTGAAGCATTTGTTGGCGAAGCGGGCAGAGTCAATGCATCAGACCAGAAAGTTTGGTGGTTCATTGCAGTTCTCTGAACTTTCTGCCAAAGTCAAAGCCTGGAAGCAGAGTTCCCAACAAGAGGACGCATTTGATAAACTGATGAGAGCCACCACTGAGAAGACGGATGCCGAACTCAAGCTGGAAGTGATGGGTCAGGAGGAGGGGATCCGTTTGGTTCGATCAATTTGATGCAATGGGGTGGCCCATGACTCCATGTCTATGACTATGACCGTACCGTGCATGACATCAAGACTCAAGACCAAATGACTACTCTGGACTTCTTTTCTGAGAACAAGAATTAAAGAATAAGTAACAAACCACTTTTCATTAGCTAGTTGCCAGCTAGCTGGCTACCTAACTAAAATCTATTTCATCAGTATGTCTGAAACCTCTCTTTATCTATTATGTGTCTATGTGTGCTCCTTGTCGTATTGAAGTGTCGAATTGGACCAGATTTTGTCACCCAACTCCGGGTCCGTGACATCACATATTTTGCTTCTGGTTTTACATAGACATAGACATAGACAGAGACATAGCCTAGCTGCTAGGCCCTAGCATCCCTGCTTTTTCTTTTCTTATTGCTGCATTTTTTCACTCTTGCGTCTTTCTTTCTTTGTAGTAGGAACAGCAAGTAAGTAGCAGTATAGTCATAGTCATAGTCATTGCCTTGGCCTTTGGCCAGGACGATGATGATGACACGATGCTCGCGGCTCTGACCAAATCTCGTCTTGCAGATGACACAGAGGGGACTGAGATTGCGGCTGTAGCAAAAGCCAAAGCCAAAGCTGCAGCCTTGCAGCCTGGCAAGCGCTTTCAACCACCGGACACCAATGCCCCTTCGAAAAAACCACGTGGCAAGGCTCCGAAGCAGTCAACTGGTGGTGCTGCAGCTCCTGCAGGAGCTGCTCCTGCTTCCACTCCTTTTACTGCTGTGGTTCGTCAGCCCAAGGGTAACTCCAATGCTGCAGCCAGTGGGGCAGATATTAAGAAGTACCTGGACATGTGCGACATTCTGAAAGTTATCGGAGCTCAGACCAGCCGAATGGATTTGTACCAGTGCAAAAGAGCTCTTGCCAGTCTAGAGAAAAAAGGGTTGCATGAAGAAGCAAGCAAGCTGGACACGAAGCTGCGAGTAGCCACTTCTGCCCACACCTTGATGCCTACTGAAGCTGCGAAGCTTGGGCTTGACCAGATTCAGGCCAGGCCACACTTTCACCGTACGACACTTCCACCATACGGCGAATGCAAATGTGCTAACTTGTATCAACTATAACTATAATATAACTATGGCAACTATGGCTATGGTTGAATAAGTGGAGCGGTTCGTGTTCGGGACACTTTTTTTTCAGAAACCAAGGCCGGTAACAATGTCACTATGTTGAGTCTAGTCTAGTCTAGTCTGGTCAAGAGTCAAGACTCAAGAGCCAAGCCCATGTAACGATTTGGAATTTCTTCCCCGTCCTGCCTGCCTACCTGGTCCTACCTACCTTCCTAACTGGTTACTCACTACTATCCCTGCTAATCACTAATCATAATCTAATCTGTGACTAGTTACTAGTTGCTAGTTGTTAGCTGTATCTGGTCCATCCGGTCTACCCCTGGTCCCTGTCCTTGTTGCTTATCCTGAGATCCTTATAGTTTCAGTACAGTTGATTCATACCATGTTTTCAAAAATTGAAGAGATTTTATTTTCTGTCGGAATCTTGGCCATGGCAGGTCCATGCTGCAGTGGTGCAAGAAGCGGCGGACACGTTGAAAGTCGCAGACAAGATCCCTGAGAACATCTACATCAACCTGATCAACCGCTTCGCCAGGGAGGCTCCACGTCCCTTCCGAGCTGCCGAAGCTGCTGAAGCTGCTGATGAGGCTGCCAAGGACAAGGACCAGGACCAGAACCAGGACGACAACAAATGGTCTGACTTCTTTCTCTTGCTTTTGCCCTGGAAGTTACACAGTGATGGCGCTGAGACCTTGACCCTCATTCAGCCTGCAGTGCGCTTTTTGATTGAGAGGGCAAAAATGCCAGATGAGCTGGTGAGGATCAGTGATAGATGCTTGGCTGAGAAGATGGTGGGCATCATCAAGAGCGGCAGAGACAGCCGAGATGCTTTGGTGACCTTTTCCGTCAAGTTTCTTGAATTTCTTTTGTCGCACAATCCCAGCGATGGTCATGAGTCTGGGCACAAAGCTTTCAGCTCGTGGCGGACCCAGTGCATTGACCTTGTCACAGCGATATTGGCAATTGCTGGAGCGGGGCTGCCAGGCCGGACCAGTGCAAAAACAGTCCATAGACTCTAGACATTAGCCGGAGTAGCCATCATAGCCATAGTCTATAAGTATGGCGTATAATACATGGGCATGGCCGCAGCCACTGCAGAACTGAAGAGCCATAACCCTGCGATACCCACATACGGAAACTGAAATCACATCAACAATATTGCTGATATGAGGCGCATATGGCATATGACATATGATCTGATAGTATTAGTAATATCTGACATTATCAGGTATACCGTCCCATGTGCCGGTACGTAGTTAGTAGCCAGTACCTCTGATTCCTTGATCCTTTGTGACCTTTGCGAATATTTCTGGCCCAGGTGAGTACGACACCCAGGCAGTCAAGAGGATGACAACATTGGGTGAAGCAAGTGGGCACAGCCTTCCGGGTTTGTGCTCCACAGCTTTAAGCACAAGCAGCTACTGGCAGGATTGTTGGGAGTCATCATTCATGACGATTGTTCTGTCCATGGCGGTTATACATTGCCAGGCCAAGCATTCCCCTCAAAGACAATGTAGGGCCTTTGTAGGGCAAGTGACGGCAAGTGGAGCGGGCTGCGTTGTTTTTTTGAACTCTTGGGGCCAAAAATGCATGTACTCTAGACTCTAGGCTCTAGAGTCTGTCTATACTTATACATTCTCTAGACTCTAGATTCTTGATTCATATACGAGTCGATTAAGCTCTTTTCAATTGCAGCATTGAACTGAATCGAATATGTAGTGACGCAGTGGCCTGCAGGACCAATTGCGAAGCTTTTGGTCATACGCCTATGCAGAACAAGCTGCATCAGTTGAGTTTGCTTCTCTCTTGAAGGCTTTGAGCGAACCTGAGAAGTGTGAGATGGACAGTGCGCTCTTGGCAGTCCAGCGGCTGCCAGTGTGGCAGGACTCACTCCGCCCAGGGAGTACTGCGCCTTTGGAGGCTGCCCTCAAAGCTTGCTTTCACAAGTGGGCTACTGATTGCGTTGGGCCCCCTGAAGAGCACTCCGATGAGACCCAGAAGACTAAGTTTCCAGTCGCCACCTTGCTCAACTTCGGCAAGCAGTATTTGCAGCAGTTGCCGAGGAAGGAGAGTGATGATTTGGCACCTCTCTTGAAAAAAATTGAATCTGAAGCTAAGACACTTGCACAGTCGAAATTGAGTGAAGGTTTGGACAAAGCTGCCCGGGACTTGGTGGATTGGAAAGGAGAGGACGAACAGCCTCTCCAAACCTTTATCAGCACCAGCAAGGCTTGCTCTGGCCTTTTCTTCTCAGATTCAGTGTCTCCACAGGACCTGCTTGTCAGCCAGGGAATTTAATGCTTTTAGAAAGCAGTAGTAACAGGAACGTTTTGAACAAATCACCGAACATTCGAATGAACAAAACCGAACAACAGATACAAAAAGATTACAGGTTTTCAAAAATGATTTGGTTAGTAACTAGTGACTAGTGACTAGTGGTAGCGGTAGCACCGATCGACCCTGTGCACATGGCCGCTCAGTTTTACTAAGTTACTAAGTCTTACTAGATGTGTCCTCGTCCTAGTCTCTATTCACTAGTCACTAGTCGCTTGTCATCACTAGTCACTAGTCACTAGTATAGTAGTCACTAGTCCAAGTCCTCGTTCCGGTCATCGCAGCCAATTGCCATACTACATTATGTTACTAAGTAACTATATGATACTATACTTTATTATACTACATTTTCATTTACTATACTAACTCTACTTTATTATACTATGCCAATTATTTCTGCTAATTTATACTTATAACGCATGATTTATACCATATTATGCTGTACTATACTAGTGTGCTATACTGCCACTATACTGCGCGGAGTCCCCATTGCCGTTGGTTGTTACAGGTCACACAAGTCACAAGTCTGTTGGCAAGGCTTCCTGTAACTTGTTGCTTGGGTCTTCAAGCCGTTACTAGTTACTAGCCGCTACTAGTCAATTTCTGTCCCTTGGTCGAGTCAAGTCATGTCACGAGCCAAGCCATTTTGCTTCTGACTTGCCGCCTCGCAGGACATCGACTCAGCTTTTTTGTCTTTGATGAGAAGGTCGTCCTATGGGCAGCTTTCCACGGCCTTGTCGAAGCAGTTGCATCAGGCAATGATGTTTTTGGCAAACCATGCCAAGGACCAATCTCAGCGGACACATTTGTTGCTGATGGCCTCTTTTGACAAGACCAGCCGAGACATGGCATCCTTTCTGAAGTTGGTCACATCTATGGGAGACACTCTCCAAGACCGCATGAAGAATGAGTTGTTCAACAAGACAGAAGGACTCCTGATGTCCACTCTGTCAAAATGGTCGAAGTTCAAGGATGCGGTTGAGAACAGCTTCGTGAACGTGCCGGAGGAGAAATGGTTCATCTCCAAGGAGCGAGTGGCGCAGGAGACCAAAGTTTCCTTGGAAGTGACATGGCTGTGTCAGCAACATGCTGAAGGAGCTTTGGATATTTTGAAGAAGCGTTTGGGTGGCATTCTCCAAGTCTTGGAGCCGATTGCTGGTGGCATGGAGGGTGGCAAAGCTTGGGCGGATGGCATCGAGGCTGGTAGTTTTCCAACCCTGCACACCATCATTGGGAAACCAGATTCTAGATTCTAGATTCTAGAGTCTGAGTCCCTAGAGTCACTAGAGTCTAGTCACTAGAGTCACTAGAGTCTCTAGAGTTGTAAAGTTCCTAAAGTCTAGATTCTCGAGCCTTGTGTCTGGATTTAAGTCTGGTTTTTGGAGGCCCTATAGCAGCTATAGCACATTCTTCATCAAGAAGTTGTAATGACCTAACATTCTAGCATCCTAGGCCCAAGCCCTATAGGCCATAAATAGGCTTTAGAATCTTAGAATTAGAATTAATTTCAAAAAGACGATGATGTTTGAACCTAAGTATTAGTCGCAGAAAAGTAATTTTTGCCCATGGCCTATTGGCCTGGCCTAGGGCCTACTGTGTTTCCACCTCTTGGACTCTTGGCGATTCAGTTCACCTGCCAGGACGACAAGGTTGTTGAGCATGGGACGAAAAATTTCCTGCACACTTTCACCAAGAAGATCGAGAAACCCGCTGTAGAGGCCATCCATAAGCTGCGAGAAGCATTGGCCGAGATGCAGAACGTATGCAGCAAGTACGGCCAAGACTTGCCTGAAGAGCACAAGCATGGAGTGGCTTTGATGCAGAAAACTTTGGTGATGGTCAGTGAAGCCCTAGTGCTGAGGGCTTTGAATGCTGAGAATGCACCTCAGGAAATTCGGGCCCAAATGCGGCGTATGGCCGACAAAAAAGTTGGCGCAATCAACCATGCCGTTCTCGCAGCAGCTCAGAAGGTGCTGAAGACTGCTCCTAGTTAAGCGACTTGAGCGGCTTTAGCAAGTGCTAGCAGCACCTCAACCTGAGCAGCCTTAGATCCTGGTATGTTGTTGTGCCTGGTTTGCGGCACTGCCTGTTTCCATCCAAGTGCCCTTGGGATCATTATCATTATCACCGGTATCATGCTTTTCCTATTCTAATTCTATTCAAAAGTCTCCCAAAGTCTTTGACGCATGACGGGCTCTGATGGATGGTCACGTGTGCCTTTGGCCTTTGGCTGGTGACCGTGCATTGCGATATAGGACACTGGTGCTCAGAGCTGCTGCGGTCTTATTGACCTGGTTTTGGATTTGGCATGTGGCATGTGGCCTGGGGGGTTGAATCCAGCGCCCAAGTTTTTGATACCTGATCAACTGATTCACCAGTTGACGCGCTGCAGCTGTCTGGCAGAATGTTTGGTGAAACTCCTGTATGGCTGGGTTGCCAAGGGACCGAGACATATGAAGAATTCAGCGTTCGCAGTAGCGCCGTAGCCGTAGCCAATATTTAAGACATGTGACATGTTGATTGTTGTATGACAAATGACATATGATAACTATATGGCTATATGGCAATCAAACCAACTAGCAGTAGTAGCTAGCAGCTAGCATTTTGATTCAGTTTGAGTTCCAGCCCCATTTCATTTTACACAATGAGACTTTGGAGTTACTGGCACCGTTACCGTTTAGTCAAGTTTTCTGGCATCCCACCAGTGCTGTGCAACCTTAGGGGCATTCTCGCCTGAGCTGTGTCTACGTCTAAGTCCATGCTGTGGCACAGGACTTTTTATGCCACTTATGCCGTTTTCCACGAGACTCAAAGAGTGAACAGGTTTGCAGCTCTGCTCGAGCTGCTTCAGTTTTCGAGTTGAGATCGCCAAGCACCCCCTGCAATCCAAAAGCAAGGAATGCAAGCTGCTAGCTGCAATTGTGTGTTTGGGTTTCAGGACCCAGGTCCATGACAGGAGATCTAGGAATCTAGGACCTAGGACCTAGGCATCTAGGTCCTCTAGGTACTAGGTTACTAGGTCTAGAGTATAGCCCAAGTGTCATCTTCTTCTGGCAGCTGCAGCTACAGTGGCGTCGTTGATTGTTGTTTTGGAACCTTCTGAAGTTTAGTTTGGTAATTACGTTGCTTATGTCCATGTACAAAGCGACCTCTGATTGGTTACATTTTCATCCTGGTTCAATGTCTTGCAGTCTTGCATGTTACATTGCAATATCTTTCATGGTGGTTCTGCCAGCTGCCAGCCGACTTGAGTTTGAGCAAATTGTCAATCTGGACCGTTTGCCGCATGTTTGCGGCTGAAGGTGGATTGGTCGTCTATGGCACTATGGAGTCTATGGCTATGGAGCTTCCCTTCTGGCTACCCCGTGAGACTTTGCAGCCTGGCTGCCGTATTGTGACAGCTTGTGACAGCTTGTGTTGCAAACGGTCTCGTGCAACCGTTTTTGGATTGAAGAGTTGAGAGTTGAGAGATTGTGTTGTGTTGTTGCTTCTTACTAAGAGTGACTAAGACTAAGAGGTTGTATTGTATGCCATGCCACCCTCGGCCACCCGCAGCCTAGTGTGGTCTTGCAGTAGTGTAGTATTTATTAGCTTTGGCCAAACTGGGCCACAGCTTTGTTTTGCTCATGGCCAGTGCAGCCACGCCGTCTTCCTCTTCGCCTTGCCCTGGCAGTGGCCTTGGCCTTCTTCGCGATCCTCAGAGTCCTCAGAAATGGCACTTCACCCGGTGCCGAATTGCCGAAGATTTGTTACCGAATGACCCGGTGTTGGAAACAATGAACATCGAAAAAAAGAGTTCATTGACGAGGTGATCCTCCCAAAGATGGACAGACCTGATTGCGCCATCTGATCTTTTACTGCATTGAGGCCCTTGTGGATTTCGAATGTAGAGAGAGAGGGGTTGATAATGTATTTGAACCATGAGAAGCGCCGCTACACGACGCTTGGATTGAATCTATTCTATTTCCAGTCAAACCGAACCTGTGGTGCTTACTCCCGTGTTAGGCATAGGCGAAGGCAAAGAACACGATTGGGCTGTGAGTGGTGACTAGTAACTAGTAACAGTAACTAGTAACTAGTAACTAGTAGCGACCTGAAATAGTTTATCAGGATTGTATGTGCTGGTTTGTTGCTTACTTTATCAGATGAACAGATTAGCGGCTTTGGAGCGTAATCAGGAGCTTACGGTATTTACGGATTCAAGATTCTAGACTCTAGACTCTAGACATTCTAGACGCCATGTGATTTCCAATTAAACTACGAGTTACGAGTGTATATATAGCCCGGTTGGTCGTGTTTGTGGCCCAATGTGAAAGTTTGCTTTGGTTGGCGTCCCTTTGCCTTGGCCGTTGGAGTTGGTTGCCGGTAGCCCGGCAGCGGGCCTACCAGCCATATCATTACAATTTGGGCGTATTGACTTCAATCCAATTGATTCAATTGACCTCTGTAAGCTTGGGCATAGCAACACATCATAACAGAACATATCTCCTGTCGTGACCTGACTGCTATGCTGCTATGTCATGTAGTTTGCGGCTAGCAGCCAGCAGCTAGCAAGCATTGTGACACAGTAGACTCAGTAGATTGCAACTGAACCCTTGCCGGATCCGCGGGCAACAAACAACATCAGTTACTTTACTTACTATCTATTCTATTCTATCTGGTGCTTTTGGGAATTAAACACGACTTTCCGGAATTGGAGCCCTGGTTTGATGACCAAGGATTCTTTTCTCCAACATCATGGCCCAGGTGGAGGCGAGCTTTGGGGAGTCATTGCTTGGCAACATGAAGCCTTTCGGGGCTTGTGTTCTCAGCGAAGAAGTGAAGCTGGATTCGCAGAGCTTGGCTATTGTCCCTGATGAGTCCTTGACTGTCACCGACCAGATGAAAGTTCACTTCAATTACTTTGAGCCACTGGACACAGATTCGACGCAGAATTAAGGATTAAAATGGGAAAATATTTATTTTATGGTTGTTAATCTTGAATCTTGAAATGTCCCGGCAGAATGTATCAATGTAGGTGTTGTATGTTCTAAGAAGTTTTGCGCCCCATGACTTTAGTAAAGTGACTTTAGGTTGATAGGGTCACTCGGTTCCTGGCAGTGTCGAGACATCTCAGGCATGGCAATGGCATGGCTGAAGCCATTCCGACTCTGAGTCTTTGCAAGCACAAATTTGCGCTACTCAAGAGATTGGCAACGCGGCCAATTCTTGTTGCTAGATTGCGGAGTATGGATACTACTGATACTACTGCGGGCCAGGATCAGGGACATTTCCCTTTCCAAGGCATGTCACCAGAGCGACCCTGAACCGGCCCAGACAGTTTCCAGACACCATACGCAGTTTTGAAGGATGAATCGCACAGATTTGATGAGATTTTCCGATGGCTCGGCTAGATTCTAGATTGACTCAGATTGACTAGATTAGATCTAGGCCAGGCCCTGTGTGACTAGGCTTGACTTGACCACTAGACCAGAACCTCCGCTAGCCGCTAGTGGAGTTCAGACAGGGAAAAATAGTAGTTAGTAGAGTAAGACAAGTGACGTGAGTCAGGTATTCAGTTGTAACACCGATGCCCAGGGCCTAGGTCATATGAGCTTTGCGTAGTAGGGGCGCTTGGCTGGAACAGTTCTAGGTCCAGGTCCTCGGACCTAGGATTCAGATGCTCAATTCTGGACACTCTAGATTGTCTAGAGTCTAGGTTAGATGTTGCGATCTCAATCAAAAGAGATTCAGCGAGCAGGCAGCCAGAATAAAATCAACACCAGTGCGTCATTGTCAGTTACTCTCATTGTCATTGTCATTGGCTCATGAGGTTGTTCACAAGGTCTTCAAAGCCGTCAAAGCCGTTACGGTTACAGTTACAGTCTTTCTCCATGTTGTCCGTTGTCAACACAGGTTCACACTTGGATGTGACGTTGGGCCTTGAATGCATGGAAGTCAATCCGACAGACTCAAGCTGCTTCAAACTGCTCAAGTTGAATCTACAAAGCTGTTGTTGGCTATCGGGCCATTTTCCAGTTTAGCACTTGTCACTTGATAGAATTTACGATGGAGAATGCTGAGCCTTCTTTCGAACACACCCTTCACCGTAGCATCAAGCGCTCCATAGTGGCCTGGAAGTTGGTGATGGAATACAAGGACCATAACCTCGAAGCACCACCAACGCTTTTGCAGTCGGCAGCGGACACAGCCGTCAGCAAGCGAACCTGGGAGAGGTGTATCTGCCAAGCGCGGCAGCAGTTGGCCCAGGCTCTTGCCCTTTCCGCCAAAGCCGGAGCAGCCACACGTTCTTCCAAAAATCAGTCACAATGAGTGTCAGGGCCAGTGGCGGCCAGACTTACTGGCATGACCTGACTAGACCTTGTGATTTGATGAGATGGTTGCTTGCGCTCGGTCATCCGGTCCATCAGTTTGGATTCTTTGATCCATGGTGACCTGGACCCAGTCCAGTAATTAGTTCGCAGAGAAGTAGGTGCGCTGCTTCCGCAGAAATTTGTTTGTTTGCAGTCTTCGCTACAAAAGACGTGGGTTGACTAGGATATGACTATGGCATGGCTAGCCAGCTATTCTGAGACCTGCCATGGCTCGGGCTAAGACGTGCAAGATGCCTTGGTCCAAGTTCACGAGTCTGGTAGACTCAGTCTTGTGTAGGTATTGATCAGTCAAGCAGTCAAGCAAGCTTTGCTGTACACTATATCAGAGTTACTATAGTACTATAGAGTTACCAGAGCTTACTTGGTCAATTTTTACTTGTGAGTGACGCTAGCCTGCCATGGACCCAGTGATTGGACTTGACTAGACTGGACCAACAACCGGTCAGCTAGATAGTTGACCACTCACCTAGTCACCTAGTCAAGTCAAGTCATTGGCCATTAGCCGTTAGCTGACAACACTTTCGTTTTGTCAACAGTGCGAAAATCGGATGGATGGTGTGGTGGTGGCTGCGACTCATCGATGTCATCGATGTCAATGTTGGCTCTTTGCTTCAGAAAGGGATTGCTATTCGAAATCTTTTTTATGATCATCTATTTGCTGTTTGTGCGTTTGTGAATGTGCTTTGACTGTGGTCTTTGTTGGCCGAACGGTGCGTCCAATATTCTTGACTCTTGACTCTTCTCCAAGTCTAAGACACTCGTGAATCTAAATAGCAAAGAAATTGTCTCTTCAGGCGTCATGCAGCATGCACATGTTACATGTTCCCATTTGAATTCTTAACTCTTAACTTTAACAGCATAGCAGGCATAGCGGCATAGCGCCAGGATTTAATGTGTTTTACCTGGTCCTTGGGTCTTTGGTCCTTGGTCTACCCGGTCTACCCTCCAGCCGAAAGCCACTGAGGCAAGTTCGGGTCATCCATGTGAGCCAGGCCCGGCAGCGCTTGATTGTTGGTCGTTTGGAGTCAAGAAGGTAACTAGACACCAGCTCTCTTTGTTGATTCCTGACGCTGAGGCGCTTCCCAAACTTGGCAATTTGAAGAATATTGAATATTGTACCCAGTGAGTATCTTCAATATTTTCGCACAATGTTGGTTTAGTAACAGTAAAGCTTTTATCATTTTGTCCACCCCCCCAAAAATATTATTATTATATATTCTTATCAGTTGGTTCCCAGGCTCAATGGCCCAACAGCCCATGCGGCAGGCACACGGTATGTCTACTGATATTCAGCAAGTTACCGGAGCTTCGGCGTTGTGGTGTTTCCGTGGCATGATCCTGTTCCATTGGCAATAGTGTCAGTGCAGTGCAGTGTAGTGCAGTGAGTGTTGTGGTCTCTGTAGCAGAGACTGCATTGGCTTGACCAGGGTACTAGGGACTAGTGACTAGTGACCGGTAGTTGTCTTGGAATTCCACCTGAAGGTGAAGTCTCTTGCCTCTCAACTCCCGACACTTGTGTTCACTTGACATGGGATTTTTTCTGTAGTAATAGTAGTTACTTGTATTTTGGTTCATCATGTTTCAGCCCAATTGGCGCAAAATTACCATAGGTCCTAGGTCCAGGTACAGACTGCTTCTCAATTTATTGTGATTCATCTTATGGTTGACCTGGTTGAATAAGGACAGGATTGGTACCATGCAATCATGAACCTGAGAAATTTCAAACAAATATTACTAGACTGGACTTACTAGACACTAGAGACTCGTACTCATCTTTGATCAACTTAGTGACCTGTTCCTAGTCACAGTCATGGGCTTCCCATATTTGTATTGCTTTTGACAATGCTTTTACGTCGTGAGAAGCTGGCGAGGTCCAGAGACGCCAGCCTTCTATCTGCCGTGGTACAGATGGTTCGAACTCAACTTGACATTGGTGGAGTGTCAAACCCCTTGGAAGACAAACATAAAACAGTGACACAATACTTGAAGCCGTTAGTCAGCTAGCAAGTCATGTGACGACTAGTCACAGGTACTTGAAGGGTACTTGGAAAATGATTCCGTACTCCAAGGGATTTGCCACATACCAAAGATTTGCGAAATTGTCTTTGGCCAGATGAACACGAGTTCTGCTGATGATGAAAATGACAGGAAGCGTAGACTCTACAGCGGCTGCAATGTGTAAATCAGAATGAGCATGTTTTGATAGTGCTTGAGATAGTATGAAAGAAACCTTTTAATGCAGATATGGATACCCAAAAAAAGGAGATACTACACATGAAAAGTCGAAAACAAAATAGAGTCATAAATCACAAGTTGAACCAAAAATAGAGCTTAAATCCAACTGCTCACATTGAAATAGCCATGTCAATCAAAAGTCAAAAATAAAATAGCACAGTCAATCAAAAGTTCACAGCAATATTGATCTTTCAGTCAAGAATTGACGCAAGTATTTCCAAAAGATCAAGCAATAACCTAAAAGTTAAACAAAAAATAGTCTTGTAAGTTGAAAGTTAAAACAGAAATAGCCATGCCTAGTAATTCCAAAATTGAAATAGCACCATCCAAAAACAAGTGCCCTTTCAATCAAAAGTTCAACCAAAAGTCGAAAATAAATAGCAATACCATAGAAAAAATCAACCAAACACAACCCCCACCACCCAAATTTAAGCTGAATACAAAATTAATCAAAAAGATTGGAGTATTGAACTTGAAACCTTTGCCACAATTTAGGTTTTAACTTCTTTTAAAATGTGGCTATGTCAGCTATGTTTTGGCTATTTGGAGGTGAACTTTGATTTTAACTTTTAATTCTATTTTATTATTTTTTTTTAAAAATCTTAAAATCACCTGTCTTATAAAGGGTTTTCAAGTCATAAAACACGGTGAGTGTTAACTGAATGCCCTGAGACTTTACGTCTACTGAAAAACCTGTAGACAGCTTAGTCCATTGGGATGGAACGACCGACTCCTATCAAAGACGCCGCTGTCCATCGTCTTGCAAAGTCCATTACTCAACTGACCCTCTGCCAGGTCACTACCAGCGAAGTCGATGATGCCACTAAACTTCTAGAGAAGGCCCGACAGAAGCTTCAAGGCATCCAAAACATCCCATCCCAGAGGGTCAGTGACCTTGAGGCGGCTATACGCCAACTCCGTCAGATTGGCTGTATCTTGGATAGTTGTACAATATCTGCCAGTTACGAAGTAACTCAGGCGCAGAAAGCCATACTGCAGCTTCACCATACAGCCAGGGGAGCCAGCACATCATCAGAAGAACTCAATGCACAGATATCACCACGCACTGATGACGAGTACAATCTACCATACCATGAAGACGAATTGCAAGAGCACTAGCACAGTGGTGCCTACCGCAACCGCAATTTTGATGCAGTATGATGATTGGAAAAGCAGTTCTGAGCGGACTCTGAGTGTGCCCTGAGTGCCGTAGCCTCGCTGTCATTTTCACCTTAGATCATGTTTCACTCTCCTGTTTCACTGCGGTAGTTTTTCTCACCACTTTCGTTGCGACCCGGCTTTGTCGGTGTTTGCTTCAAAGTGTCAGGGTGAATGTCATGCCATGAAGGCTGCTCTTTGTGATCTCGGGGATCCTGGCTGGGGTGATCCCTGGTTTCCGCATTGAGCTTTGTTGCTTCCTGCACCCTCTGAAGTGGCCCATGGTGATTTTGTGGTTGGTCCTGTTGTTGTTTTGTTTTATGGGCCTGCGTCAACATGGCACATAAGTTGTCATCTGCATGCGCCGAGATGATACTAAGCTATCACCTCTTGCCTCAATAGATCTTTTTCACCCATAAACTGGAACTGTCACGTCACTGCTTTGTGGTTGTGTGGTGGTTTGCTTTTTGTGTGTGTTGTTTTTGTTTGGTTTTGTTTTTGGTGTTGTTGTTGCTTTTGGTTCTTTGTGCTTCGTTTCTTGTTCTCTGATGAACGTGACAAGGGAATAGGACTATGTATCGGTCCTCTACCAGTTTACTTTTGCGGCCACTACAGCTTCGGCCCCTGCGTGAATTAATTAATTAATCCCATATGCAACATGCTTGGAAACATGTTGAACGACCTGGCGGAAGCCATACGGCGTTGGACGGAAAAAAATCAAGGTCAGTGACCCTTTGGGATGGGATGTTTTGGATGCCTTGAAGCTTCTGGCGGGCCTTCTCTAGAAGTTTGGTGGCATCATCGACTTCGCTGGTAGTGACCTGGCAGAGGGTTAGTTGGGTAATGGACTTTGCAAGACGATGGACAGCGGCGTCTTTGATAGGAGTCGGTCGTTCCATCCCAAAGGGCTAAGCTGTCTACAGGTTTTTCGGTGGACGTAAAGCCTCTGGGCATGCAGCTAACACTCACCGTGTTGCAACCTTGGTCGAGGAAAGGCATGGGGAGGTGTGGTGAAAGTCATTTGGCCGGTCGAAAGATTGGTTGAGCGAAGGTCAAACGGCGACGGGCACCATGGCTAGATGTACTTTGACATCGCACTACACTACCATACAACAATTAAGGTAGAACAACACGAACAAACCAAGTTAAAAACCCTGACAAAGATTATTATAACCGCCCCCACCGCCTCCCGTCCCATACTGGCTCCGGCATGCTTACAGCAAAGGTAGCCGCAGCGGGCAGTGGTCAACCATGAGTACCCCATGGTGACAACGCCGCTCAACCTAGGTCAAGTTACAGGCTGAATGCATGTATGGGAAACTTGGGTACTCTACGTTATCTCGAGTGGCTTACTGGAACTGCACGTGTGAGGTGGTGCGAGGTTCTCCACTGCTACTGGCGCTACTGGCTGCGGTATTGGCGGGGGGTGGATCACTGCTCTCCGCTGGTTTCATCGTTTGGGCGATGAGTGGGTGGTTTTGTTTTTCGCGCAGGATCCGCGTCATTTCGCGAGTGAATGCTGCAGGGTCATCTACTAGTGCTTTCGCTTCCGCTAGTGGCCTGTCAAGGACAATGGCAATGAGCATTCCGCCACCATCTTTGTGGATTATGGTTGGTCGGCCGGCTTGCACCTCTGCGAGGATTGCCACTGCCTTGTTTTCACACAAAGTGCGTTCCCATTCCTCCAGGGCTCTTTGCGCTAGGGTGTCAGTTTGTGGTGGGGCCTTGAGAGCAGCTGTTGTCGCTAACGCTCTTAGGAAGGGGCTATCGGGTGGCGTGGGGGATGAGAGATGCTGAATGGCCGCTACTGCACGCAAGACGTCATTTGTTTGGACTTCATATGACGTGGACGTTTTCTTGCTTATGGCAGGCTCGGAGTCAGCCCATAGTTGTTCCAGTGTATATCCTGGTTTCGGTTCCATATACCGTCGATTCCATACTGCATGGTGGGACCATTGAGGCGCGTCATGGTTGATTTCAACTGAATCTCTTTTCATGTCATATTCTTTGAGCATGTCGTCTAATTCTTGCAGGCTAGCGGCTCGGTGAATACAACATTGCCTGACAGCACCATCAATGTGGAGTGGCCATCCCACGGGCATGTGGGAGTCTTCAAGGAGTCCATCACCATTTTGCTCTATGATTGTGCCCAGCATAGGTCAGCGGAAGATGGTGTGGGTAGCCCCTTTTTCAGGGCTCCGCTACCATGTGAAAAACGTAAACCCAAGTACACCTCTCGTGTACCCAAATCAACGCTTTCGTTATCTCACTAATGCGGTAGATCATGCGTCCTTGGCTATCCCGCTCTTCATGCTTCACAGGCCCATGCCAGCGATACTCAGTGGGCTTTGTCTTCTCCAAGATCCCGCCCTCAACCTTTTGAAGGTAGCCAAGCGCTGAGATCTCCATCTCCATCACTGCATAGTCTTTCTGATGGTACTTACCTTTCAATCCATCAGGCGTCCAATCCATAAAGTATTGAGCACGATTCACCGCTTCCTCAGGCCCCAAACGCAGACCAAAGCGACCAGAGTATCCATCTGGAAAAACCTCATTCCCCTTGTTCAACTCTTCCAGCTGCTTGGGCTCTAAAGCAATCCAGAGCTTAAGTGACTCCATGTTCGAAAACACACACACAGTAGAACTTCAGAACCACGGTCTTAAAAGGCTAATATCATGCCAACCGTGGGTACCCCACGTTTGTAGCAGCTGGCTTGCCAGAAGCGCTTTATGGGAAAGGTGATTGAAACAATGTGTTTCCCTTGGTCAAACTCGTCCAAAGCGGAAGTCCTTGATGAGGAGGTATTGACATGCGTGGCCCGTGCAATTGAATAGGGTCAACTAGTCGATAGTTGTACCTATTGTTTTGTGAAATGTATGTGCTGCGTATGTTGTGCAAACCAACCAAACAAACATCTGTCATGCGACTTATCTGTATTTAATGGTTATATGATGGAATCTGAAATTATGAGATGCACTGATACATCTGACGCGTGTATGCACATTATATATGTTATATCAAGTCGATATAAATTTGCGTTGTATGTTTTGCACATGTCAGTGATGCAGACTGGACATGACATGTCATCTTGTGATCATTGAGACCAATCCATGTTTATTTGATGTGTGGCATTTTCAATTTAAGTGGTGGGTAGGGTAGGGAACCGTTCACTCTGAGTTGTGATGGTTTGAATGCTTCGCCGTGGCTCACCTGTGCATCGTGGTGCAACAGCAGTTTCAGGGCCTATCATCTTGGGACAGCTGCCAGTTCGGTCTTATTGTGGGTACTGTTTATCCTTTTTACTGGGCTTTTGTACTGCAATTGGATTTGTCGTTTGGATTTTGCTGCCAAGAGCTGATGAGTGAATCATCTTCTGATTCCACGACTGACATTGTCTTGCAGAACATCCTGCGACACCAGCTGCGGCAGCATCGGGAAATTGCAGATCTGAGGCACGAGCTGCAAATTGTCAAGACCCAGTTGACCGAAATTCAGATCACTTTGCACGTTTTGTTGCGACACCATGGCATTACCATCACCAAACCTCCTGCTGAAGCGGAACGGGGGCAATCAAGAGAGTGAACATTTGATTTTTCATGCACGACATGCTTGGTCCACCTTGCATTCAACAACCATCAAACAACCTTGGGAGTTGACGCTGCCTGCAATTCATAGAGATGCTCTTGACCCATTTCGGAAAAGGCTCAAACTCAGTGGAAACTTGGGACCGGCGAGCTCACTGGACGAGAGCTGCAAGAGTGAGGAACTTGCAGTTAAATGCAGCAGTTTTGCAGATGCTGGGTTGAAGCTGATGAAACGCACAGACGAGCATCTCTGGGAGTTACAAATTTCCTATGACAGGAAGGCAGCATACAAGAAGTGGACAGCATTAATTTTGGATGAGCCTGGGGCGTGGAGTGTTTCCAGACCAAAACCTGGGCAGGACTACATCAGCTTCCTTAGCCAAGGCATTGGGGAGTCTGTCAAAGATTGCCTGGGTGTGAAAGCGACTGGAACTTTGCACAACCGTGTGAACCCTCTCATCCGATATGCTCAGCATGCACGTGATTCTGGAATCAAGCCCTTTCCAATCAGTGAACATGTGGCGTATCAGTTTTTGAAGCAGTCAGACCCATCTCCATCATTTCCAAGGTCTTTCATCACTTCGGTGGCCTTTGCAAAGCATGTTCTGGGGTTGCTGAGTGCCGACAATGTGTTGGATTCCTGTCGCATCAAAGGTTTTTCGGCGATGCACTACACCAAGAAGAGGAAGTTGGTTCAACGGCCACCCCTCACCGTGGCTCAGATCGAACACCTTGAGCGATGTGTCAATGATGTTGACAAAACTGCATACGACAGGATAGCAGCAGGCTTCTTCCTTGTCTTGACGTTTGGGCGCCTGAGGTTCTCTGATGCACAGTCGATTACATCGATGGAGCTTGAGATTCCGATGGATGCTCAACATGGGTACCTGGAGTGCGCTGCAGAGAGATGCAAAACAGCAACTACTTTGGAGAAGCGCACCCGTCTTTTGCCGGTTGTTATCCCCACCAAGAGCTTCACGACTGATGGTTGGGTCGAATGCTGGCTGGCAGTTCGTGAGCAGGCCAAGCTGGTGACTGGAAAGGGGATGCCACTACTCCCAAATCCTGCTGCAGGAGGAGGATGGACCAAAGTGCCCATCACATGCGAGATTGCAGGTGACTGGTTGAGAGCTTTGATCAAAGACGTCCCTGGACCGAAGGCCTTGACGCGAGTGGCAACACATTCATGCAAATCATCCCTTCTTTCCATGTGCGCGAAGTATGGAATGGAGCCAGCGGCCCGAAGGCTGTTGGGGTACCATTCTGCAGGGAGGGACAAGTCTATGATTGTCTACTCCCGCGACGCTATGGCGTGGCCTGTCAGACTCATGGAGGAGATGATCGACCAGATTGTGGCACGAGCCTTCTGTCCTGACGCTTCTCGATCAGGCTACTTCCCGGCCACAAGAAAGCTCCCTGACGACTCCAAAGACACAGAGTCGACATCGTCTTCGTGTGACTCCCAGGACGAAGAGGAGGTTCAACACTCGGAGGACGAGAAGGCAGTCGAAAAGTTTGCAGGTGGCTGGGGAGATGTCGGGATGCCTGAGCAGACAGCATACTTCAGACACCGGACGTCCAGGTGCCTTCATGCCACTGCTGACGAGTCAGGGATGTTGTTCAGATGCGGAAGGATGGTGACCGGCCAATATGTGAAGTGTGCTGGAGTTCCGCAGTTCATCCACCCCTCCTGTGCAGCATGTTTCAGGCGATCGGCCTGAGAGGTATAAAAAGACATGACGTGCAGCTCAGCGTTTTAGTTATTTTTCTCAAAGAGCAATGGACTTGATTGTTGGACGAAGTGTGCAACAATGAATCATGACATGTCATAGATGCCACAACTTGCAATGCAGCAAGATTCAATTCAGATGTCATTCATTCATGTGATGTTGGAATTTGGCATGTCTCGTTTTTTCCTTGCTATGCAGCGAGTTTTAATTGATGTGTCATTGAACGCGCCTTCATGCAAAGGCTGAGTTGATTCTGTTCATGAGATGTCACTAAGCTGTGACGCGATGCATGTGGAAATGTGAAATCCTGTTGATGACAGAGGTATGCACCTCCGCTTTTGAGATTCAAAAAAACAATTTTTTGCGGTCAATGAAATGCGAACATGTGGAGACCATGAAGGACTAGGCAATGTCCGAAGCTTGATGCAAAATAATGAACTAACAGACATGAAATCGAGAGTGCAAACATGCTGAACCAAGGTTTCATAGACTTGCATTGCAGGATTCAACTTGATGCGATTGTTCATGCCAGGACATGCGAATTTCTTTAGACCAGCCTAGCCTTGACCAGAGCCATGAGTTTTGGTGACAGCAGTGCAGTCTTTGAACAGAGGTCGAAAGCTATAGGACTGAGTGAGGATATCATCAGAAGATTCAAGGACAATGGTTTGGACACTATGGCAAAGTTAGCGTTTGCATGCAACTTTTCCCTTGGTGGCAGTGACGACAAGCCGTTCAAGGATTTGTTGACCAAGGTACTGGGAAGAGAGGCCACTCTGGTTGAAGAATCTTGTTCGAGACGTCTTTTCAATGAGTCGTATGCAACAGTAGCTGCAGACATTCGATGCCAAACCGAACAGACAAACGATGAGTCACTCAGAAAGCTTGCACCTGCCGACAGAGCAGCGAGATTGGAGGAACAGCAAGGCCGTTTGACAGGTTTGGACATCAGAGGACCTTATGAGCCTGGCGATTCATTAGTGGACAAATTTGTCAGTTTTTATGAGAGTGACAGACTGCAATGGATTAGTTGGGACCAGTGCGTTAGCAGAGAACATGAGCTGATGCATACCAGCAAAAAGGATCAAAGGTTGGTGGTCCAAGCCTCAGGTGAGTTGAAATTCACCAGTTCAGTCAAGTATGAGCCTTGTGATACGTCGTCGGAGATTTTGTTGCGATATTGCTTTATTCGAAGGGCATTGGCAATGGAACAGGCCAACATCCTTGCTTACAAGCACCATGACAAGTGGCTTGAAAAGATCATGGCATGCAGGCTTGAAATCGTGCCACATGGATTTGCCAGGACAACATTCCAACAGATCGAGGCGGCAGACAAACGCCTGTTCGTCCTTTTGGCGGAGAAGACCAGAGGGGGTATCAAGGCCACCGCAACGGGTCGACCATGTGACAACTATTTTGAGGTTTGCATGAACAGCACGGAGGTGATGTCATTGTTGCAACCCAAGCCAATTGCAGTTAGGCTGAGTGATGAAACCCCATCCAAGAGGCCAAAGCTTGATAAGCCATCGCCTGATAAAGCACATTTTGAGAGACCTGGCAAGGGCAGAAACAAAGGCAAAGGCAAGGCAACTCCGAGTCAATTCATGCGCATCCCAACGGAGCTCCTTAGCTTGGGATGCACTGGCGCGACACCTCAGGGACATCGGTTGTGCTTTTCTTTCAATTTGAAGAAATGTTCGAACAATGTGCAAAATCAGCGTTGTGACAAGGGTTTGCATCTATGTGCAGTCAAGGGATGTTTCAAGCAACATGCGGCAGTCGAGTGCCCCATGAAAAAGAAAGACTGAAACTCGGGCGACTCAGAAGGGTCAGGTGAGGCTCACAGTTTTGAGGGTGCCGAGGGGGCATCTGGCAGTAATTCACAAGTTTTGGATGATGCAAAGAAATTTTCACATTTTTCCACTGGCGATGAAGCTCGCCCTGCTTGCGTGAGCCAGGAAACTGATATTGATGCTCAGGTTGGAGACTGGAAACGTGACCAAAATCCTTTGTTTTTGGAGCTGTGCTCGGGATGTGGCATATTGTCTGCGACAGTCGCTGCAAGTGGTTTTGACACGATGGCCGTTGATCACAAACATAACAGACACCGATCCCATGTCAAGACCTTCAATTTGGATCTTACTGTTGAACACAGCTGGAATGTTTTGAAATTCATAGTGCAACAATGCAACGTGATCGCAGTCCACATCGCTCCTCCATGCGGAACCTGTTCACGCGCAAGGGAAATTAGATTGACCTCAGATTGGCATGGACCTCCACCGCTGCGCAATGCGCAACATCCATACGGAGTCCCTGACATGAATGACAAGGACAAACTTCGCGTGCAACAGGCGAATCAACTGTACATGTTCATGAGCGATTTTTGCTTGTTTTTAAATGAGAGGTCAGTGCCCTGGACGATTGAGAACCCAACCAACAGTTGGTTGTGGGAATTGCCGTGCATGATGACTTTGGTGGCTGAGATGTATTTCACTTCCTTCCATTCATGTGCTTATGGAGGCAAAAGGTACAAGGGCACCAGCTTTTTGACTAACCATCCTGCCTTTCTCGTTTTGTGTCGTCAGTGCGATGGAATGCATGAGCACTTACCTTGGGGATTTGATGAATCATCGCAGCAATTTTCCACAGCCTTAGAGGCTGAGTATCCGCGACCGCTCTGCCAGGAATATGCACGGATCCTCCTTGATTTGGCCGCCAATAACGGCATCACAGTAACACCATTCCCCAAGGCATCCGAGAAGTTGCACCCGCACAAGCAACACGCGGGAAGATCGGTCCCACCGTTGGTGCCTGAATATGACAAAGTTGTCTCAATGTTGTTGCCAACAATTCCTAAACTGGACGGGAAGAACAAACTTTTGCAACCACTTCCCAACATACCCATTGGCAGCAAGCTCCTACGTTCTGAAGCGAAAGGGGGACAAGGCGACAAACAATTCACAATGTATGTTTTTGGAATTTTTCATGGACATGTGAAATTTGTCAAGGTGGCCAAATCCTTGTGGCACCCATTCGATGAACTTCGCCACCTTCCAGATTTCTTGACAAGAGCCATTTACAATGTTTTGCACAACAGCAAAGTTGACACTGCCAGGCAAAGACTTGAAACTCTACAGTTGTGGAGGCGATGGGCTGATGAGCTAGCAAACGATGAAAGAGACTTGAAAGAAGGCATGCCAAAGCACGTCAAGAAAGTGATGGAAGGCAAAAGACTGTGCCTGCTCAACAAACTTGCGTATGAAGTCTTGGATTGGCCTGACAAAAATCTCTGCCGAGAGTTGGCCGATGGGTTTAGGCTTGTGGGTGAGGCTCCAGCTACAGGAGTTTTTCGAGTGCAGCCTAAGCCAGGGCACATCAGCGAAGATGAGCTTATGGCACAGAGCAAGTTCTTGAGGCCAGCCATCATTGGTAAGGCCAACAACGCAGCCTCCAGCCAACATGAAGCAGAGTTG
This sequence comes from Cladocopium goreaui, assembly GCA_947184155.2. Lineage (NCBI taxonomy): Eukaryota > Dinophyceae > Suessiales > Symbiodiniaceae > Cladocopium > Cladocopium goreaui. The sequence goes on along the minus strand of CAMXCT020003101.1, from coordinate 258,072 downwards.
TACGACATCACTGTGAATGAGGCTGTAGAAAAAGAGTGGCTACATGGCCCCATGGAATTTGACGATGTTTGTAAACTTTTGGGCGACACATGGTTGCCTGTGCGACGGTTCTGTGTCGAACAAAAAGGGAAGCTGCGCCCCATTGACGATTTCTGTGAGAACCGACTTAATCAGGCGTTCAGCTCAGTCGACAAGATATCATTGAAGACTATGGACCATATAGCGTGGGCTGCATTGGTAATCTGCAAACATTCCCTGCACAATCATGAGATGGACTTTGTTTTGAGGAGCGGTGAACGCTTGCATGGGAAGGTACATGCTGATTGGATTGGGGGATGCTCCATTACTGCCACTACGCTGGATTTGCGGAGTGCGTACAAGCAGTTACCGCTGCATGAGGCTGACGTGTCGAAAGCTGTTGTGACACTTAGGGACCCGGCTTGTAAGAAAGCCAAACACTTCACGATGTGCACACTTCCGTTTGGAGCCAGTGCCTCAGTGCTCCATTTTAACAGGATAAGCACTTTGCTGTGGGCCTTGGGATGTCACTTGAACATCATTTGGTCGTCATACTTTGACGATTATCCAGTGCTGTGTCCGGAAGGTTTAGAGAGGTCCTCACTGGGAGCAGCAAAAACGTTGCTTGGTTTGTTGGGATTTGAATATTCTTCAGAAAAGCTCAAAGAACCTGGTCTCAAGAGTGAGATGCTTGGCGTGGAACTTGACCTGACGGAGAGCAAGACTGGATGCATAGCCATATGCAACAGACGTGACAGAATTGAAGAGATCGGTGACGCGCTAGACAAGATTGTTTCAGAAGGTCGACTCCGACCAAGGGACCTTCAATCTCATTTGGGAAGACTCCAGTTCGCGGAGATGCAGATAGCTGGCAGAGCGGGACGACTCGCTATGGCTGACTTGAGACAGATGGGAACATCAGAAGGTTCCATGATAGACTTGAATGACAGCCAGATCAGCGCTCTCAAAATTCTCAGATCGAGGGTTGCCTCGGGGAAACCCAGGAAACTTACAGCCAAACCGGTTGAGAAACCTTGGCTCCTTTTTACTGACGGAGCTCTTGAGTACGACAGTAACCAACAATCGGCAGCAACGATTGGTGCAGTGCTCATCTCCCCTACAGGAGAGGTCAGATGTTTTGGAGTCGAAGTTCCTCATGAAACTGTCATGCTTTGGAAGGTGGACGGGCGTGAGCACGTCATAGGTCTTGTAGAATTGTATGCTTGCGTAACAGCCTTGAAGGAATGGAAACATATCATCTCGGAACAGCGAGTGCTGCTGTTCATAGACAACTACGGAGCTCAAGATTGCTTGGTGAAGGGATCCGCCAACATCAACACCTGGCGTAAACTCCTCTTGACACTTGAGGAGATCGATGATTCTCTTTTTGCAAACATGTGGGTGACGCGAGTTGCTTCGTCGTCGAACCCGGCAGATTTTCCAAGTAGAGGATCTTTGAAGGAACTTGGATTCTTAGGAAGTTTGGACATTTGCAGTCCGGTGTGCCCGATGACGGGCGTAGCGCTTGTTTCCATATGCTGAAGCTAAAAGGGGAAGAACGGCTATGCAGCTGTTGACACAATCTTTCTGAAATGCAATACAAGATGTCTGAAATGCAATGACATGCAAGGATACAAATGGATGCAATGCAGCATCATCTCGGATTGAAACTTCCCCTCGTTCACGCAGACGCAGAAAACAAGTGCTTGACCGAGTGACTGCATTTCACATGTCGACGGTTTTCAGTTGTTGCAGTTGATGTCATGTGTCTTAAAAAAGAGCAAATAAATTATTTGAAGACACGAGCGAATGCGAAGGTTTTGAACGTGCGAGTCGATACACATATGTATGTGAACATGTGTTGTTGTACATGTACATGTGTTTAGTACCTGTGTACGTGATGCGTCACCGCGCTTTGCCTACCGTGACATTGGTATGTGTTTGTATGTGGATTCCCTGCTATGTGGGTTGCCAAGGTCACCGTTGCCATAATGTAGCAGCTGGCTTGCCAGTAGCGCTTTATGGGAAAGGTGATTGAAACAATGTGTTTCCCTTTGTCACACTCATTCAAAGCGGAAGTCCTTGATGAGGAGGTATTGACATGCGTGGCCAGTGCAATATGCCTTGCATGTATGCGTTGCGTATGTTGTGCAAACCAACCAAACAAACATCTGTCAGGCGACTTATCTGTATTTAATGGTTATATGATGGAATCTGAAATTATGAGATGCACTGATACATATGACGCGTGTATGCACATTATATATGTTATATCATGCTGATATAAATTTGCGTTGTATGTTTTACACATGTCAGTGATGCAGACTTGGACATGTCATCTTGTGATCGTTGAGACCAATCCATGTTTATTTGATGTGTGGCATTTTCAATTTAAGTGGTGGGTAGGGTAGGGAACCGTTCACTCTGAGTTGTGATGGTTTGAATGCCCGCCCTTACTCATTCTTCGTCCCACCCTAGGGAAGAACGGCTATGCAGCTGTTGACACAATCTTTTTGAAATGCAATACAAGATGTCAGAAAATGCAATGACATGCAAAGATACAAATGGATGCAATGCAGCATCATTTCGGATTGAAACTTCCCCTCGTTCACGCAGACGCAGAAAACAAGTGCTTGACCGAGTGACTGCATTTCACATGTCGATGGTTTTCAGTTGTTGCAGTTGATGTCATGTGTTTTAAAAAAAGAGCAAATAAATTATTTGAAGACACGAGCGAATGCGAAGGATTTGAACGTGCGAGTCGATACACATATGTATGTGAATATGTGTTGTTGTACATATACATGTATTTGGTACCAGTGTACGTGATGCGTCACCGCGTTTTGCCTACCGTGACATTGATATGTGTTTGTATGCGGACTCCCTGCTATGTGGGTTGCCAAGGTCACCGTTGCCATAAAGCTCTAGTAGCTTACTGAAACTGCACGGACTGGTGTAGGATTCATCACGGCTACCGGAGCTACTGAATGCGGCATTTGCAGGAGGCGGGTCACTGATTTCGGCTGGTTTCATCATTTGGGCAATTAGTGGATGGCTTTGTTTCGCGCAGGATCCTGGTCATTTCCCGAGTGAAGGCTGCAGGGTCATCAACTAGTGCTTTCGCTTCCGCTAGGCGATGAGCATTTCGCCACCATCTTTCTGGATCAGAGTTGGTCGGCCGGCTTGCACCTCTGCGAGGATTGCCACTGCCTTGTTTTCACACAAAGTGCGTTCCCATTCCTCCAGGGCTCTTTGCGCTAGGGTGTCAGTTTGTGGTGGGGCCTTAAGAGCTGCTGATGTCCCTAACGCACGTAGGAAGGGGCTGTCAGGTGGCGTGGGAGATGGGAGATGCTGGATAGCCGCTACTGCACGCAAAACGTCATTTGTTTTTGATTTCATACGAAGGGGACGTTTTCTTGCCTATGGCAGGCTCGGAATCAGCCCATAGTTGCTGCAGTGTGTAGCCTGGTTTTTTCTTCCAACAGCCTTTCGCGCACCAGAGGAGTGGACAGCATCAGTGAAAGGGGAAGTCTTCGATCTTGTGCAGTGTTCCCAGCGGATCTATACGGGTGAGGCAGCCAACACGTCGCAAACTCCGCATCCTCTGGTTGACCGACCGAAGAGATGGGCACAGTGGGTATTCTCGATCAATTGCCTGTGGCAAGAGGACTCTCCGATGCCAGATCGACCTCTCACAGTACACTGCAGTGGACTGGGAGGCGGACTGCTCAGCCCTGATCATGATTACGACCTGTTCTGTCAGAACCATGCGCAAATGAAAGTGTATGGCCCTTCTCTGGCAATGACAGATGATTGGGAGCAGCGTATCACCCAACTTGGGTTGACCAAAACAACGCATGAGTATGCAATCTACCAGCTTTTCTCCACTGCAGTGGGATGGAGTGCATGGAAGGAATTTTTGCCGGATAGATTTGCCAACCTCAAGCTCTTGATCACCCGGGCCATACGGCTACTGACTGCGGCAACCATCCGGCCAGCACATGCGAGACCTCCCCACCCCACGTGGGTCACGGCAGTTCGTCAAATCTTCAGATGCTACCATCCACAGGGCAAACTGCTTTTGGTGCGAGCCTGTTTTCCCCATCTTGTGACAGCTTCCATCCCAGACGGTATCAGAGACATTGATGTTCTCGGCTTTTCGGCGGGATCGTACACTGGATTGGCAATCCACAAAGTGCTCAATGAGTTCGATTGCTTCCCAGGTACCACAAAGGTTGCTGCAATTGCCACTCCGCCAGAAATGCTGAGGCTGACAACTGGGGAACGAAGAGTGGTACTTCTGCATTGCCTTGAAGATCGACTCTGCGTGTGGCACCCTGCCACCCTTACAGACCTCAGCTATGATGTCGTCCTCATCGATGGTCAGCCTTCCTGGAGTGGCCGAGCGCGACATGCTTATTATGGGCATCTACTGTTCACATCAATTGAGGAAGGCACCCATCATATTGATTATCTCCAGATTACGACCCCTGACCATTGCAAACGGACTCTCAGTTCACTTCTTCAGGCTGCTGGCCAGGGATGTGCTGATCTACATATGGTGCCATGGGATGACAGGGATGTCAGAGATGACCCTATTGGTACAGAGCAGGATCTGCGACAAGTCCTGATCGACATGATCCCAATTCCTGGGCAGGCGAATGCAGAAGGAGGTGAACTTATGAGAAACCTGCTAACTCAGTTCCTCCGTGGCTTCCCCCTGCGCATATTGATCTTCCTGCTAGATATGGTGTTGCCTCAATTGGATGCTTACCACGCAGGTCGTCAGCTACAACACCTGTACCCTTGGACCAGTGTGGTGTTGGCGCAACGACAAGAGCGAGGTCAACCGGGAGTTGAGCTGGTGGTCAGATATGGCTATGAGGCCTTTGCGGGATTTCATGTTATGCAACTGCTCACTGAATGCATTCCTCTCTTGCTCTTCAGCGACCCGAAGGCAGTTCCTTCCGCGTCACCATGGAGTCTGTGCGAAAATGGCAACTTAGGAAGCATGGAAGCCAATGTGATGGCAGGGAGAGCCCTGTTTGGGCGTTTCCAGCTCCCTGAGGGCCCACGTCGCTGTGCCATTTTCCTGGTCCAAGAAAAAGTGATGCAAGGTACTAGTCGGTCTGCGGACTCCCGTGCATACCGTCGAATTGCCCCAAAATCTCTTGAGCTAGTTCTGGTCTCCAGGTCTGTTGCGTTTGCATTTTGTGGCCGCCTCCTAGTGCAACAACCAGCGGAAGTGGAATACTTTGACCCGGAACGAGACTGGCCGAAACCTATTGTCTTCCACGCGAGTTTTTCGGTGTTGATGGAAGAAATGGCATTTCTTGGAGACACGCGAAGCAGATGTGAATTGCTAGTTTTTGCACAGGCTAATCCGGCACGACTCCCACTGACGATGGGTATTCTCCAGCCCAACATCCCAGTGCGAAGAATGATGAGTGAACGCCGGACGAAGCTGACGGACGCGTTGGTCCGAGTGCTCTGCCGCCTACTGACACCTATTGGAGTTTCTCTCCTAGGCCCGCATGATGAGTATATGCGTGACAGCCTGCTCCCTTTGGCAGCGCATGGGGATGGGCACGTCCTTACAGTGGCAGTAGCATTGCTCCTGGCGATCCTCACCGGCCGTTCTGACCTTTGCATCGCAGGCGTTTTTGGTGCCGGAAAGACGCGTTCCTTGGCGGTGTTGTTAATTGCCCTCAGCTGCGAGCTCAGTGATTTCTATGCAATCGTGTACACCAAAGAAAATGTTGCTGCAAAAGCCTTGGCGGATCAAATCAGTGACCTAGCTCCACCAACACGAAGTGCCTTTGGACGGTTACTAGGTCGCATCGAGGAAGGCAAAGGCGAGGCGTATGCAACCAAAATTGATGTTCGGTGCAGTGATCGCAATAGGGTTATTGCTGAGAAACGTATACTGATTGCGACCGGAGGCTCTGCCACGGCGGAAATGGCCATGAAATATTCGTCCTTTAGTCTCTGGCTCTCTAAAGTCTGGCTTGCTTTTATGGATGAAAGTCAACAGTACGGCAATTACCATGAAATTGCCGCTCTTGCTGCAATCCAGCAACCAGCACTGCTTGTATTTGTCGGTGACCATAGGCAAACACCTGGAGGTCTCTCCAAGGGAAGGGCTGCCGCAGCAAATAGACAGAAGCTTCTTCATCGACCCTTGGGGCTACGAGCTTTGAATCGCCCTGGCGACTATCTGCCTCCTGCCCGGCTCACCAAGTTAATTGCACTCCTGTGGCCGGATGCAAGCCAGGACAACGACTCTGAAGTGGCGCGGCTACTCAACCTCGGCCAAGCACCACACACAGGAACTTGGGTAACGGCAACAACTGCCCAGCATTTACCAATCTCCTTGGCGCGCCTTTTCAGTGAGGAAACGCTTAGCCACCTGAATGTTCAGAGTTGCTTGATTTCTGCAATACTGGCCGTCTTGCTTATTGCAACTGCGCCAGAAGAATTCGGCATCCCTGAGTGTACAACCACGATTGAAGCAGCCGGTCTGGATGGTCCGCATCGATGGGGCATCATACTGCCCAACAGCTCCAGAGTGTCCCTGTTGACGTATAAAGCCATCGTCGCAGTCCGGTACCCGGAATTGGTGCTACATGATCAGGATCCCATACAAATAGGCCATTTTGTCCCCCATGATTACACGGTTGGGCAGGGAGGATTCCGCACTGTGTTATGGGAAGTACCCCGATACTCCAGAGACCTCCTGGCTGCTATTGAGGATATCGTGGTATTTCTCAACTATCTTCAGAAGTGTTATCGAGACCTCAAGCAAGGAGCGACGGCGCAGCTCCTCGTCATGTGTAATCGCACGGCAGTACACACACAACTGCTGCAGCATGGCTTCCAGGCTGCTTGGTTTGGTGGTCTGCGGATTGCCACCACCTCGTCAGCAGCAGGAGCCACGGCACGAATAGCAGTAGTGGTCCAGACAGGATGTGGCTTCCTCAGTGGTGGACGGCGAGGGGCAACGGCAGAAGACAAAGAGGATTGCTTTGGACGAGCCACTGTCGCGCTCACTAGAGCCATCCAGCATACGTACATTGTCTCCCCCATTGATATGGCTGGGCTGATTGGGATGGCGCAGACACTTGCGGTATACCATTACGGGTATTATACCCTTAAAGATCGCACTGTCCAGTTCCATGAGCCCAAGCATGTGCCATCTGATGCAGAAGCGGTCCTTGAGTGGGGCCTAGATACACCGTTTAGCTCCCAAGACAAACCGCCTCTTGCCATAGCTATGGTGGTGACCGTGAATGGGGCACGATCCCTTAAAAGGTTTCGATTGGTCATTGCACAGAAATCAAAGCTGCGGCTCACACAGGAAGTCACTGCAGCGCTAGCCTCCCACAGTCGTGACCACCGCCTCACGGCGAGCAGCTTCTTTCCGTGCTCCATAGATAGGGAATACCTTTACGGCTATGCCGGCGATGGATATCGTTCTCCGCTTTGGTTGTGTGCTTCCTACAATGGCTTCCCCGTTCTGGTGCATAGGCTCAGAGGAAGCAAGATGTATTTTCATCAAGCCACCAAAGATCGGCGAATATTACTCATCCCAGGTATCCACTATTTTGACGCACACCGCCTGCAACCACTACTATTACAAGCTCCTGCACTGCAAGTACACATGAGAGAGAGCTCTCTGGTAGGCCCGGAAGGGGCTGGCGAGCAGGTGGACGATCCCTCCTCGGATGAAGAACAAGCCACCACTGCAAGTGAAACTGAGGCAGAAAGTGAAGATGATGACGAGGCTACACCTCCAGAGGAGCCATGGTGCCCGCCAATCCCACCGGCCATGGATGATCCTACGGAACAGGAAATCAAAGGTGCTGCGGACAAGCTGGCCACTATGATCAGCAGTTCACAGCCTAGCGCTAGTGTTTTCTATCATCCTGACAACCTTGGAGCTCTTCCACACCTGTGGCTGCAAGCTAAGCTTACCATCTCCCTGACTTCAATGCAGGAAAAGTTTGCTCGCCTGTTTATGTCAATTGCGTCAGAACTGTGGCTGCGGGGCGTGATTGAAACGGTTGAGGAGGTCTTTGCACATGCTGCCCGGAGTTTTACCCTCCGGCTGGCCGAAACGCTCTCGCAGTACATCTGCTCTCTTACTCGAAGAGCAGAATCCCTGGCTACCCCAGAGACGGAGTGCCTGCTATATGCCACTTTCTGGTTTCGTCCAATCCTCTCCGAGCTCATTGTGGCAGCCAGAGAGAGTGCAGAGGTAAATCGAAAACGTGCCCCCAGTGGCCCTGTCAAAGTTGTCGTCACGAACCAGCCCCACTCGCGGCGTCACACTGGGGTCGACTTGGTTAGTGGTACTACGGCCTTATTGGCGTGGTTTCCGGCGAGCTGGGCCAGCAAGATCGCGCCATGTTTCTTAGGGGAAGCTGGCGGTAACACCCAAGCCCCACAGGAGGTTTCCTTCTCCTGTCCCCATCGAGTATTTGAGGGATTGCAGAGAGATGTGGCTGATCAGGTCTTGCAGGCGGTTAAATTTATTGACAAGAACGCTCCAGGACTGAGCTTGGCCTTGGATGAGGAATTTCAAGCAGCCGACTGCTTTTCAGAACTAGCCCGAGGATACACACAAGGGGTAGTTGACCCCTATATAATGATGGGCCTGCAACCCACTGGACCCACCCGAGTCAACCTGGAAATAATTGTACCATCCGCTAAAGGACTTACGCCTGAAATGTGGAAGCAGACAGCCACCTTGTGCCCGCTTGATTGGCCGTCCAATTATAGCCTTCTGAGATTGTGGCACACGCCCAAAAGTTTCCACCAATATGCTGCACAACTCAAGCAACAAGTTCAACATCAACATATGTTCACTCATTGGGAAGTCAATCGCGCTAAGCTAGCCAGCAGAGTGTTGTTCCAACGACCAGCTTATTATCTACCGGAACAGACTCTGCAACAGCATGTGCGAGAGCGCGTCTTCCCTGATCGGAAACTACGCAAAAGAGCACCGGATATTGATGTAGCTGCGTTCGACGCCAAATGCAACGAAATACGTCGCTTGGCTGCAATTAATGAAGCAGAGAACCCTGTCTCTTTTGCCATTGGGAATAGCTGGAATGCTACTCTCCGAGCAGACAAACGCCACCATCTTGAATACACTACACGGAGTCAGACATAGCCCTCTTTCCTCCGTCTCCTCTTCCTCCCTGGGTCGCGCCCCTTGTTTCACCTCATCGCCTTTCTGGCCTCATCTTTGTCCCTGTTTTGGCCCCCCTAGTCCGCTGGGTTGGGCCCTTTTTGCTCCAGTCGGGACCTAATATTGGCTCCTCTTTTCCGGTTTGTCCCTCTCTTTTTGGATTAGTTCACTTGGGTCTTCTTGGCCACTGGTGCATCTGTCCATAGACGCGGCAGGTGCATTGGGGTCCTACTCTCCCAGGTGTATGTTTCGAGCTTAGTGTTATCTGTACTAGTGTGTCTGTCCGTAGACGTGACAGGTGCACTCGTACTCCCTAATTCGTTTTGCTTTTCTTTTCTTCTGCTGCTGCACGCCCCTCCTACTTTGTGTCCTCATTTCATCGTGCCTTACTCAGGTCCTGCGCAATTTGCCTCTCAATTGCTTTGTCTGTGCTGTCCTCCTTCTCCTTGTCTTTCCTGTGCTTCTTTGCGTGTGTTGCCCTGTGGGGCTCGTGTTTTTGTGCTGTCTTTGGCTCCTGCGGGCTCGCCGTCTCTTTTGGTTTTTGTGCTCCTCGCTGTGCTTGTGCGGGCCTTGGTGTTTCCCGTGTTGCCTGCCCTCCCTTGTTGTTGTTCCTGTCTCTGTCCTTCCTGCCCCCCCTGCCCCGCGAGTGGTCTTTTTTGTGCTCTGGTCCAGTTTGCACCCCGGTGTGCTGGTGCCTCCCTCGGGGTATCTGGTTGCAGCTGTGACGGCTCTGTTGCCCTGCTTTCATGCTGGGAGTGTGATTTAGCTTAGCTACCTTTCCGTCATTCGGTTCATGGCAACAAAGGCTACTAGCCCTGTGTGGGGTTTTCACCCTCTACACCATGTTACTGGTGACGTCGGGGAGCTTAGTTCGGCCATACTGAGGTATTCACTGTGATGATGATCCAGGTGCATCTTAGACTCCGCTAAGCTGCACTGTTGCTATTCTAATGTGATGTGTGCAGCCTTCTCCGCCCTGTCCTCCTCTGCCTTCCCGGCGCCCCCTCCTTTGGTTGCCGCTTGGTCTTTTTGTCCCGTTGTGCTTTTGCTGGGTCTTCCTTTTGTCTGTTGTGTCTTTTTGGACCTTGTGTGCTTCCTCTGCTTCCTCTGCTTTGTTGCTCTCCCCTGCTCTCACTCAGGCACAAATGAATGGAGAATCGTTTGACTGTACGAACTTTGGTTTTCTGGATGACATTTGTTTGGTTGGTTTTTACACTGAATGGAGAGACACTGACACAGCACTCTTGTGACCCACTAAGGTGACTCAGGACAGCCGTATCGCCTCTGCCCGTAAAGGCCGTCTTTCTTTTGCCTTGCGTGCTGACTCAATTTTTTCTTTCTGAGGGGCTGCTTTGCTCATTTGCTTTAATTCGTTTGTTCTTTTTGGGTTCCCCTGGTATGTCCTCTGGCTGGGTACTCTCTATCGGTTGCTGAATCCAACTGAGGGGGGCGATAGTTAGCCGGCCGATGCCATGGACCAGCCTGTGCTGCAGCGAGCTTCACCGGTGCTTTCCGGTGTTCCTCACTGTAGGACAGCCTGGGGCGCCCGCGAGCAGCACAAGACTGCCAACATGGTTCGTCACTGGACAGAAAGATGTGGTAACTCTGCAGCCTGTCTACTCTCTGGGTGAGTGGCAACCAAGCCGTGGTTTTGCTACAATGCTTTCCGGTACGAGCTGCAACGCACTGCGGGTCCTTCAGGAACGATGACATCCTGCAATGTCCTGAACAGTTCTGTAGTTTGTATCCCTTGCGAACCTGCTCTTCGAACGCTACACTGCCTACGACAGCACTGGTACTGTGGCAAATGCAAAGACAGTTTTTGGACACAAGCGTTTTCTGCATGTTGCTCAGCTTGCGGATACTACCAAGTAAGTCGCTGACTGAGATCATACAACGGATGGCTGCATCTCCCCTATGAAACTAGGGGCGTGCTCCCCCCTTTTTTTGATTTGTTGTCGGCGATGGCATGGTTGGAAGCCGCTCCCTGGCCTTCTTTGCTTCCTCATTGTCATCACTGGCCCCCCCTTCAAGGGAGGTTCTGACTTCATTTGACCTTGGATTTGTGATCGCAGCTGACAGTCAAGAGGATGACTATCACGTCCATGAAGGCCCTTGACGAGCTGACCTGAGAGGACTCTGAGAGAGATTTCATAGTCGCTCTGCTTCGTGTACAGCTTGGCTCATGCTAGGGTTAACCTCCGAGCTAGAGTCTTCATGTCTGCCTGGGCAGCTGCGATACATAATTCATTTTTTGTTTGCATGCTTTTGATAGTGATGCAGTGGATTTGCCACTGCGTCCAATTGCAAATCGATTCAGTGGGTGTTTTTGTTTGGGCTCTGGCCCCGTTTTTTGGGTTTTGTTTTGTTCTGTTGTTTGCTTCGCTGTTTCCGCTGGCGAAACGCAAGTCTGGCTGGGGGATTTGCGGGTCGTCGTTTTTTTTTTGTGTGGTTGTGGTTTTCGGTTTGTTGCTTCATCGATTTGCTTATTGTCTAAGGACTTTTTGTCCTTGTACAGGCTTTTGTCTGCTTACTCACATGTAAGGACCGAGCCATTAGTGCGACATCGGCCACACTCGAGGAAAAAAAAAAGCAGTGTGTAGCCTGGTTTCGGCTCCATGTACCGTCTGTTCCAGACTGCATGGTGAGACCATTGAGGTGCGACATGGTTGATTTCAACTGAGTCTCTTCTCATGTCATATTCTTTGAGCATGTCGTCTAATTCTTGCAGGCTCGCGGCTCGATGAATGCAACGTTGCCTGACAGCACCATCAATGTGCAGCGGCCATCCTATGGGCATGTGGGAGTCTCCAAGGAGTCCATCACCGTTTTGCTCTATGATTGTGCCTAGCATAGGGACATCAATGGTTGCCTTGAGGCTAACCTGTGCACGTTTGCACTTCCACGTGTCAGGTGCTAAAAGGCCTCTGGCAGCCAACAGTTCAAGCGATGGGAACTCTGGTTGGTCATTCGTCGGCAGCACCTCTTCCTTAATCACAAACTTCAGCCCGTGCAGTGGCTGGGGCTGCTGCCCTTGAGGGTCTTGGTTGGGTTGGGGTGTGGTATCCTTGGGTGCTGTGTCCTCAAACCAGGTGGGGCGGATACTGGTGGGATCACCCATGCCGGCACGAACACTGTGATAAACTGCACGTTTCAGATGACCTGCAGATTCTGTGGCTTGACCTAAAAAAGATGAATCCTTCTATATCTAACTCCTCATCAGGTGCAGCTACATCGAGAAGCGGAGTGCATGCTCTTGACTTAAGCCTTCGGGCGGTAGTCACAGGAATGCTTGAGCAGGTCAAATGCATCATGGGTTGAGTACGAGCCGCCCTGCCCAATGAATCTCCCATAGTACTGACCACTCAGTAGTTAATTGTTGCAGCATGGTGGATATTCATTATCAATAAAGACATCCGGACCTTGACTGCTTGCCACACGTTATGCTAGCCACTACCTGTAGTTATCGCTGATTGGGATCCCGCCGGAGCAGGTGTACCCACTCCATCGAAAGATTTAACTTCACCCTTCAGCTTACTACCTCCCTTATGTTACTACCCACCGAAATAGGGCACATCCCTACCAATAGATCTCCATTCATCAAGTTCAATAGGTTGCCCTGGATAACAGACCAGCTGGAGGACAAGTTCCAAGTGGTATTTCCGTCCTGCTCACCAAATTGGACAGTTACTTCGTTCGAAGTGCCCTGGGAATGCGCCCACTAAACGTTCTGTTTAAAGGCAACTGTGCAATTGCTACAGGACATCCGCCGTTCCCAAGGGTACCTTGGGTAATGGCGAGGGTTCTAGCGACTCGCACTTTTACTAACTGAACTCCCAAGCAGTGGATTGCCGCAGGTACGGCAGTTTCTCACACAGACTGTTTTTGAGCGCTACAAGCGCGAAATAGAGGCCTACCTAGCGAGTACAGCTAATCTTACTCGACCGCGCGTGGTTGAATACATGCCCACATCATTGGACAATCTAGGTCGACTATATGGACGAGGCCCATGTGCACAGCGACTTCCGCGCACAGTTCGGCTTCTGTTATTCGGTCGAACGCATCAAGAAGTTGACATGGCTGGCTCCTTTTATGAGATCATGAGGCGCCTCAGCCAGGACTCCCATCTCCCACCCATCACTGATCTTCGTGTAGTTATCAATGACTTGCTAGGACTAGCCCCCCAAGAACAACGGCAGTTAGCGATCAAGAAACACCCGCTAATTGTGATGAATGCTGGGGCATCTTTTGCCTGTGCAAAGCTGGAACGAGACCTAGGATTCTCCTGCCCAGTACCGTTAGTGCACCTTAGCACCATAATCGAAGGCGCTACCCGTAAAGTGGTTGACCCATCTGCCTAGACTAAGACCTAGCTATCACAACAGTGACAAAGGGGCGACATTTCGTGTGCTTGAATGGTATGAAGAATGTGTTATGCTAACCTTTTGTAAAGAACTCACCAGACGAGTACACCTTAAGTCTGTCATTTGGTTGCACGACGGGCTCTGGATTCCCAAAGAAGTACCCCTAAAACTATTTTGACGGCTGAACGAAGTATGCTCCAGCATCTCCAACTAGAACAAACTCCGCTGTTTCGAATCAAGGACTTGTGGACAGAGACAAAGGAAAGTATAGGTACACTGAATGAAGCATGCCATAATCTTGGTCAGTGGCCTGCAATGCCGTACCAGGTAGACAGAGCTGATCCAGCGATGCCACAAGGCAGAAGTAGAATTCGATGGAACACGCAAGCGCCAACAACAGGATATGAAACTTTTGTGGAGCGCACTGCTAAACGGCGCAGGACATCGCGTTAGAATAAGCTAGCTGTGCCTACCAATTACCACGGTTGTCGAACGCAAGAATCGGAAAACAATTAGCGTATTCTGCCTGCTCGAAGCCACTTGAATCAATAGCATGCCAAAAATTTCGAAGATCCTAACGATAGCGACACCCAACCCATCACATCTTCTGGATAGCTATTCTTCTCGTCCAATAATTAGATATAGTTGAGGATTTCGTGGAGCTTCCCCTTTCATCGCTCACCCGCAGTGTGTATGCTCAAGCCAACCTTTGCACCACAAATCTAGGCAATCCTGAGCGTACTGAGTTCTATGAGTGATGGAGGGCACAGTTCTTCCCCTCAACTGCAAACCATGGCATTAAAAGCAGAGGAGGAAAGGAAGCATATTCGCTCTTGGGATCAACCCGCTCGAATCAGCAAGATCAAGAGTTCACTTGAAGAAGTCATCGCCACCATTGATCCAAAGAAAGCAGAGACACATCAGATGCTAGGACACCTGACTGCGGCCCACAAGGCGATGGAAATGGCGTGCACTATCCTTCCGGGCAACGAGCAAATGCAGAAGACCCTGACTACATCTCCTAGACAGAAGCACCAAGTGACCATGGTAGAGCGATCTATCCTCTTCCATCAATGGCAAGCCCAACGAAGTAACACAACCTGCTCGACGAGTGAACCGAGATTGCGTTGCCAGACACCAGCCCGCCGACAGCGATGAAGTATTAGGCGGTAAGTCAAAAGCAGCACGATAGGTTTGTATGATTGCGTGCAAAGTGCGGACAATGTTAGTAAGGAAAAGATCATTGCTCTCACAGTGTACATACCTGACTTGCTCTAACTGGTCAGGCTGCCCAAAGGTTGCGAGTCATCAACTGACTTTTACTCCTGCAGTCCCACTTTCACCGCCTACCATAACCTTATGCACCGTGTGGTTCAATCGCAGACACTATGGCTCAAAGACCAACCAGGCTCAATACATCTTCTTTCATACCTAGCGAGGTAGTGGTGAGGCTCAGTGCTTAACGAATGTGTACTAAGAAGAGAATGCATGCATCTTCTTCCCTAATTTCAAAATTCAGACGGCATCCTTAAGAGCAAGAGTGAATTTTTTCTACTGTTTCAGAGTATGTCATAACCTCTTAGGCTATCTTGCATGCCAAGCTGCCGGAATACACCAGGGCTAGATGGACTTGATTAGAGGAAACAGCCAACCTAAATCACAGTCTTTTGGCGTGCTCCCTTAACATGAGCAGCTCCGAGTTGGTGATGGATGAAGAACGGCTTCTCCATATCAAGGAGGTCACCCAACATCACGCTGTGTGTAGCGCCTTGCTGGAGAACCTGCAAAGTGCCCACTACAGCTTGCTCAAAGCCAAGCAGCAGGTGAGACAACTCCCCTGGATGACCAGGGATATACGACAAAAGCTTGATGAGAGCATCAAAGAACAGGTAGACCTTCTGCATATGACCACCGACTACAAAGTACATCTAGCAAAGGTACTTGACACTGCGCAAAGGGAGTTGCTCATCCCTGTCACTTACCCGCAAGAAATTGACCTGGCGCCTGATGAAGATGAAGAACTACGTGACATTCGAGCAAACGTGTTCCCTCCTTCAGATTGATCGAAATGTCTTAGGGACAAAGCTCGAATATCGATATGAACTATGAATTTATGCACAACCATCGACACCAGGCAAGGCAACTACCCCAAAAAAATGTGTTTACATACTTTGATACAGTAAGGACGGTGTCCAACTTCAGTACTGCCAATCTGAGACAAGGTTTTGATTTGATTTTTAAGTGATGGGTGGGCCATCAGTGCCCCCCCCTATTTTGTCAGTAGTGGTCATTCCGTGGGTATGACGAGATTTATTGGTCAATACGATGTGTGCTGAGTACCAAAAGGGCTCCAGGCTTTTGACTTCCTGCAGAGCGAAACTCCCTCCCATATCCCCAGGCACCATCAGTCTAATATGGGCAAGCCCCATTGTACAGGCAAGCAATGAAATTATTTTACATCACCACACAATCCTGCCAATTATCGGTTTATTCGTGGAATTGACGAAGCAAGGCAATTGCCTTACTTGGTGCGCTATCTGCACTGGTAACATGCCACTCAGGCTCAAAGGTAGTTTGCACTCCCGTAGGGATGAAAACCTTATTTCCAATTTTTGAAAACTCTTGTTTTTTTTGGAAACAAGAGTTAGCTGTGAGTACATCAACTTTTGGTCCTCGTTAACGTTTTGTTTTTGTCAAACAAAAACTTGTTTGTTTGTCTTGCTCGGTACAATCAACTAAACAAACTTTAAAAACAGAGTTTAGTTGACTTCTTGTTATGCCTGTAACACTATGGCTTAAGGGTGTGGTGGGAGGGTTTTCCTCCTTGTTTTTTCCTGGTAGGGTTGCAAATGCAAGGGGGAACGTGATGGCTGACGCTGCTAGTGAAGGTTTTTCGCTTCCTTCTGTCGCAAACACTGGTGACCTCTGTGATGGTGGACAGTCAGATGTTGGTGCCCCTTTTGAAGGGTTTGGAAACAACAGAGGTGAACAGGTTTTTGAAGGACACAGCAGTGGAGACGCCATTCCATCGAGCCATGTGAACTTCAGTCATGCTATTGGAGCTGCCTGGGATTCGTTGCCCACAACAGTGGTGGAACCGGTCTGGAACTCTGGCTTCTGGAAATGTATTTTTGGTAATGACAATTTGGGATCGAATTTGGATCAGCATTTCAAACGTCCCATGCCAAGCAGTTTCATTGCAGATGTTGGTGAACCAGACGTTGAGACGCACAAGAAACAGTGTTTGCAGAGCTTTGCAATAGGGTCTCAGCCTCTTTTCAGAAGTTGCGTCAAGAGCACAGATGATGTGACATGGCAAGAGCATAGAGAAGCCCAGTTGCAGAAAGCACTCAAACACTGGCTTGTTATAATTTCGACCTGGTCAAATACTGTGGAGTTTGTGCAGTGCATTTCAGGTTGCGATTCAGTCAATGCTCAGCTGATCATGTTGGGTGACGTTTTCAGGGGCAAAGCGCCAGGGACTTTGTCGAAAAGGGCAAACAGTATGAAGATTCTTTGTGAACAGCTTGAACGGGTTGGAACTTCTTTTCCATGTACTGAAGCTGCTTTGTATGGAGTCTTGTGTGAACTTCGTAGTCAAGGTTCAGCTGCGTCACGATCCAAAGGAATCCTGGAGGCCATTGCTTTTGTCAGGTACACAATGGGTATTGTGGAATGTGATGCACTGCTGCGTGGCAAGAGGTGTTGGGGAGCTGCAACCGTTGATGTTCCTTTACAACGCAATCAAGCCAGTCCACTTCAAGTTAAAGAACTAGAAAGGTTGCACAGTGTTTTGGAGAAGAGTTCTGACATTTGGGACAGGATGTTCTGTGGCTCTGTATTGTTTGTGGTGTACTCAAGGGCCCGTTGGAGTGATGCTCAACATGGTGCTAGCATTGTTTTTGATGAGGACCTTGGGGTGATTCATTACGTTGAGGTGGTGACAAGCTTGCACAAAACGATGCGTGCATTGCAACACAGACATCAATTCTTGCCATTAGTTGCACCAGCTGTTGGAGTGACACATCAGAATTGGGGTGCCATCTGGAAGCAGGTCAGGGATGAGTTGTGCATCGACTTTGCTCAAGGCCATGCGCTGATGCCAGCGCCTCTTGAAGCTGGGACGCCGGGCAGAAGAGCTTTGGATTCTCAGGAGGCAGGCAAGTGGCTTAGATCTTTGCTTCTTTTGGATGACAGCAATCTTGATGGTCGCAAGGTTTCCAGTCACTCTTTGAAAAGCACAATGTTGTCATACCTTGCAAAGCGTGGTGTTGACATGGCCGACAGGTTGTTGCTGGGTTATCATACATCACCATTCACCATGGGGCTCACTTACAGTAGGGATGGCATGGCACGTCCTTTGCAAATTTTGGGAAACATGTTGGAGGAAATACGCAATGGTGTGTACTTTCCAGATTGCACACGTAGTGGAAGACTTGTCAACTCAAAAGCAAGTACTGGAGAGAAGAGCCTGGTTGGTGTGCCTGGTGACAAAAATGTCAAAATAGAGATCAGCGACGATGAGGACGTTGGAGGTGCCTGGACCTTGGTTGAAGAATCTACCCAGAATTTAGATTTGCCAGAAGTCATTCCAGAAACTTGTGAAGATGCTGTCAATGATGCATGCACTGAAACTTCAAGCAGTGATGTCAGTGAGAATGAGGATGACAGGTCAGGATTCGAACGCACAGGTCGCCGCAAGTTTGAACCTCCTGTTGCCCCAGAAGGTTTCACAATGTGGCAGCACACCAAATCAAAGATATTGCATCTTAGTGACTACAGGACACCCAACGTCTTTGAGTGTGGCAGAAGACCAGGTGCTTTTCACACGTCGGAGGGCTTGCAACCCAGATGGGACAGTGGCATCTGCTGGAAGTGTTTCAAGCATAGGTAGAGCAGGCACACATGTCATAGACTTATGTTTGCCGTTTTGCAACTTCAGTTTCAAATTTCATTGAATGCAGCGCACACTTCAACACCGTGACCATTGAATCAACTGTCGCGACCTCAATCCTTTTGCACTTTCAACTTGTCAATTGTTTCAACAATTTTGATGTACACCAGTTTGAAGGGTCAGCTTGGAGTGTGAGTCTCACGAGCCAATCACGGCTGAGAGCGCAGAGTGACCTGAACAACAGGTAGTGCAAAACTTGAAGCGATTGAGTGAATTTTTCAGTTGGTACGGTGAAACGTGTTGCAAGCATTCTTTGATTCATGGTTTGAATTGTCGGCAAGGGTCACTGAGATCAGCTTTCTTGGAGATAGGCTCCAGTGCTTTGACGAGGTCAAAGACGCGAGATGTCTCAAGAGAGAAGTGGCTCATGATGTGATTTTTCAATTTGGTTGATCGAATTCATTTCAAAAATTTCAGAAACATATGACAGCAAGGGTTCCTTGCTTGCATTTGTTTCAAATTTCAACTTGTAGCGTCCGATTTGGCCGTGCTGGGGTTGTGCGCTCATGGCACTTGTTGACAGTGAAGCTGCGTTTGAGCAGCGATTGAGAGAGGTGTTGCCGACGGTGACTGTGAGAAGAGCCATCATTAATGCAGGCATACGTACTTTCAGTGGACTTGCGTTTGCATCAGGGACTCCACAGAACCCTCCAAGCGATGATGTGTTTCGCAACTTTGCAGATGGCATTTTGCCGGGTGGCTATGACATGGCCACCTACAGCTCGTTTCGTAGGCTTCATTTTGAAGCTTCGACTTTGGTGGTTGCTCAGCTGAAGTCGCGGGTCATAGGAGATCCTGATGAAGGGAAACAGAAATTACCCATAGTTGAGAAACAAGCCAGGTTGGAAGATCAACGGCGACGGCTTGTTGGAGTTGAAATTGAAGGTGAACTTCAGCCTTCATTTCAACTTGTGGATGCTGTGAACAACATGATCGAGACAAACACAGTTCAGTGGATCGCACCTAGCAAAGCTACGTCAAGGGACCAAGAAGTTTTACAAGGTGCAAAAAACCTACCGTCAGTAGTGCAACTTGAACAACATACGCTCAAGCTAGCTGCACCGGATGCCAACTTGCAGGCGGAGTGTGGATCTGCCTTGCAACTCCAATGGTGTTTGCAGAGGAGGGCGTTAGCACTTGATCAAGTGAGGCTGAGCAGTTGGGAATGTCAAAGCAAGTGGATTTCCCAGCTTTTGACGACGCTGAGTTGTCAACCACCACCTGGACATGGGAGAATTTCCTTGGAGCAGCTCATTAAAGCTGACAAACAACTGTGGACGGAGATGTCAAAGGCCTACACAGGAGCAGTTTTGGCCGCTGTGGGACAGAATGAGCCGCCCTTGGACGAACATGTCTTGCGCCTCAGAAATGATCCACGAGTTACAATGTACCTGCTTCCACTGCCAGTGATGAACAAAGCAGCTACAGGAGCTCCAAGCTCTGGATCTGGGACTGGGCCTGTTAAAGGTCAGCCAAAGGCGCAGCCCAAGAAAAAGTTCAAGGCGACAAAGAAGGCTGAAAAGAGTAAGCCGGAAGCACTCGCAGGCATGGAGACTGTGACCAAGGATGGCAGCAATGTGTGCTGGGCATACAACTTAGAAGCCGGATGCCAAGCATCCTTGGTGAGTGGTGCAAAGCCTCCGAGGTGTGCCAAAGGATTACATGTGTGTGCATTTTGCCACAAACCCAATCACTCGCAGTTGGTTTGCAATGTGAAAAAACGAGGCGGGGCCAGCTGACTAGGAAAGGCGGACATAGGGCAGAGTAGCGACAACAATCGGTTTCAACAGCAGTTTCACAATTCTTGCGATGAGAGTGGTGCTTTGGAAATCATGTTCAGAGCATTGCACTGAAAACTTGGTAGACTTGACTCAACAGCCTTTAAAGGATGAGTGTAAGTCAGCTTCCAAACACAAGGTCTTGAGTGAGGAACTCGGAGACAAGGTGGATGGAGAACCTCTTGGTGAGGAGCCAAGACAGAGGCTTGACAAAGACCTGAAATTTCAAGGTCATGCGGTCAAAGACCTTTACTTTTTGGAGTTGTTCGCAGGAACAGCTCGGCTCACCAAATGTTTTGGACAATCAGGGTTCAAAGCAATGGCATTTGACAAGACCTCTAAGAGGTCTGAAGGTCAAAGTGTCTTGGAATACGACTTATCCAATAGGGATGAAGTCATGTCACTTTTGAGTTTCATCAAAGCGAACGCTGATCGCATAGCGCTCATTCACCTGGCGCCACCTTGCGGCACTGCGAGCAGGGCGAGGGGAAAGAGGCTGCATTTCTTGAGAGCTCACAACATCAAAGAACCTCGTCCATTGAGGGACGATTCATATCCTGACGGTTTTCCTTGGTTGCAGGGCAGTGACAAGATTAGAACGGAAGCTGCCAATTTGGTGTATGAACATACCGTTCTGATTGCTCAAACTGCGATTCAACTGCAGGTTGCTGTCACTATTGAAAACCCAGCCAACAGCCTCATGTGGAAAACCAGTCCTTTTGTGCAACTGTTTGAAATGTTTCCAGAACTCAAATTTGTCACTTTTCACAATTGTGCACATGGAGGGGTACGCGACAAACTCACCAGTTTTGCAACCAACGTTTCATGGTTTGATTCACTGGCCTTGCTGTGTGACAAGCAACATACTCACGCTCCATGGACTCCAACAGTCGTTGCCGGCAAAGTTCATTATCCTACGCATACTGAAGCTGCATATCCTGAAGTTTTATGCCAGAGAATTGTGTCAGTGGTTTTGGAAAAAGTGCTGCAACTGGGAGCCATTGAGACCGAAACGTTGGAAAAGCATGTCAAAGCTGAAGGCAAGAGTTTGAACCGAGTTGTCATCGGTGCAATGCCTCGTGGACGGCATGTCAAGCCGCTGGTTTCTGAGTTTGGTGAATACATCAATGCTATTTTGCCACCACAAGGGGATTCACAATTGCAGCAATTCATGTCTAAATTGCCCAAAGGGTCGAAGGTCCAAACGCGTCATCTGTCAACATGGGGACAAGTGCGGGACGATTTGGACAGACAGGTCAAAAAGCGCAGTTTGCAACGGAAGTTACAAACGTTGAAGCAACAGAACAGCTGTATGGGAGACTCGAATGAAGATTGCGCTTTTGACTACGATAATTTTCTGGCCAGTTTGGGTTGCGAAGCAAATTCTAATTACAGATTTTTGTTTGAAGTTGAACATGACAATTCACATGCAGCTTCTTGTGAAAAGGTTGTCATAGCGGTGCCCAGAGAGCCTCTAGACTTTGTGTCCAGAGCTGTACGAGCAGGACATCCTAGAAGTGTGGCTATAAGTTTGCCTCCTGACTTATGCAGAGTGGTGGATTGGAACAGAGATGCGCCTGCGTTTGACATTCACAAACACCGCATTGAGTTTGTGAAGTTTTGGTCTGAGCAGGCCAAAGTGTTGAAAGCGAAAGATGTCCAAATGGTCGCTTCTGCACCTGCTCATTTAAAAAGATTGCTTTGTGGGAAACGCCTGGCCACGTGGCAAGCTATGATTGACTACTATGACTACCCCGACAAGACCTTGGTGCAAGACATATTGAATGGGTTCAAAGTCACAGGATGGCTTCCTGATGCAGGAATTTTTCCGAAAGAATTCAGGCCGCCGTCAATGGATGTTAGCACTCTGGAATCTTTGAGCAAAGGCATCAACCAACATGTCAAAGCGAAAGTCATTGCGGCAGCTGGGAGTGAGCTTAGTGAAGCCACATGGACGGAGACCCAAAAGGAGTTGACTGAAGGGTGGATGGAAGTCGATCAGAGCGCAGGTGAAGGTGCGGCGTGGGCTATGAGATTTGGCCTGCAACAGAAAGACAAAGTGAGAGTGATCGATGATTTCTCAGTTGCTGGTGTGAACCAGACTACAGGCCTACATGAACGTTTGAAGATTTTTGGCATTGATGACATTGCTGCGATGCTGGCGTACTCTTTGGACTCTTGTCATCAAAATACTCACCCACAGTTGGTTGGGAAAACCATCGACTTGAAAAGCGCTTACAAGCAATTTGGAATTTGCGCTGAAGATCGAACCAGGATAAGGGTGGCTACTTCTGAAGCCAACACCAAAAATTTCCTCTTGCTGATGGTCAATGCTTTACCTTTTGGTGCAACAGGAAGTGTTGCAGCTTTCCTGAGAATCTCAATGTTCATTTGGTACATTGGTGTGATTGGTTTACAACTTGCTTGGACAGCGTTTTATGACGATTATACATTGCTGAGTCGTTTGGATTGCGCTCCGAATGCTTCATGGGGAGCCGAATGCTTGTTTGACCTACTTGGTGTTGTTTTTGCAAGAGATGGCAAAAAGGCCACAGTGTTTGACAAAGTCTTCAACTCGTTGGGAGTGAAGTTTGACCTTGAACACATATGCAATTTTTCAGTGCTCTTAGGACACACTGAGTCGAGACGTTTGGAGTTGGTTGAAACAATTTCAATTTTTTTGCAATGTGGTACTTTCACCGCCAAAGGTGTTGAAAGGTTGAGAGGGCGCTTGTTGTGGTACGAAAACTTCGTTTGTGGCAGGCAAGCCAACTTTTTGGTGGCAAGGCTTGGTAAATTCATGAAAGCTGACAAGGGTGAGCTACCACTGGATCAAGAGTTAAAGTTGACCTTGCAGAGGCTGCTGGCTAGACTTGACGCTGGCAAACCGGTAGCAATCACCAGACAACTTTTTTGCACTTGGATTTGTTTTACGGACGGTGCTTGTGAACAAGAGTGTTCAATTGGTGGAGTTCTAGTGAGCCCTCAAGGCACTGCCGTTGAAGCTTTTGGGTCCTTGATACCTGCGGAGTTTGTTCAACATTTTTTCGTTGATTCAAAACACCCCATCTACGAAGTGGAGCTCCTCCCTCTTCTTGTCTCGCTTGTGATGTGGGGTTCTTTCTTTGACAAATGCCAAGTTGTCTTTTATGTGGACAACGACTCAGCTAGAGCAGGACTGATTAAGGGAGCAGGAGCGACTAGAATGGCTGATGCCATCATAGGGTGCTTCTGTTCCAGAGAATCCACGCTGCAGTTGAAGGCATGGTTCAGTCGGGTAGCTTCTCACTCCAATTTAAGTGATGGGCCAAGTCGCTTGGACTTCAGCTTGGTCGAAAGATTGGGATGTGCCATAAAGAATGTTCCATGGCAGACGATCGGACCTGAGGTTCTGTCACGCCTCATTGAAGTGGGGCATTGCCGGGGCGTGGATGGATCGCCCCCAATGCTTTTGTGAGAAAAAGAATGCCCGACATCATTTCAGTGTCATTGACATTTTTCCGATTGCACTTCGTGATTTCGCGAAAGCGTTTTTTGGCGAAGTTATTAATTTTTATAACAACGTGTTTTGAGCGAGACGAAGCGTTTGTTTCGAGTGACCATCGCGATAGGATGTACTTTAAGCGGTTCAATCTTTGGAAATAAGTTTGCACTCCCGTAGGGATGAAAACCTTATTTCCAATTTTTGAAAACTCTTGTTTTTTTTTGGAAACAAGAGTTAGCTGCGAGTACATCAACTTTTGGTCCTCGTTAACGTTTTGTTTTTGTCAAACAAAAACTTGTTTGTTTGTCTTGCTCGGTACAATCAACTAAACAAACTTTAAAAACAGAGTTTAGTTGACTTCTTGTTATGCCTGTAACACTATGGCTTAAGGGTGTGGTGGGAGGGTTTTCCTCCTTGTTTTTTCCTGGTAGGGTTGCAAAATCCCGCCCTTTTTCTTTGTCCCACCCTTTTGCCAACCTTTTTTCTCGTTCAAAACGAGGCCACACCCTCAGCCCATTGGCGGGGCGTGGATGGATCGTCCCCAATGCTTTTGTGAGAAAAAGAATGCCCGACATCATTTCAGTGTCATTGACATTTTTCCGATTGCACTTCGTGATTTCGCGAAAGCGTTTTTTGGCGAAGTTATTAATTTTTATAACAACGTGTTTTGAGCGAGACGAAGCGTTTGTTTCGAGTGACCATCGCGATAGGATGTACTTTAAGCGGTTCAATCTTTGGAAATAAGACAAACGTCTTCTTTCAGATCTACTGTAATGACCCATCTCCTGCCAGCAACTCAGGTGCAATTTTTTATTTGTTTTGTGTTAATGTCCCCCATCAATTGTAATTAGACAACAGTGCCATGAGTGACTGGCAACATCCTAGTACGTCATTAATTGAGATTTGATCCTGGGACCTGACCCTCGCCCCGACCAAGATGTTAGCTTTTCTAATCAACTTCTAAGTGCCCGCAGAATGTTAGTACAGTTGGTACCAACTATTTCGTAGCTGGGATGTTCAACTCGGTAGTTTGCCTGAACACGGTGTTATTCCGGCCATAGACGTGTCGGGGTCTCACCTGTCAGGCATCTACTGCAACTACCCACCCAACAGTCACTCCATTGTAAGGGAGAATACCCTATCCCTGTGCTAACTGATGCTTTTATTTACATATCTCTCGTTTAATTTAATTAAGAGATGTGCGAGCCATTAGTGCCCCCCCTGTTCTATTAGTAGTGGTCATTCTGTGGTATGACGAGATCCATTGGTCAATACGATGTGTGATGAGTACCAAAAGGGCTCCAGGCTTTTGACTTGTTGCAAAGCGAAACTCCTTGTCCCATTCCCATGTACCATTAGTCTAATATGGGCAAGCCCCTCTTGTACAGTCAAGCAAAGAAATCATTCTACATTACCACACAATCCAGCCAAGTATCGTTCTACTCGTAGAATTGACGGAACTAGGCAATTGCCTTGCGTGGTGCGCTATCTGCACTGGCAACATGCCACTCAGGCTCAAATGTAGACAAACGTCTTCTCTAAGATCTGCCGTAATGACCCATCGCCTACCAGCAACTCAGGTGCATTCTTCTGTGGTAAGCCCCCCCCATCGTAATGAGGCAAAAGTGCCCTGAGAGATTGGCAATATCCGAGTACGTCATTAATTGAGATTTGATCCTAGGACCGGGCCCTCGCCCCTACCAAGATGGTAGCCCTTCAAATCAACTTCTCGAGTGTCCACTAGAATGTTAGTGTATTTGGTACCGCCCATTTCGTATTTAGGATGTTCAACTCGGTAGTTTGCCTGTACACGGTGTTATTCCGGCCATAGACGTGTCGGGGTCTCACCTGACAGGCATCTACTGCAATTACCCACCCAACAGTCACTCCATTGTAAGGGAGAATTCCCTATTCCCGTACTAACTCACGCTTCTATATAGCTATCTCTATTATCAACAGTAGCTCATCAGAGTCAGCCCTGAAGCCATGGAGGAGGCCAAGTTGATCCGAATGGCAGCAGCCATCAGTGAATACACTATCAGCAGTATGCTGCGAGAAACGGCTTCTGAAGCAGCTGAGACTTAATAAAGCTGCCCCAACAGTGCAAACCCTCCTGGGTGTTCCACAGCATCTACTGAATGATATTGCTAGAGCGCAGCAGGCGCTGGAGCAATTAGAAAGAAGCGCAGTCTCCTACCAGAAAGAGCGAGCAGCAGACGTGGCGGCTGCACAGAAAGATATCATGCAACACCGGCATCCACGAAGGAAAGAGGAGCTTGATTCGAATTTCAATTCCGAGCCATAACAGTGTACAGAGTGCCCTCTTTGTCAGCGACTGCCGTAGCAGGAAAGTGAATGCGTATTGACTTTTTACAGTATCTTCTGTACCAACGGGATTACATAGACCACTTAAAAACGGCATTAACCCTCGAACTACTGGTCTGTATCTGAGGATTTTTCATCATAAATCATATCATGTTTTCCAACCAACGTTGCTGAGTTACTGCACAACACTTCTATGAAACGGCATCACTTGATCGACTGCATGTTAAGTTTGCCCTAGTTCATTCTAACGTTGGCATTTACTCGTGCAACCATCCTGTCCTTTTGTGGCTCACAGCACCAGTAAGAAGATTTGCTTTCACTGGAGTTTGCAGGCAGTGCGCTGAAAAGAATAGGATTAGTGCTATTTTCTCGAAGCCGTGCAGTCCAGAAGTTTTTTCAAGTCAGCTGCTTCCTTGTGACCGTGAGTGTATCATATTTCTGGTGTCCACTACCAATCATGGCAACACGTGCTATTACATGCAACACAACTACCTGTACACGGTGCTCCTCTGACCGTAGACGAGTCGGGTTGCACCTGTCAGGGTCCATGACTGTTTTACAAGCACACTGCAGCCATTACAAACGCCAGATAACATGACTCCTGATTAATTGATTTTCCCTGCATCTCTTCTGGAGGAGAAATGACAAGGGTGCATCACCTTACACCACAAAGCTCTGTCCTAGCCATGGCATCGCCGTCACTTACGTTCCTGGAGAACTACCACTGGAAGGGCTACACGGTCGATCCCATTGTCAACAACTCCAATACTATGGTGTGTTTGCATCG
The DNA here is from genome assembly GCA_947184155.2 of Cladocopium goreaui. Lineage (NCBI taxonomy): Eukaryota > Dinophyceae > Suessiales > Symbiodiniaceae > Cladocopium > Cladocopium goreaui. The sequence goes on along the minus strand of CAMXCT020003101.1, from coordinate 231,169 downwards.
AGGAAATTTTCCAATGCACCGACATTGCAAAAATATTGAAATAGCGTGTGTGCCTTTCAACCTGCTAGAGGCATGGGTATGGATCCAAATGGAGAAGTGGAACATCCTATGGGCGGACGATGAGACATGGCTCCCACCGGACGGGAATGTGTTCTCACGAGAACGCCTGCCCCACGGTTTCCATAAGGTCATCACCCATGACACTGATGAGGAGTACCTTCAGGAGTGGGTGGAGGTAGCCGGTAGAGGTTTTTACCCCTTCGCAGCTGAGATCCGACACTATGGCTATGCTTGTTGGGTGAATTCACGCCGCTTTGCCATCGTAGCGCGAAGTACCCAACAATGTGCTATTATTGCAGAAGTTATGCACGCTTACAACCTGTTGGGAAACCGCATTGAGGTATATGCCCCCCAGGCAGATGGGATTGCTCTCACAGACCGCACAAGAATTAACCGAGCGATTCACGAAGATGATCGTTCTTGTTTTGACTTTCGGCAATCCCAAACCTGTCGTGATGCAATTGCTGGGAAATTCCCCAACAGCACCAGTGAAGAAGAAAGAATTTTCCACCTCAGCGAAAGGATCATTTTATTGCAGAAACAGCATAATGACTCGATCCATGAAGCAAACAGAGCTATTTATCAAGTACAGCAGAGTTGGCAGATGCTCAGTGAAGCCTATGCGGCGCTGTTTGCTGGGTAACCTGCACCACTACAGCCATTGGCATTGCCCCAGGATATCTTTGGAGACGCCAGATCGCTCCTCGGAAAAAAGCAGGGCAGCGGGAGGTTATCACTAGGATATTCACATCAGTTTTTTGCAGCATCTAAATCTGTCAAAACTTGTCATGTTAAGATCCGTGTCCATGACCTTTCGCACATGCCTGTTGTAATGTGTTTGGCTGATAAAGCGAGACAGTAGCCTAGGGTGGTGTTAGTCATGTTGCTGCTGACCAGTACAATAACTCAGGAGAGACTCCCTTCTTCAGCCCCTGGATTAGGCCATCCGTTGTGTTAAACATCTCTCTAATCATTGTCACATGCTTTTCCTGAAAGATAACTCTTCCTCCCGACAGCCCCTTGACACACACAGCAAACATTGCGGCACAATCTCATCCGCAAGACTCATGGCCTATGCGCGCTTCAGACATGATCGCCATCAAGTACCATCGTCGGTCAGAATGCTTATGCATGGCCTGGAAGCTGCCCAGGAATTGACCAATACTTTAAGAGACCTGCGCCGCACGGTCAAACTTCTGCAGAGTGGTCTTGTCATACTATTTCCGGACGAGACGTCCGGATTGCAGTTGCTATACAGCACACTTGACAGAGACCTAATGCAAGTGGAACGCACGAGTCAGTTTCTCACCCATCAGCTTCTTATAGCGATGGCAGAGACACATCATGACATTGTACGTTTGGCGGCGTTCTGTAGCCCAGCAGATAGAGGAGTCTGGATCAACCGGCTTTTCTTGATTCCCGCTGGTCCAGGGTCATTAACTGACGGGTCAGGCAGACATCCAGTCCCTCTCGACGCTCATCCTTTTCGAATCGTGGTCAGGACTGTACTGATCACGGCCAGCTTGGGAGGGTTCATTGATACAGAGGCGCTTGCTGCGCCCGTCTCGTCTTTGGTAGAGCTAACCTTTGCGCTTTTGCGAGTGAATAGACCTTGGAACATCAGGACATGGACTGAAGTCTCTGATGGCGTAGATACTGCTGTTGTGTCGGTGGCCCAAGACACTCTGCTCAGAGACATAGTCAGAGAACTTCAACCGTTCGTGCGCATTCAGATCCTCATGCAGGACCCACCTACTGCAGTGGTAAGTGACTCCACCAGTGAGCTGCTATCCCCGAGGGTAGTCCTACTGTGAAAAATGAACAGATGGTGAGCATGGCATTCCAAGGTAGTGAAATAGAGGATGTCAATAATGATGGCTACTCATCACAGTAGGTTACAGTTCACCTTCTCATTCTACTGCCACTTAAGCATGCAGAGTCAGCCTGCAGCCATTTCATTCTCAAACAGTTTGGGCATTTTAAGACGTAGCAGCCACGTAGTTGACACGCTCGCATTGCAAACTGATCTACTTTCACCAAAATGATGATATGGTGGTTCCACTACGAATCTATAGCGCAAACAGAAGAGTCGCATCTAGTTGTCAACCCAATTCCCAATAATTACCTGCACACGGTGTCTCTCTGACCGCAGACGTGTCGGGTTGCACCTGTCAGGTTATAAATGATTGCCTTAAAGTCATGCCCCTGCCCCTAGACGTAATGGAAGCACCCACTCCCCTCTCAGCTACTCTCTCATTTTTAACTTTGTAGATTACTATCTGGTGGGTGTCTTTCTGGGAGATCCTCCGCTTATGTTCCCGGTGTCCCTTCCCACTCAAGGGTCTGGAGAACGGCCAACCTGACAATCATGTAAGTGGGTGCCAAAGTAGTCTAGAGATACTAGATTGAAACCTAGGCATGAAACACCTTGATGTGGTTGATGGGGAGCTGGCAGCAGTTCCAGCTGAAGAACGGCCAGCCGTGGGTATTATTGGACAGAATCTTGAACTGGTTATACTTACGTTGCGATCCCCGGATGCTGAAGTATGGACAGCCAGCACAGCAACAGCTGCAGCGGCTGGACTTGGTAGCACACATTACCAAGAATATATCCTGCTCTCCAACGGCTTGATACAGCGCACTCCATGCGAGTGTACTCTCACAGACGAGGACATCAGTTATATTGATCATCCACTGATCGACCAGCTTGGCCTTGAGGGCATAACAATTACGGATGCCTCTACGGTTCGAGTGGCAAGAGTTTTTGTCCAGCAAAGTTATACAGAGCTTGCCTGTTTCCGTTCCTTCTTCTAAGCCGCATGAATCGGCGACGAACGCCCCGCGAGAAAATATGTGCAGCGCGAAGCTGAGGAACAGTGCACTTCTGGTTCATGTCGCTTTCCAGTTTATGTATACCTTGACGTTTGCATAGCAAGCAATCCTTTGGTAAGGTGTGTGAGTGCAAGTTAGAGTGTGAATAGCATTCAAATCTAGACTGCATGCTACCGCTTCTCGGCTCAAACTATCCCCTGCCCAGACCTATTGCAAGGCGTGGGCTCCCACACTTCTGGCCGTAGACTGGCTCAGGGGTGTACCCTCGCCTTGCCCCCCTCCTTTTCCTCCCCTCCCTGTCTGCCCTCCCTTTCTTCGTGCTGCTGCCTGCCCTTCACATCCCCTTGCTGACGCCCCCTGTCCTCCCTCTGTATTGCGCCATTGTACTAATACCCTCTGCTGTGTCATCTCGCCTTTCTACCCCCCCTGATCTGCCTGGCACTCGTTTCTGTGTCCTTCCCTCTAATCTCACACACTGAACGGGAGTTGCTGGCGATAGTTAGCTGATTCACCATGACGCAATGGATCGGGGACAAGTGGAGGTTGAAGGCAGGCCCACAGCTTGGCCAAACGAATATCAATGAGTCAACTGAGGCCACCACTACAGGAAATAACCCAGAACCTCGCCGCTGTGGCTACAAGGAGTCTTTTGTCCAAGAATATGATGGCATCAAGGTGTACCATCACCAAGGCAGCTATCAGCATATCGGCCCTCAGGTCTATTCGTGGGCCTTCTACGAATATCGAATGGTTATCAACTCGGAGTGCTGGAACATTATTATTGATGAGAACATGAAGGAACCTCCAGGCAGTTTCCCAGGCTCTAACTCTGTTAAGCTTACGCACGACTTCTGCCATACTGATTCTGAAAGCAGCGATGACGTATACACTAGCTTCAGTTTCGTAGAGATGGGAGGCCGCACTATTTGGCCCTTTTACACCACGGAATCCTTCCAGGAAGACCTGTGGATCTGGGTCAGTCCTCGTCGATTCGCCATCATCTCCAACCATCCGAATAATGAGAAGCTGAATCACTTCTACTCGAACAAGATGCATGAACATCATATTCTAGCCAACAGAGCGAAGTGCTGGCATACCTATACAGTGGACACTGAAGGCAGCAAAAAGAAGGATTGCCTCATTGCCCTCAACGAAGATACAAGGATAGATTGGGCTGACCAAGAAACTTTTGCCACAGGATTTGAAGACAAATATGATATGCGACCGACAGCACAGAAAGGAGTAATGTCCTATGGGAAACGCAAACACCCAGGCCCCACGGGACAAGGCATAGCTAAACCTTTCGATGCTACAGGTACTTATAGTGCCCGAGACATGCAAGCTCTTAATGCCACCTTTGCTAATCCAGAACAAGAGGCCTCCTCACCACCAGAGAAAGCTAAGGGAGCAGCAACTGCTGAGCAATGGACATGTGGACAAGTGCCGCCACTTGCGCCTATGGCAGAAAGAGGTGACAGAAAAGAACCTCAAATAGCCTATGCAAGAACCCTGCTAACCGTTTTTCAAGAGGCAGTGAATCAAATGGCAACTGTTGTGAAGAACCTGGAACAAATCCAGACAGAAAGTGTGGCCGGAGGTGGTGCGAGCTCCACCAAGGAGGTGACGCAAGAGCAATCACAGGACGAGAACCAAGCTGCTGAAGCAGGGAAGCAGCAGCAGGACTCGCATCAGTGAACGCGAGCAGGATGTTGGATGTACATGATCGTAGCGAAGACTGCTGACATGCATCCTTCTGACGGTGATTTAAAAAAGCGTGCCTGTTTGATCGGGAGCTAGTCATTAGGTGCCGGCAAGGTGCTGTAGAACTTAAACAATGAGAACTGACCTGCTTGTATTGCAATGATGTTTCCTTCTGCTCCCCATAAGGTACACCCAGGCTGATCCCCTCCCTCTTCCCTATTTATCGTTTGTTTCTCGCAGCTTCTGTGTCTCTTTATGGGCTCAAAACTACTGACTGTTCTACAGCAGTCGCTTCGCATCCCGCTTGATTTAGGTGATCGGATCAACTCATGACTCACCGGTATGACTGCCCCCGAGTATCTACTTTCCCCCCATTTGGTTATCATAGTAGACATAGTGCAATGCGGATAGCTGTGCGCCATGGCATTAATGGGAACGAAGTGCTGACCACACAGGTGGTTGCTGGTGTGACAGTCGGATGGGATCTCATGCAACAGATGGCCCTGAGGCTTGCCTTAGACTCCCCTTTTCAGATTGTTCTCTACCTGAGCAGCACAGCGGAAATCCTCTCTCCGGTGCGAACCATCAGTTCTCAGATGGCGCCCCTGGACTTAGAGGTATGCTATCTGGTGCAAAAATTGCAATACCCAACCGCCGAGCACTACCAAACGCTAATGACTGCGCTATATGAAAAAGATGTCATTGACCTTCTATACCTTTTAGGCCAAGGGATTGACCTTACGTGGAGTGTTCCAGATGGTGGACACACCAGCTCATTGCTCACACTGGCAATCTTCCGAGACAACGACAGTGACACATATAAGTTTCAAGCCTCCAAGGACTTGCATTTCCCTCGGCCTGGGGTCAGCCTTACGTATCTGCTCTTGCAATCGTTGGCTAACCCCAACATCATTCCGCCAAAGCAGCAGCCGACTACTATGTTGGAACTAGCAGTTGAACTCGGCAACTCACACCTAGTCCAGTTACTCCTAGAAGAGAGAGCAAAGGTACACCCCGAGGGCGACGCAGTGCCGCCTTTGATGACGGCCGTTTTGCACCGACACAGGAAAAATGTGCAATTGCTACTGGATGCGAGGGCAGACCCGTGGAAGACTACACCCATCGTCTCGCTGTGTGACCATCCATGGTACTGGTTTGGCTTCCTGTCACGCCATGAATCTGTCAACGCGGTACAAGTATCCTTTGTCCAAGGTTCAGAGGATACAGTGGCTGATCTCCTCCCCAATGACACTCAGATCCAACAAAGTGCAGGCGGGACTGCGCACCCAAGTTTTGATGACACTGCCATGACGGACCACGCGAAGCTCCTCTTAGGCAACCTAGCCCAGAAGTATTACAGCACCAGGCCCCATCTAATGAGAGGATGCTATACGTCACACCGATGGCGACGTGTTTTGGAAGGCCTCTACCTGCCTGTTCGAATCAGAGAAGAACTTCGTCGCCCTGCTGGATTGGCCCGGGCTGGAACACTGCTGGATCAGGTAGATTGAAGCCAACTACCATAATGCCTGGAGCGCGGATCAACAAAGGAGTGAGCACCAGCTGTCAATGGACGCACTGCTTCTCCCTCGTGTGAGCTTTTTTGTTTGTTTAGTCTAGTTACATCCTTTATCCTTTCCAACTGCACGTTACTATCTCTCACGAGTGTTGTGGCTTGTGTCTGTCTTTGCTTGTTATAAGGTATACCTACCGTGAGGAACTTGGAGAGGACGACTCGACCAAGGCTAAAATCATGGGATTTCATCCGAAGTCATGGTTCCTTAAGTCAAGCTACGCAAGTGGAGGTGTCCCCTGGCCACCCTGGGCGCGTTTGACTGATTCATCAAAAGTTATCTACTGGAGTATGTGACACTTATCTACATACTTAGTGTTCAGACCGGTGAAGGTTCATTTATTTCGTGCCTGCGTGTCGTTGACCGTTATGGCTCAAATCAGATAATAGTGGTGTATCCCCTTGCCCTGGTCCAGAGTTCACCCTAGCACAATATTCTGGCAACTGTCCCTTGTTTCCTTCAGTCTGTTGCTGGGGGTGCTTCGCTGTTGTGTGCTGGGTGCTCCTTTGGCCGTATCATCCTCTCCCTGCCTACTACACCGGTTCTCTTCTCTCTTACTGGGTGACTTGTAGGTACCTGACTTTTCTGGCCGTAGACTGGTTCAGGACTGTCAGTGCCTCACCCCCCTTCTTTTTGTCATTGCTTGGTTTGTTGTCTCTCTTCCCGCTGTCCCTGCTCCTTTTCCTCATTTGTCTCTCCCTATCTGGCTTTGGGCCTGTGCTGGGCGTTCGTGCCCCCCCCTTTCCCTTCCCTCTCGGTTCCTCTTCCTTCTGGTGCTTTCTTTGATTGTTTGTTTGCCTTCGGGGTGTTTGGCCTGCCCTGCTTTGCTAGCTGTACCTGCATACCTGATTTCTTCCTTGGCATTTGTCTTTCTTGGTTGTTTGTACCCTTGGGTTTGGTGCCTGGTCTTTCTGGCCGTAGACTGGTCCAGGATTTCCAGCATCGTCCCTTTTCCCTCCCTTTTTAATTGTTTGTGTTTTTGGCTCGGCACTTACCATCTGGGTCGGTTATCTTTGTGTGTTACAAACTCCAGTGTGGTACTTCTGGCCGTAGACTGGTCAGGGGTATCACCTCACTGGACCCCCTAAGCAATACCATTTCAGCACTGTCTCTGGCCGTAGACTGGTCCAGGGGCTTTGCCTCCCAACCTCTGTTATGGACCTCCTTACTAGGCAGCAAGCGCAACACCACTGGTTCGAAGCTGACCCCCTAGCGAAATTTGATGACCTTTTGGAAGCCTTAGGCCTTTACAAGGACATTTCAACGGAGTACGGCCTGAATCAGTCGGTGCATCATCAGTGGCGGTTTGGAGACCCCCACAAGAAGTCCGGTGACCCTGATCGGCACGACTATGAGATAAAGGTTGTTGATGGCGTGGAGGTAGCTCCAGGACCAGTGTGGCACAGCCTGTATCGATGGATTATCAGCCAAGCTGCTGACTTTCTAGCCTTCCAGACAGTCTACCTCATCACTGACAATCGAGATCTTTTGGCAGCGACTGTGTCCAGCACCGCAGGGCTAAGTCACTGGCCTATGGTCGCTGCGTGGTGGAAGGAGCGAATACGATATGTGGGCCCGTATGGTGAACGTACCACGGTTGTATTTGTGCCTATATCGGCAGACACTGGTCTGGACAAGGTGCACCCAACGTGGGCGGGCACCTATATTTTGGATGCGTGTGTTTTTCTTTTCCCAGACATCAACTTTGCTCTCATCGATAGTGACTGTGTACCAGTCACACTATTCGAAATTCAAGAGCTGTGGCTGTCATGTGCTGAGCCTGACTCCTCAAAAGATGAAGGCCGACAGCCGGCAGCAATCCCGAGCAGTCCGATTGCTCCTGCACAGAAGAGAGCAAGATCAGTTGACACGGGACAAGCCACGCAACAGCAACCGGGCCCCCCTATCAAGCTGCCTAAGTCACGAAGCGTAGAGAACCTTGTGGCCAGTGCTGTAAGGTCGCCACCTCCTGCCCAGACAGGAAATTTCGAGGATGAGGTTGACTTTGGTGGGTCTGAACCATCGAGCCCACACCCAACTGAGTGTGAAGAGGAAAAGAGCCGAAACTCCACGCCAACGGCCCAGTCGTGCCAGGGATCGACTGATAAGCGAGCTACCGCTGAAATACCAAAACCTGTGGCCAACAAAGGTGTCATCCTGGTTAGTGAAGCCTTCACGGAAATCAATGCTGGACTGGTCATTGTGTTGGCATCTCGACATCGCAGCCCAATTCCAGAGTCTGACCTGGTAGACCCTGATCGTGACCCTGACGAGCTTGCCGCTATTGCCAGCACGGCCTACCGTGGCCATGTTGAAAGCTACCTATCGACCACCCAACCGCCTTGTGATACTGAAACTGCTGTTTCCAGTGGATTGCTAGGATCGCCGCTTCTAGGCACCGCCACTCGATGTGCGGCTGATTGGTGTCATGCTTGGAGCATATTGGGACAATGGTCAGGCTTGGTCACTTTTCCAGTGCCTGCAACGGGGCAGTGGCCTCGGCATGGGCATTTGCGAGGAATCCTTGATGGCTTCCAAGGCAGACAACCCAATTTTCATAAGTGGGCCCGGCCCGCCTATGAGCAAGGAGCCCTGCCAACACTCAGTCTCCTCCCAGGCGAGGTTGCGATTAAAGTGCTGCTGCTACCAGGAGACAAGATCTACCAGGCTATGGAGATTGAACCGGGTTTCATGAGGCCTGCCATATTGCATGGCTTTGGAACAAGGGCCAAGCAACGGCTACCATCGCGACTTGAGGAATTGGCGCAGTTTGGCTGGTTACCATTAGCAGCAGCCCTGTTTGGGACAGCAGAGTGGCAGCCACAGTGGCTCCACCACAACTTTCTTCCGGTCATAGGCCTGCGTGTCCATGCAAAGATCCCCCCGTCTCCGCTGTCGTATCAGCAGCATGTGGCGTTACTAGGGTTGTGGGAACGAAGACCTGCCATTGGAACTCCGTGCCGGGCCCTTGCCCAAGCTGCTGTACTCACATTTGGCCTCCCAACAGCTCTTCGCGCACCAGAGGAGTGGACAGCATCAGTGAAAGGAGAAGTCTTCGATCTCGTGCAGTGTTCCCAGCGGATCTATACGGGTGAGGCAGCCAACACGTCGCAAGCTCCGCATTCTCTGGTTGACCGACCGAAGAAATGGGCTCAGTGGGTTTTTTCGATGAATAGTCTGTGGCAAGAGGACTCTCCCATGCCAGATCGACCCCTCACAGTGCACTGCAGTGGACTAGGAGGCGGACTGCTAAGCCCTGATCATGATTACGACCTTTTCTTCCAGAACCATGCGCAAATGAAAGTGTATGGCCCCTCGCTGGCAATGACAGATGATTGGGAGCAGCGCATCACCCAACTCGGGTTGACCAAGACAACGCATGAGTATGCAATCTACCAGCTTTTCTCCACTGCCGTGGGATGGAGTGCATGGAAGGAATTTTTGCCGGATAGATTTGCCAACCTCAAGCTCTTGATCACCCGTGCTATACGGCTACTGACTGCTGCAACCATCCGGCCAGCACATGCGAGGCCTCCCCATCCCACATGGGTCACGGCAGTTCGACAAATCTTCAGGTGCTATCATCCACAGGGCAAATTGCTGTTGGTGCGAGCCTGTTTTCCTCATCTTGTGACAGCATCCATCCCAGACGGTATAAGAGACATCGATGTTCTTGGCTTCTCGGCGGGATCGTACACTGGACTGGCAATCCACAAAGTGCTCAATGAGTTCGATTGCTTCCCAGGTACCACAAAGGTAGCTGCAATTGCCACTCCGCCAGAAATGCTGAGGCTGACAACTGGGGAACGAAGAGTGGTGCTTCTACATTGCGTTGAAGACCGACTCTGCGTGTGGCACCCTGACACCCTCACAGACCTTAGCTATAATGTCGTCCTCATCGACGGGCAGCCTTTCTGGAGTGGCCGAGCACGACATGCGTATGGACATCTATTGTTCACACCAATTGAGGAAGGTACCCATCATATTGATTATCTCCAGATTACGACCCCTGAGGTCATACCACATGGGATACGATGTGAGGGGCTCCTACGTGTGCTCTCATGGGTTAGCTTTGATCTCCCTGACCATTGCAAACGTACCCTAAGTTCACTTCTTCAGGCTGCTGGCAAGGGATGTTCTGATCTACATATGGTGCCATGGGATGGCAGGGATGTCAGAGATGACCCCCTTGCTACAGAGCAGGATCTGCGACAGGTCCTGATCGACATGATCCCAATTCCTGGGCAGGCGAACGCAGAAGGCTAAGGAGGAGAACTCATGAGAAGCCTGCTAACTGAATTCCTCCGTGGGTTCCCCTTGCGCATATTGATCTTCCTGCTAGATATGGTGTTGCCTCAATTGGACGCTTACCATGCAGGTCGTCAGCTACAGCACCTGCACCCCTGGACCAGTGTTGTGTTGGCGCAACGACAAGAGCGAGGTCAACCGGGAGTTGAGCTGGTAGTCCGATATGGCTATGAGGCCTTTGCGGGATTTCATGCAGCTGATCACTGAGTGCATTCCTCTCTTGCTCTTCAGCGACCCAAAGGCGGTTCCTTCCGCGTCACCATGGAGCCTATGTGAAAATGGCAACTTAGGAAGCATGGAAGCCAATGTGATGGCAGGGAGGGCCCTGTTTGGGCGGTTCCAGCGCCCCAAGGGCCCACGTCGCTGTGCCATTTTCCTGGTCCAAGAAAAAGTAATGCAAGGTACTAGTCGGTCCGCGGATTCCCGTGCATACCGTCGAATTGCCTCAAAATCCCTTGGGCTAGTCCTGGTCTCCAGGCCTGTTGCGTTTGCATTTTGTGGCCGCCTCCTAGTGCAACAGCCAGCGGAAGTGGAATACTTTGACCCGGAACGAGACTGGCCGAAACCTATTGTCTTCCACGCAAGCTTCTCTGTGTTGATGGAAGAAATGGCATTCCTTGGTGACACACGAAGCAGATGTGAATTGCTGGTTTTTGCACAGGCTAACCCGGCACGACTCCCACTGACGATGGGTATTCTTCAGCCCAATATCCCAGTGCGAAGAATGATGATTGAACGCAGGACGAAGCTGACGGATGCATTGGTCCGAGTGCTCTGTCGCCTACTGACACCCATTGGAGTTGCTCTCCCAGGTCCGCATGATGAATATATGCGTGACAGCCTACTCCCTTTGGCAGCGCATGGTGATGGGCATGTCCTTACTGTGGCAGTAGCATTGCTCCTGGCGATCCTCACTGGCCGTTCTGACCTTTGTATCGCAGGCGTTTTTGGTGCCGGAAAGACGCGTTCCTTGGCGGTGTTGTTAATTGCCCTCAGCTGCGAGCTAAGTGATTTCTATGCGATCGTGTACACCAAAGAAAACGTTGCTGCAAAAGCCTTGGCGGATCAAATCAGTGACCTAGCTCCACCAACACGAACTGCCTTTGGACGGTTGCTGGGTCGCATCGAGGAAGGCAAAGGCGAAGCGTATGCAACCAAAATTGATGTTCGATGCAGTGATCGCAATAGAGTTATTGCTGAGAAACGCATATTGATTGCGACCGGAGGCTCCGCTACGGCGGAAATGGCCATGAAATACTCGTCTTTTAGTCTCTGGCTCTCTAAGGTCTGGCTTGCATTTATGGATGAAAGTCAACAGTACGGCAACTACCATGAAATTGCCGCTCTTGCTGCAATCCAGCAACCAGCACTGCTTGTATTTGTCGGTGACCACAGACAAACACCTGGAGGCCTCTCCAAGGGAAGGGCTGCAGCAGCGAATAGACAGAAGCTTCTTCACCGTCCTTTGGGGCTACGAGCTTTGAATCGCCCTGGCGACTATTTGCCCCCTGCCCGGCTCACCAAGTTAATTGCACTCCTATGGCCGGATGCGAGCCAGGACAACGACTCTGAAGTGGCGCGGCTCCTCAACCTTAACCTTGGCCAAGCACCACACACAGGAACTTGGGTTACTACAACAACTGCCCAGCATCTACCAATTTCCTTGGCACGCCTCTTCAGTGAGGAAACGCTCAGCCACCTGAATGTTCAGAGTTGCCTGATTTCTGCAATACTGGCTGTTTTGCTTATTGCTACTGCGCCAGAAGAATTTGGCATCCCTGAGTGTACAACTACGATTGAAGCAGCCGGCCTAGATGGTCCGCATAGGTGGGGCATCATACTGCCCAACAGCTCCAGAGTGTCCCTGTTGACGTATAAAGCCATCGTCGCAGGTACCCGGAATTGGTGCTACATGATCAGGATCCCATCCAAATAGGCCATTTTGTCCCCCACGATTACACGGTTGGGCAGGGAGGCTTTCGTACTGTTTTATGGGAAGTACCCAGAGATTCCAGAGACCTCCTGGCTGCTATTGAGGATATCGTAGTATTTCTCAACTATCTTCAAAAGTGCTATCGGGACCTCAATCAAGGAGCGACGGCGCAGCTCCTGGTAATGTGTAATCGCACGGCAGTACACACACAACTTCTGCAGCATGGCTTCCAGGCTGCTTGGTTTGGTGGTCTGCGGATCGCCACAACCTCGTCAGCAGCAGGGGCCACTGCGCGAATAGCAGTTGTGGTCCAGACAGGATGTGGTTTCCTCAGTGGGGGCCGTCGAGGGGTAACGGTAGAAGACAAAGAGGATTGCTTTGGACGAGCCACTGTCGCGTTCACTAGAGCCATTCAGCATACATACATCGTCTCCCCCATTGATATGGCTGGGCTGATTGGGATGGCGCAGACGCTTGCGGTATATCATTACGGGTATTATACCCTTAAAGATCGCACTGTCCAGTTCCATGAGCCCAAGCACGTGCCATCGGATGCAGAAGCGGTCCTTGAGTGGGGCCTAAATACACCGTTTAATTCCCAAGACAAACCGCCTCTTGCCATAGCTATGGTAGTGACCGTGAATGGCGTGCGATCCCTTAAAAGGTTTCGATTGGTCATTGCACAGAAGTCAAAGCTGCGGCTCACGCAGGAAGTCATTGCAGCGCTAGCCTCCCACAGTCGTGACCACCGCCTCACGGCGAGCAGTTTCTTTCCGTGCTCCATAGAAAGGGAATTTAATACCTGTATGGCTATGCCGGCGATGGATATCGTTCTCCACTTTGGTTGTGTGCTTCCCACAATGGCTCCCCTGTTTGGGTACACAGGCTCAGAGGAAGCAAGATGTATTTTCATCAAGCCACCAAAGATCGGCGAATATTGCTCATCCCAGGCATCCACTATTTTGACGCGCACCGACTGCAACCACTGCTATTACAAGCTCCTGCACTGCAAGTGCATATGAGAGAGAGCCCTCTGGTAGGCCCGGAAGGGGCTGGCGAGACAGTGGACGATCCCTCGTCGGAAGAAGAACAAGCCACCACTGCAAGTGAAACTGAGGCAGATAATGTGTGTGTGAAGCGTGGGAGATGTAAATAAGGAGCCGGAGGAGGAGAGGCGCGCAGTGAGAAAGAGTGTAAGAAGGAACCTGCCGAGCAGTACAGCTGGGCGACATAGGGGAATATGAGAGGACGAAAAGGGAAGAAGATAAGAAAAAACAGGGGGGGAAAAGGAGCGATACAGAGGGGAGGAAATAGATATGAAACAAAGGATTAAAAGTATAAAGAACAGGAGGTTTACCGGAAGGTCGCAGGCAATTGAAATCCGTTTTTACACGAGAACAGATGGGGCGGGTAGGAGTACGGGAGTCATGGCAGTTAGATAATAAAAATCAAAGGTGCAAGAAGGTTAGACAGGGCCTAAGGGAAGAGACACAGTGGGGTTGAAAACAGGAGATTAGACGGTGAGGTGAAGTCATGAGGAGTGAAGATGATGACGAGGATACACCTCCAGAGGAACCATGGGGCCCGCCAATCCCACCGGCCATGGATGATCCTACGGAACAGGAAATCAAAGGTGCTGCGGACAAGTTGGCCACTATGATGAACAGTTCACAGCCTCACGCTAGTGTTTTCTATCAACCTGACAACCTTGGTGCTCTTCCACACCTGTGGCTGCAAGCTAAGCTTACTATTTCCCTGACCTCAATGCAGGAAAAGTTTGCCCGCCTTTTCATGTCAATTGCGTCAGAACTGTGGCTGCGGGGTGTGATTGAGACTGTTGAGGAGGTCTTTGCACATGCTGCCCGTAGTTTCACCCTCCGGCTGGCCGAAACACTTTCGCAGTACATCTGCTCTCTCACTCGAAGAGCAGAGTCCCTGGCTACCCCAGAGACGGAATGCCTGCTATATGCCACTTTTTGGTTTCGTCCAATCCTCTCTGAGCTCATTGTGGCAGCCAGAGAGAGTGCAGAGGTGAACCGAAAACGTGCCCCCAGTGGCCCTGTGAAAGTTGTCGTCACGAACCAGCCTCACTCGCGGCGTCACACTGGGGTCGACCTGGTTAGTGGGACTACGGCCTTACTGGCGTGGTTTCCGGCGAGCTGGGCCAGCAAGATTGCGCCATGTTTCTTAGGGGAAGCTGGCGGTAACACCCAAGCCCCACAGGAGGTGTCCTTCTCCTGTCCCCATCGAGTATTTGAGGGGTTGCAGAGAGAAGCGGCTGATCAAGTCTTGCAGGCAGTTAAATTTACTGACAAAAATGCTCCAGGATTGAGCCTGGCCTTGGATGAGGAATTTCAAGCAGCTGACTGCTTTTCAGAACTCACCCGAGGATACACACAAGGGGTAGTTGACCCCTATATAATGATGGGCCTGCAACCCACTGGACCCACCAGAGTCAACCTGGAAGTAATTGTACCATCCCCCAAAGGACTGACGCCTGAAACGTGGAAGCAGACAGCCACTTTGTGCCCGCTTGAGTGGCCGTCCAACTATAGCCTTCTGAGATTGCGGCACACGCCCAAAAGTTTCCACCAATATGCTGCACAACTCAAGCAACAAGTGCAGCATCAACATATGTTCACTCACTGGGAAGTCAACCGCGCTAAGCTAGCAAGCAGAGTGGTGTTCCAACGACCAGCTTATTATCTACCGGAAACGGTTCTGCAACAGCACGTGCGAGAGCGCGTCTTCCCTGATCGGAAACTACGCAGAAGAGCACCAGATAATGACGTTGCTGCTTTTGAAACTAAATGCAACGAACTACGTCGCTTGGCTGCAATGAATGAAACGGAGAACCCTGTCTCCTTTGCCATTGGGAATAGCTGGAACGACACTCTCAGAGCAGACAAACACCACCACCTTGAATACACTACACGGAGTCAGACATAGCCTCCTTTCTTCCTCCTCCTCCACTGGCTCCTGGGTCGCACCCTTCATATCACTTCATCGTTTTTCTGGCCTGATGCAGTTTCTCTTTTGGCCCCCCTTGCTGTGGTTGGGTGGGGCCCTTTTTGCCCCGGTAGGGACCTTCCCGTGGCTCCTCCGTATCCGGTAAGTCTCTTACCTGTTTTGTTCACTTGGGTTCGTCATTATCACTGGCGTATCTGTCCATAGACGTGACAGGTGCACTGGTGCCCCATCCTCCCAAGTGTATGTTTTGGGCTTAGGTTTTGTTTGATTTGTACTTGTGTGTCTGTCCGTAGACGTGGCAGGTGCACTCGTACTCCACTAATTCATTTCGGTGCTTCTTTCCTTCCTGTATTGCTGCACGCCCCTCTTCCTTGTTTTGTCTTCTTGCCTTTCTTTGGTCAAGCGCACCTTGCTCCTCACATGTATCGTCTGTGCTGCCCTCTTTCTCTTTGGTTGTCTTGTGGTTCCTTGCATGTGTTGCCCTTTGTGGCTCGTGGGTTGGTGCTGGTTTTGTTTTCCTGCTGTTTCGCCTTGTCGTCTTTCTGGTTCTTTTGCTCTCCTCGCTGTGCCTGTGTGGGCCCTGTTGCTTCCTTTGTTGTCTGCCCTCCTGTTTTGTGGTTCCTTTCGCTGTCCTGCCTGCCTTCCCTCCCCTGCGAGTTGTCTGGTTTGTGCTCTGGTCCAGCTTACACCCTGGTGTGCTGGTGCCTCCCTCTGGGTATCTGGTTGCATCTGTGACGGCTCAGTTGCCCTGCTTTTACGCTAGGAGTATGGTTGAGCTTTGCTTTCCTTCCGTCATGCGTTTCATGGCAACAAAGGCTTCTGGCCCTGTGTGGGGTTTTCACCCTCTACACCATGTCACTGGTGACGTCAGGGAGCTTAGTTTGGCCATACTGAGGTATTCATCGTGATGGTGATCCAGTTCCCATATTAGACTCCGCTAAGCTGCACTATTGCTATTCTAATGTGATTGATGCAGCCTTCTCCGCCCCTGTCCTCCTCTGCCTCCCCGGCGCCCCCTCCTGTCTGGTTGCCGCTTGGTCTTGTTGTCCGGTTGTGCTCTTACTGTGCCTTCCCTTTGCCTGTCTGTGTCTCTGGTGGACCTTGCGTGCTTCCTCTGCTTATCTACTCTCCCCTGCTCTCACTTAGGACCGAATGAATGGCGATTGGTTTGAATGTACGAACACTGGTGATCTGGTTGATTCTTGTTTGGTTTTGTTTTTTTGTACTGACTGGAGCGACACTGACACAGCACTCGTGTGAACCACTAAGGTGACTCAGGACAGCCGTATTGCCTGGTGCCCGTAAAGGCCATCTCTTTGCTCTGCCTTTCTTGCTGGCTTGACTTTCTTCTTCTTGAGGGGCTGCTTTCTTACTCGACTCTAATTCGTTTGCTTTCTTTGGGTCCCTGGGTATGTCCCCCGTCTGGGTACTCTCCTCGGTAGCTGAATCCAACCACTGGGGGCGGTAGTTAGCCGGCCGATGCCATGGACCGGACTGTGCTGCAGTGAGCTTCACCGGTGCATTCCGGTGTTCCTCCCTGTAGGACAGCCTGGGGCGCCCGCGAGCAGCACAAGACTGCCAACATGGTTCGTCAATTGATTGAAAGATGTGGTAATTCTGCAGCCTGTCTACTCTATGGGTGAGTGGCACTACAGCCGTAGTTTCGCTACGATCTTCGTCGGTACGTACTGCAATGCACTGCGGGTCCTTCAGGGACGATGACATCCTGAAATGTCCTGAACAGTTCTGTAGTCTGTACTTTAGGGTGGCCGGGCACTTAGCTACTTATAAGTAACTTATAAGTATAGTTAGCGAGGCTTAAGTTAAGGTTTAAGTGGATAACTAAGTTATAAGTAGGGTTAATTTTTGGGCTAGTTATAAGTTAGTTAATGACTTATTAGGTACTTAAGGCCGACCATGTTAAAAAGTTAAACGGTACTTAACATAGTTAACCTCATGTTGCTTTTTCGATAGTTTTTTTGTTCTCATTTTTACCTTGTTGTTTTTTGTTATATATTTTGGAAAAATTAAGTTTTCCCAGCTATCTCTTCTTGTTGATTTTTGTGATGTTCAAAGCAATCATGGCTCAAGTGGAGAAACAGATCGTAGCCGCGCAGAAATTTTTGCAGAATGTGGTTGCGTTACCTACTTTTGATGACTTGCGTGGCAAGCAATTGAAGCGCTTGATAGCGTTTCTTGGCAAGAATGTGCTGAGTGTTGAGCAGTCCGCAGCTTTGATGCCAATCCTGGATTGCAATGTCTGGGGTTTGCACATGGAGGAGTTGAAAACTTGTATTGCTCAGCAAACCTGTGATGAGAATGACGAAACCACAGCTGCTTCGCGTGCAGCGCTCCAGGATTTCACCAACATTCCACATTATTTGAGCCAAGACTGGTGGAATTTGCTTGAAAGTGGAAAGGATAAGGTGAGAAATTTGGAGTCGCTGTGCGGCTTAGCTGCTTCGCTGGGCTTGAGGAATGCGTCCGAACCAACGTACGCAGGTTTATGTGCGTTGGCCTTTTGTGTGGGTGGCATGCAGTTGCTGGAAGAAGACAAGTTGAAGCTGCTGACTTTGCATAAGTCACGTATGAAAAAGGTATTCAGTAACGCAGTGCCGTTGGCTTCTGTCATGGATGTCTTGCCAAGTTCACCTGAAGATTGTTCAAAGCAATTTTTGAACGCGGCATATCCAAACGGATTTGTTGCAGGGACTCCAGTGACAAAGTCAATGGATTATATCTGTCGGCTGGTTGCCACGTATCCGTGTCACTGCTGTGAAAAAAAGCCGGCTCGCAAAGGGCCGGTTCATCGAAAGCCTGCTTCTCACTCTAGTCAGGGAATGAAGCGTCCCGCAGCAGCTCAGACTGCTGACTACGATGAGAAGCGACGGCGGGTTTTGAAATTGGTGCCAGCTGCGGTTTTGTCGCGTTTCAAGGGCGGCTGCTCTCGATGCTATCACAGGGAATACTGCACAGTGAGTTGCTGGGCTCGCCGCGGCTACAGTTTGTAAGGTGACGGCTGTGCACACTGGCCTTTGGGAAAAAATCACCTCGAGCCTTTGCATTGGATTGGTTCCGGAATCAATTGGCTTGATGTTGTTTGGGACTGTTTACATTCCGCACATTTCTGATGTCCTGTGTGTTTTTTGTTTTCATATATAGGCTCAAGCCGCGTCGGTTGCTGCGCCCCTGGGTGCATGCGTCACTCCGCAGGCGGGGTTGTAATGGAACCAAGGGGTTGCGGGATTCTATATATTTAGGTGGTCCTACTATGCATATATATATATATGATTTATTAAATATGTGTATACATATAGAACGATACATGCGTATATCTATTGCTACACTGCGACTGGGGACATCTGAACCTCAGCGGAATGGCGGGGTGCGTCACCTGCGTGATGGCACTTTCAACTCACTTGCTTCTCAGTGAGTTGCTTCACCTGCGTGGTGGGGCGTGCCACCTGCGTGGTGGCACTTTCACCGTACCTGCGTGGTGCGTTGCCTCACCTGCGTGGTGGGGCGTGTCACCTGCGTGGTGGCACTTTCAACGCACCTGCGTGGTGTGTTGCCTCACCTGCGTGGTGGGGCGTGTCACCCGCGTGGTGGCACTTTCAACGCACCTGCGTGGTGTGTTGCCTCACCTGCGTGGTGGGGCGTGTCACCTGCGTGGTGGCACTTTCAACGCACCTGCGTGGTGCGTTGCCTCACCTGCGTGGTGGGGCGTGTCACCTGCGTGGTGGCACTTTCAACGCACCTGCGTGGTGCGTTGCCTTACCTGCGTGGTGAGGCGCGTCACCTCTGTGGTGGCACTATATCAACTCGTGGACATGGCGAGTCTGCGATGTTGCCGGTATATGTGGGTGTAGGTTATATAAACTTGTATGCAGAGAAGCACACACGCAAGTACTATGCATTACATATATGTACATTGAATGTATATATATATATGTGTATATATATATATATGTATATAGATTGATATATAAATTATATATATATATATATATATTATAATATGAACATATTTTTTGTCTTTGCTCCGCAGGTCGCATGACTAGCGAGTCGGAGGAGGAGGACACCGAGGAGGAAGTGAAATTAGAAGAGAAGGCAGACGACCAAGGGGTTGAAGGGCCTGCGCCAGCAGCAGGAGAGATTGCCCCGGAGGCGTCCCGTGACAAGAACAAGGAGAAAGACAAGAAGGCGAAGTCCAGTGACAAGAAGGAGGCCGAAAAGAAGTCCAAGGAGAAGAAGGCGGAACGGTCCCCTTCCCACAGGAAGTCCAAGAAGGCTTCCCGCTCTCGTTCGCACAAGAAGTCCAAGGAGAAGAAGGCAACCCGCTCCCGTTCTCACAGGGATCGTGGCAGACGTCGATCCCGACGACGGGAGTCAGGACGCGACCGCGCGACGGTTCGCAGAGGCAAGCAAGAGGAAGATCAGGCAATTGGTCACGAGGCAGTGGATCGGACCAAACCGCCTCCCGAGCCTGACCAACCTCCCAAAATGCCTGGAACTTCCGCTCGCCCAGCCTCGAAAGGGAAAGGCAAGGAGGGGAAACCCAAACGGTGGGTTTGTAGAGATTGTGGGGGTAGAACAGCCCCATATGAATCCGCTATGGAGCAACATCGTTGGAGCAACGAACAGTGTCTCACGTGGCAGCGCTGGAATCAGCTCTCAAAAGTTCAGCAGACGAAGGCCGCGTGGGATGCCTGCTGCCAGGATGCTCAACGTCTGCGACTCACGCGTCGCACAGACGCGCCCGAAGTTGCTCCAGCAAATCGCAGCGCTTCCCCACAGACAGTTGCCTCCTCCAAGAGCCGTGGTCAGAAGCCGGCTAC
Source organism: Cladocopium goreaui (assembly GCA_947184155.2). NCBI lineage: Eukaryota > Dinophyceae > Suessiales > Symbiodiniaceae > Cladocopium > Cladocopium goreaui. The sequence continues at coordinate 210,953 of CAMXCT020003101.1, read as the reverse complement.
TGCGGCGTCACCGGTTGTTGCTGCGAGCAACGCTGAGAAGAAGAAGGTGAAGAAGCACCGCGAGCGATCTGAGGAGTCTAGCTCAGGTGCCACGCCTGTGCGGCGCAGACGCCATCGTCGGAGGGAATCCTCTTCGTCGCATGGGCACCGTGAGCGCCGTGACGGCCGGAAGCGCAATCATGTGGTGATTGATATCGCCTAGCTCTGCCTTGGACAATAGAAATACGCTGGCCCAGCGACCGTCGGAGGAAAAAAGGAGTTTTGGGAACGGGGGTGCTGTAATTTTTGTTTTCTTCGGGGGGAAGTTTAAGATATGCAACATGCATGGAACACTATATAGAAAACACTTAGTAGAATGTCCTTGAAAAACCACTTCTTCCGATCGCAGTTTCAGTGCTCAGATCCGTGGTCGAGATCCTTTGGGTCCGTCTGATGCGCCGTGATTGCAATTTCACCGTGGAGGTGAACAAGGTGGAGTCTCTGCGCAGCTTCTTGGAAGAAGTGGCGCAGCAGTATGTGCCTGGACGCTGGTGTCCTAAAATCCCTGAAGATTGGACAGACGTGTGGGTAAGCACCCGGCATTGCCTCGATATGGCACAGGCCAGGGCCTATGAGCTCAAACTGTGCCAAGAAGAGGAATCGCTGGCGAAGCTGAAGCGGTTGCTCCTGGTTGCGACTGCGCAAGATGTCCGCACCGTGTGTGTGGATGAGGGCGGCAGCATGCACGTTCGCTGTGCGACTGAGATATATGAACCACAGGAGTGGAGCAACTTCGAAGCACGGGTGGGCTCGTATCATGCGGACGAGTTGCATGCTGCCGCGATAGATTTGGGGCGCTTGCAGTCTCTTCTCAACACGGACAAGTGGTTGGAAGAAGTGCAATGGATCAAGTTGGCCGTGACGCATCTGCAGTTTATGTATTTTGAGTTCCGGCGCTCGCCCTGAGGTTTTTTATAGATCCGTTTCACACAACTGGATTCCCTTAGCCTGGGGTGGGAAAAGCTGCTTGTCCGCGGGGCGTCCGCGGATGTCCGCGGATGTCCGCGGCCGCAGTGATGGTGTCGGGGATAGGTCATTGTCCGCGGTGTCCGCGGAAATTAGTTTAATTAACATGTGTTTTTTTTTGCACTAAGAACCGGTAGGTCAGGTGATATCCGCGGTGTCCGCGGTCTACAGAGCATCGTTTCCTCGATGTTCCCGTGTCCGCGGAGAGGTAGGTCTCTGACTGCAAATCTGTGGCTTTTCCAGAGTGTTTGATAGTCGCTGTAGATTAGCCGGAGCGTCTTGTACAGCTGCCTTGGACCATGGAACCTTCCGCAACTGCTGTGGTCGCTGCTGCTGCAGAGAATGACCAAAGGCTCTGTAAGACCTGCCAGATGGAATTCAAGGTGACTGAAGGACGTCAGCATGGTTCAGCCTTCGAATGCACCACCTGCAGTTCCGCAGACAGGTTGTTGAGGAGACAACTGGGAGATAAGTCGCAGCTCCAAAAACTGTCGAAGGACGAACAGGTGGCATTCTTCAAGCAGCTCCATGCGGAGAAAGAAAAAAGAGATGGAAAGCTCAACTGGGAAACGGTGAAAGCTCAGTTGATCACTTCGTTAACGACAAAGCAGATTACGGAGAACTCCACCAATGTCAACACAAAATTTCTCCCACTTGGCGTTTATCTCAATAAGGGCTGGCCAAAAGAAGTGGTGGAAGCGTGCCCATCAGAATATTCTGACACCTATGGTTGCTGGACCTACAAAGTTCCTGTGAAGTCCCAGGATTGGAAGGTCGTTAGCCAGGAGATCAGGGAGCGCATCCTTGTGCAGGAGCGGCAAGCTACTGCAGTGCGAGGCAAGAAAAAAGCCAAGGGCAAAGATGGCGAGGAAGATGATGGGGAGCTGGATTTGCCTGCGGCTGCATCTTCGTCTGGAAAGAAAGATGCGAATCCCGAGGCGGAAGAAAAGAAGGCGGCAAAGCAGCAGGCAAGCACCGAGAAGAAGAACAAAGCATTCAACCAGAAGGTGCAAATTCTTGCAGCGAAGAATGTGGGCATCCTGAGCCAGGACCTAGCAGCATTGGACAAGCTGATGGGCCGCGTGCCCGCACACGAGTTGGATGGCCAGGTGCTCGAACTGTGTCAGAAGACGCAGGCCAAGTTGAAAGAATGGATTGCTGCTGCGAAGTTGACGTTGCAGGAAGCTGATCATGCCCAGGCGCAGTCCGGCGAAGAGAAGCTGAAAGAGTTGCCGTTCGAAGCTGGAGATGTCAAAACGCAGCATCTCAGCGTAGGTGAAATTTTGAAAACTCTCCGTAAATCTTTGCCGGTCCCCAAGGCAAAGGCTGCGGGTAAGGCCAAAGCAGCTGCGGCTGCGCCTGCAGGAGAGACGGCTGATGAGAATGACAACACAGAGAATAAGCCAAAGCGCAGGCGCTGCAAGCAATCTCCCTGAGGCTCAGTGACTGGAGTTTTCCGCCGCACAGCCGACATAGAATGTTGCCTGGCGCAACGATGGTCGTTCCACACCAGTGGAACATTTTGAAGTATCTGCAATGCAACCCATGGATCCGAATCGGATGGTCGTGGCACAGCTGAAAAGAGAATCTTCCGTGCAGCCGTCAGCTTTGTTTCTTCTTTGACCACAAAAGTATACCCAGATACATTTTGTAACGATTTATATACTGAAGACCGTGTCAGCTTCCATTTTTTTTTCGAATGTACATGTCACATATAGTCATGAATTCTGACTCAAGCAACTATAAGCCATTTTTGGTCCCGAAGCTATATGTAAATATATATATATATTTATATATATATATATATCTATATTGTATGTTATAACGATCCGAAGAATCCAAACATGAAACATCCCATACCATACAGTCGCTGTCACATCGATTCTTCGCAGTTTTTTCTTTGTGGCCCAAAAACAGAGCCGTGCAAAACGGTATAGAACGAAATGACTGCCGCAGACAAGCTTGTCGCTGACGATTGGGCAGAGCCATTCCATGTGAGGTATGGCAAACATGACTTGGGCTTGCACTTGGACGTGCGTCTGTGCCTGCTGCGTGCTTCTCAGTCGCACCAAACCCGCGTGGTTTATGTGTCTGAGACTGAAGACAGTACAGCAGATCAGAGCACGCCTGTGAAGAATGGGAAGCGCGAAGCATTTCAAGTGCAAAGTGAGTGCTGGGCCCCGAAACGCCGGCGTCGCTAATGCAACGAAGCACGCAGAAGAAAAGGACTGCTGCAGCGTGTGAAAGGTAGCCTAGAACTTGCATAGAAACATTGCCATTCCTGATCGCAGCCCTTTTTTGGTTTTGAGCATGAAGAAACGTAGACTGTGCCCAGACGATAGCCTCCTAGACCAGTATCGCTGCTTGCGACAAATCCCACAGTTGTCGCATGCTGATTGCCGAAAAGTTTTGGAACTGTTGAATGATGATAAAGAACATAAGGGTTCCTTCACAGCCAGCAAAGTCCACCAGAAATTTCCGGTGACCTTACCGGCTATGCGTGAACTGGTGGTACGAGATGGCAAGGAAAGATGTGTCTTTCATGCATTCTCGCTACCCGAGTGTCTCCAGAACAAAGTGAATGCCTGCCCTGCGTTTGCAGAGTGTTTCGACATCGCTCTTGCAGCTGCTCATAATTCGTTAGAGCTTGTCATGTTCTGGGATGAAGCCGTTCCCGGCAACGTGCTAGCACCAGATCTGCGGCGCAAGGCAGCCTTATGTTACTGTTCCATTCAGGAGCTACCTGTTCGCTTTGCAGACACATGCTGGCTGACTCTAGCCGTTTGCCGATCGCAAGAACTACAAAAAGTTAGTCAAGGATACCCAAAATCCATGACAGCATTACTGACTCAACTGAAGGAAGATTGCAAAGATGGATTCATGATTGAGACCAAATCCGGTCCTCAGTTGGTGTTCATCCGGTCCATCGCAGTCTTCATGGACGCAGATGGTATCAGGTTGACTCTCGGCAACAAGGGCTCGAGTGGGTTGAAACCTTGCTGGCTTTGCCAGAATGTGGTGGGACTGCAGCACTTCGACTTGGCAGAAACCGTTCATATTTCAAACCCAGACTTCACTTTGTATAAAGCGCATACATTGGAAAGTCTTCGTGGCATCCAAAGGTATTTGCAGAGTATTCTTTCAAGGTCCGCAAAAGAAAAAGCCGAAACTTTGCTGGGATGGAACACCGAAGCAATGGCGGAAACCTTTTTGCTACAACCGGCTTTGGCAGATTTGATCGGCGTAGACAGAGTCTTATATGACCCTATGCATTGCTTTGTAGCCAATGGTCTTTGCAATCAAGAATTGGGCTATTGGTGGGAGGCAGTGACTACGAAGACTCAAATCCGATTGCAGCAGCTGCGCCAGTATGCGACAACCTGCTGGCAATATGATGGATCTCCGTCAGAGGTCTGTGGTGCCTTCAGTGACAAGCATTGGATCAGAGGTAAAGATTATCGTGGAGACGCAGGTGACACTTTGGTGGTGCTACCAATTTGTGCCGCTTTCTGCTCTGAAGTCTTCCAAGATGAAGAAGAACTAAAAAAGGAAAATGACAGTTTGCTTGCACTGCATGCTGTCATCTGCAGTTGGCTGCAAAGCAAACGCGGCGGTCTGCTAGACATTGCGCGCTTGCAAAGTCAACAGACGAGGCATGCAACCAAGTTCATGGAATGCTATGGTCGAGAATGGGCGCGACCCAAGTTGCATTTCTCAAGGCACTTGCCGCAGCAGTTTGCCAAGGGATATATGATGGATGGCTTTCCAACAGAACGCAAGCACACGTTTTTCAAAACACGTGTGGCGCCAAATCGAAAGAATTTGGAAAACTTTAGCAAGTTTTGTCTCCTGGAACTAGGAGAGCAAGATCTGCGCATGAATCAGACAGAATCTCTTATCAAAACGAATTTCCTTGGAAAGACATCAAACTGCCGTCACCTTGCAGCTGCCTCTGAAGATCCTGATGCTATAGTGGCACCGCGCATCATGCACCAAGGTGTTACGTATGGCAAGGGTCAGTTCAAAATCCTGGCAACAAATCAGGCAGTTGAAATCCTGGGCGCTTGCAGAATTCATGCCACTTTTTTTTTACTCTGCGTGGAGTTAACATTTACTTCTGAAATTGCCGCCAATTTCACACGTTGGCAAAGGCCAACCCTTTCACATAAAATGTCCCTGCTGCACCTCGACGACGCGCAAAAGGCGCAAAGTGCACCCTATAGTCGAGTGGAATGTCACGGTGCCATTAAAGATATCTGGCTGCTTCTCGGATGAAAAAGAAGCGGATTGACGCGACCATTCGACATGGAAATGATCTTCTCACATCATAAAATTTTTACCCTGAACAGCAAAAAGCAGCTTCTCGGATAAAAAAGGGTCGGATTGGTGCAACTTTCACATGGAAATAATGATCTTTTCACGAAATAAAACATGTAAATGAAAGACAAAAAGCTGAAAAAATAAACTTATCCTCCAAAAATCAAAAATGTTGAAAAAACGAAGGCAAAAAGTTAAAAAAGTTATTTCCTACTTATAACCTAGTTAGCGAACCATAAAACTAAGCGCAAGATAAGTAACTTATAAGTAGCTAAGTGCCCGGCCGCCTTAAAGTATTCTTCGCGAACCTGTTCTTCGAACGCTACACTGTCTACGACAGCACATGTATGGTGGCACTAGCAAAGACAATTTTACAGATACTAGAGTTTTCTGCATGTTGCTCAGCTGTGCGAATACTGCCAAGAAAGTCGCTGGCTGAGACCAATCCGATGGATGGCTGCATTTTCCCCTATGAAACTAGGGGCGTGCCCCCCGTTTTTTGATTAATTTGGTTGGCGATGGCATGTTTGGAAGCCTGTCCCTGGCCTACAATGCTTCCCCCTGCCATCTCTGTCCCCCCCCCTTTTTTGGGGGGATCTGACTTCACAACATCATGGCTTTGTGATCGCGGCTGACAGTCAAGAGGATGACTATTATGTCCATGAAGGCCCATGAAGAGTTGGCCTGAGAGGACTCTGAGAGAGGTTTCATCGTAGCCCTGCTTTCGTGTACAGCTTGGCTCATGCTAGGGTCAACTCCCAAGCTAAGGCCTTCATGTCTGCCTGAACAGCCGTGATCCCTGATTCATTTGGCATGTTTTTGATCGTGATGCAGTGGTCATACCACTGCGTCCAATGGCAAATCGATTCGGTGGGTGTTTTTGTTTGGGCTCCGGCCCCGTTTTTTGTGGGTTTTGTTTTGTTTTCTGCTGTTGCTTCGCTGTTTCCGCTGGCGAAACGCAAGTCTGGCTGGGGGATTTGCGGGTCGTCGTTTTTGTTTTTTTGTGGTTTTTGGTTTTGTTGCTTTAATCGATTTGCCGACTTCAAGGACCATTTGTCCTTGTACAATGAAATTTCAGCTTACTCTCATGTAAGGACCGAGCCTTAGCGCGACATCGGCCACACTCGAGGAAAAAAAAAGAGGGTTCTAGCGACTCGCATCGATGAACTCAGGCCCCTTCGGATTGGTACAAAGCACAGAAAGGAGCAGTGGCCATGATGAGATTTCCAGTTGCTGCATCTGAATATAGATTGCCAACTGTCCGAAGGAAAGCCTTGGAACATGCTATCTTCCCAAACCCTCCGTTGTCCCCGAACATTGTATTCTACCGCATGGTCTCAATGTTTTTACCGCTTTTCGGGCATTTCCATTAGGATGGTTTTCCAACAGGTCAGGCGCGCCTGCAGTTAAGGCAGAGTCACCCTGCCCCTATTTGTTTTGTTCCTCCTAAAATACCTTAATTTGTCGCATGGGGTATACAATAGTAAAAAGGATGGACGACCCTTCACTGTTCACGCCGTAGGATGCCAGCAACTGCCGGGTGGTGATTGCTGATTCGTAAGTCACAAGGGAGTGTATACTTTCTCCGTAATTTGACCATAACAGTATCCATCAGCACACTACCGAAACATCCTCCTACTGACCTCCCACCAATGTAGCTATTCCTGCTGGTGGCTGCCTCATAAAACTGGTCAGGTGAATAACGGTTGTCCCCAGGGGTAGTTGTCGCCCATCTGTCCTATGTCCAAATTACCAAATGGAAGGAGCCCTTTATGACGAACTACATGACATACCTTAGCTATCTGGTAGTTATTGCTGAGTTGGAAACCTCGTTAGAATGAGTGAACGCCCGTAATTGGAGTAGCGTCTCACTATCATCTTACCAACCAGTGCACTACCTCGGCCTATCCATAGAACCCCCCTTCAATCTTGTTACGACGAATTCCTGACGGGAATCACTACATTAATGAGGGTTGCTCCCGGGTGACGGTCATTGCTTTCCACATGACGCAGCAGAGGATAGATGGCCATGCACTGCCAACACGGGACAGTAAAGTATCTCGACGGCCCCTTCTTCGCGCAATTTGACAAGCATATGCACTGCCGATGTGAAGTAGTTAGCACTCTTGCCGCTCATGGTGCCTAATAATTCTAGCTTGGAAGAGCTTAGAGGGCCATCTTTGTAGGACAGCTGCTGTTCCCAAGGGTACCTTGGGTAATGGCGAGGGTTTCAACTACTTTTCATGGTAAGCTGAGCATTGCCCCGAACCTGTGCCCCCATAGTGTTATGTGCTTCACCCGCACTGAAAAAGCCGGCAAGATTCGTCTGGCAAACAAGACCTTGCACAGACCAGCCTCTCGGACAAGCCACCTTTTGGGACATCGCAAGATTTCTCAAAGAGGGTCAAGGACCATTTTAAATGTTGGTGGCGGTACTTCCGCGCATCGATGAACTCAGGCCCCTTCGAATTGGTGCAAAGCACAGAAAGGAGCGGTGGCCACTGTGAGCTCTCCAGTTGCCGCATTTGAATCGGAATCGCCATCTGCCCGAAGGAAAGACGTGGAACATGTTACCTTCCTAGACCCTCTATCGTACCCGAAAATTGCATTTGACCGTAGGGGTCAATGTCTTAACCTTTTTTCGGGCATATCCATCTGAAGGGTTTTGATTGCGAGCATGTGCAAACACTGAGTGACCACTTTATTATTCAATTATTTCTTCGGAAGTTGATGAACTCTTCAGACATGCTGAAAGTAGTTGCTACACTGGCGGGTGCTTCCTAATTACAGTTGCCATAGTCCCGGCCAGCATCATGACATTCAAGTGTCACTGCTTGTTTACTTTTTTGGTTGCAAAGCTCAACAGATTGACTGCAAAATAATTTATCTCCCTGTAACCTAGAGGGACTAAGCAGGACCTCAATTACTGGACACTGCTAAGGATCAAAAGTCTGGGTGCGATGGAAAGTTCACTCCCATAGAGCAGCCCAGTGTGCGCTAAGTAGGCAACTAGTTCACAGGATTGCTTATTTCTGCCAAGGCCCATGGACTAAGAGAACAGTCTACTGGATACGAGGGGGGCACCTTGATGGAAGCACGTTCCAAAGTCCACAAAACAGAGCAGCACTAACTCCATGGGCTTCCACAATCAGGGAATGGTAGCTGTTGGTTTCTGTATGTACAGTTAAATTTTTCCCATGCCAGCCATGATCCCCCCTGCCTAAATATATCCAACTTGACTAGTAGATGTAGCTGATTAGGGCCGCCCACTATACTCAGCAACCGTCCGCCATTGTAAGGTAACCATGCCCAATTAGTCACTAGGGCCCCAAAGCATACTATTGACCTGTTGCATTAGGAGGTACTCCAAGTGCATATTATTTGTGTAGTTTTGCCATTGCGTCCGTAAATTTGGGCTATAGAGCTTACCCGCCTCCGTGTTTCCTGTCCACTGCTCTGCCTGCAGCAGGACGTCCTTCAGCGCTGTGCGGCAATTCGGACCTTCTCCATGCACAGGGCAGCACGTAGCGCAACGGCTGACCATGTTCGTGCCTTACTCCAGCAGCTCCTTTTCGTCCATCGTGTTAAACTTCTAGCCACGAGACTGCAGTACCAGTTGGAGGAAACCATGGATGACCTGGACGACATAGGGTTTGACGAGCAAGTGCTAAGCGGAGTATTACGGACCACACACCTGGAGTTATGTGGATTTATAGCCCGCTGTGACCAAGCGATGCTCACGACGGAACAACGCATACTGCGTATTCTGGTACGATGAAGTACCCAGCAGCACTGTACAGATAGAGGTTTTTGACCTGTGCACAATGAGTGCCAACCTGCCGCCAAGGAACAGTCAATGCAGTCTGAACGTCTTGGAAGAAAACGGATGTCCAGCACAGCCATTACTGACTATCAGACCATTAGAGATAGAATAACGCACTGCCCTTCAGAACCTCACTCTACTGCAGGTACCGGCCACGGTAGATACACTTAAGATTGAGTACTGTACTTCGCAGGTGAAAGGAGAATTTAAGATTGCAGTATTGACCCAGGCGGATTGCCTACTGTATACGAGGCCTGGGTTTGGCACAACGGGGTTGCATAGTCATACTTAGCTCGTACTCCCATCCGCAGTTCGCTAGCTATGAATTCCTGTCCCCAACACTTTGTTTATGTCCTCACTGCCCACTGTGCCCACCTCATCTTAGTTTCATGGGAACATGAACCTCTTATCATAAGGTTCCCGCTGTTCCCGAGGGTACCTTGGGTAATAGTGGGGGCATTGCTATGTCAACATATATGATTCAACACAGCTGGCCCAAGACGCGGTAACGCAGCCCCTACGCACAATGTGTGGAAGGCCTGCCTGACTGAACGGTTCTAAACTTCTCCTCACCACGCTCTTAGTGCAGCCTCCCGAAGTGTGCACACACCAGCCGTCCTGTGCATGTGTATCCACGTGGCCTTTATGTGCTGCTCACCGAATTGTACAGTTACTTCATCGCGTTGCCCTGCGAATGCGTCTACTAGTCGTTGTTTCAGCGAAGCTGAGTAATTCACTCTTGTAGGACTGTTGCAGGACACCCGCAGCTTCACCCTTATCTAGGAATATAGCTGGCTGATACCGCTTAACGTACTTAGCATCATCTCCGTAAGTAGTCCCTCATGCCCTCACCCCCCCATTGTGCCCCGAACATTATGATTAGTAGGAACTCGGCCTATGTGTCTATTACCTTCCTACTGTTCCCAAGGGTACCTTGGGTAATGGTGAGGGTTAAGCTTTGCTTTAAATCTCTACCAGTGACTCATCTCACCTGGTTCACACTCTAAAGAACATCATCCTGGTTCGAGCATTCTGACAGTCATATCCCCTGCATGATGCTAAATCCTAGGTAACAATGCTCCTCAGGGTCTCTCGTTGGTAGCATATCTTGCACTGACTAGCGCATTGCCCACCCGCCCCCGCTCCGAGTATAGGTGCTCTACCGCGCATACACCTGTATGCCCCACGCAAATCAACGGAGACACACAACTCAACCTGGATGCCTGCACTGACGAGACACCTGCTCCGCCAACATCCTATGGCATGCGTTGCTGCCCTTGCCACTTGCCGCCCTCTCCCCCCCCATGCCCCTAGGCTCTGCTCTCTGCCACCCCCCTCTATGGCTTATGCCTCCCCAACAGAGTAACAATGTATCTTCATTACAACCCCTTAACCGGCAACATGTTGCATACACTTCCTATTACGACCTTGATTTTTTGAGCTTCTGATTTTATGCCTGATCCGAACATGACTAACTGTCTTTGTCAGCAGCCGTTGGCTCAAACTGTGAGGACACCGCACCTGCAAAGCCAGAGTTGCCTTGGTCTTCCCCGTCCCCATTTTTCAATTCGCTTGACCGTTCGTACATTGAAGCTGACACGGGGTTCCCGTTGTTTGGCCGCTGCCCACAATAGCGAGTGGTTCCCGTCGTTTGGTCCAACCATACACCACGCAATAACCTCCACCCCCGGATAGTGCTACCACTGCAGGGTACCTGTTGCTGGTATGCCGAAGCCGACGCACTTTCCGTCTGGCCCAATTGTTGTCGCCGATCAACACTTACTGGATATGTCGGCTGGGATGAATTGGGACATGCGAGATGCCAGTAACGTCCGCTTCCTTGCAGTGAGGGGCACAATTTGGGTAGGAGATTGCCAAACAACATATAACTTTACGCTGGTGGAATACCAATTGTATATCGATGAGGTACCATGGCTTATTTTTTCTACTCTTGCTGATGTCCTTGAGAAAGAATTCGTACCCAGCTTTTGGGAGACCGTTAACCACAACCGAAAAGAGCGGTGGGGTTTCCTTGAACTACCCTGGGATGGAAAAGCCTACGGTGTTGCGCCACCGTATACCGACATTCGATTATCCATCTTCAATGACATCGCCCACACCATGCGCGTCGTGCACCCTTTTGTGTGGAATCAGACCCACCTTAAGGTTCACCCGAACGGGGCAGCGATTTTCCATGAGCAGAAGAAATTGGCTTTCCTATTGCCATTGATTGTGGAGGCCCATGAGTTGCTACCGCCTACGCCACTGTTTTGGGTAAATGATGACAACACCATTCCATTGTGGAGGACCACCCTGTGGTTGCATGAAGACACCATACAGTGGTTAGCTGAGACAGGAGAGTCGTACCCACCTGAATTGAGAGATGAAATTCAGCCACGCCTTAACCAACTTAAACCTTCTCAGCATGCGAAGCGTTCACAACCTCCGCCTCCACCGAAACCAACCAGGTGGACGGAACGAACCGCAGAAAAACAGCCTGCGCAAGCACTACAAGATGTTGCTCCACAGGAGCCGAAGGGTACTCAGAACACGCCGCAGCAAGGGCTGATCGAGAACGGCAATATATGGAATTGCAATCTATCATTGCTCAAGCAAACCAACGGACGCTGGCAGACAGCCGACCAACGGATTCCAAACAGACCCAAAAACCAGCTAACTTGCTGGCCGCAAGTCAGCAAAGCACAGAAAACGCTGCAACCACCGTGCCGTCCAAACCCAGTACAGACGCGACGGCCGGAGCTCCAGCTCCTCAAGAGAGTCATAGGCCCCCTAAGGTCAGTGCACAATCATTATTCAGCCAGAGACCAGGCCCACCATCGCTCCCAACCACGAGCAAATCAAAGACGGATACCCCGGGTACCGGTGTGTTATCCTCCGACTCTCACTCTACAGCACACAACAGAGCTGAGGAACAGCAGCAGCCTCAAAAGGAGCAACCCGCTGTTGACAACGATACACCGACAGAAGAATCGTCGCCTGCTGACACACCAAATGAATCGCCAGAGACGCAAGCCACTGACACTGTTGTTGCTAGCAGCCCTGAGCCCGCCTGTGAAACCAGACAAGACGTTGACCTAGCCGCAGCGGACATCCCAACATTGCAGAACATGCAGAAGGCAGCCAGAGAAAGAGTGGCCTTTTATGAAACGGGGCTAGCCAGTGCTCGCGAGCATCTGTCGCAGATCACGAAACGCCTCAAAAGAATGCAAGATGGCCAGGCACCGGACACTCCGCAAGCTTCGCCTGTGGCAGATATGGAAATGGAAATTATTGACTGATCGAATTTGCAGCCAGATAGCATTGAGTGCACATGACTGTGTTGAAACCGACTGATCAGTGCCATTTCTGTCGCCGCCTACCCCACAGATGCGCCAAGAGAAAAGCTGCTGCGTGCCAGGGTGTTACCCCCCAAACTGTTACTTATGGGAGCGTACCCACTTGAAATTGACCCCCGCAAGCCAGAGTAAGGGGATTTATTGTGATTTGGTATTTCTTGCTGTCTTGGTCAGGCGTGTGCCCAAGATCCTGTCGTCTTCAGTTATCTCAGCTCCACTAAAACTAACCTCTACTTTGATCAGAGCAGATTGCATTGACCACCACTACTGGGTAATGTGTATTCACTGCAGCTTTTGCGGCTCCACTAGTTGTCATAGCTAGGCCAGCCATCAGTCACTCAATTCGCACACCAAGGTGATAGACAAACCCCGATTGTTTTGGTTCTTTTTTCAATTCCATTCGAATTGGCCCTGCAACGCGGAACCCCGACCCCGGGTACCGGGTGTTCGGGGTCTCCCTAGCCTTGCCAATCCATTGGATACATTTTGCACTCACCGCCCTGATAGTATTCGTTAGTTCCTACTGGTCGCTTGTCACCTGACACCGGGTACCGGTTGTTCACGGTCAAGCCCGCGCCAGCATGTTACAACAGCTCATGGCATCAAATAGGTTCATTACATTGGCGCCGGACGACCCTGACGACTCAGATACAGACATCGAACCAACGGGACCAACCATCACAGAGAAAACAGGCGAGGATGCGTCAGTTGACAGTGACCATTCGGTTTACTTTGATGCCCTAGAGACAGATGAGGACACTCCCTACTTCCAACAAGGAGCTGAGCCTCCTCCAAGAGAGGAGTGGGAAATTGCCTCGCCTATCGATTTCTCCGATGTCCAGGGGGTCTTGCAAATAAGCCGTCAACTTGATGAACTTTTCCTCTCGGAAAAAGAAATTGAAACTCCACTCGGCATGGACGATATCAAGCAAAGGTGACCTGTGTTTGTGGGGCCCGAGATGTCGCCAGACTCGGTATTTTGTCAAGAAAGCATCAGCTGGAACAGAAGGTGTAGGGCAAACACAGCTCTGTATCACAACACGTTTGCCGGCGTTCTTTTCCATCTCCAGTCGCTTTGCTGTCAGAACTTGTTGACAGACCATGCACATGTTCCAGATTTTCCGCCCATTTCCATACATTGAATTGAAGCAAGCAGGGCATTGGGCTGTACCCTGGAAGCCCAGGTACTCAAAAAGTACGTCCTGATGAAAATCCTTAGCAAATGGACCAAAAAAGTACGTCCAAGTATGATACAAATGATGGACCTTTTGAGGTCCGGGACCTCAAAAAGAACACTGGTATAACATCCTTTAGATTCACCTTTTGAGGTCCCAGGCCAAAAAAGGAACATAGCATCCTCAATCGTGAGTAATCGTGAGTGAACATTGCCATGAACCCTCGGCCCGAGAATCATTTATATTGCTATTATAAACACTCGGCATTGCTATGGTTTCTCGGCGAGGAAGCCCTTTTTGTCTCACTTTTCTCAAGGACTCATTTAGTGCGGCCTTAGGACTTGCAGAGGTATTGAATGTTCAGCCGCAAGCTCACGACAACCCAAGGTGCTCTCGTCGAATGCCCCAGTCACCCTTAACATACCCAGCCATCATGGTGGACGAAGGGAATGGAATCCGACGCCCCGCAGCTAGCCAGGTCCATCATAGGACACTCTTCCAGTGGATAGGAGATAACCTCTCATGGGTGCCGCAGTATGACACTGTCTATGTTTTTGTGGACAACCGTAAACTGTCAGGCACTAATCCCCCTGCCTACTGGCCACATTTTGCACCCTGGATCAAAGGCAGATGTACAGTTACTGGCCCCTACCGGGAGAAAACAACTGCTATCCACTTTCCCATAAACGCTGATACAGGATTGCATCAGGTCCACTACACCTGGGCTGGTGCTGCAGCTCTGGAGGCGCTGTGCCTAGTGTTTCCCACTGTAAACTTTGCACTGATAGACTCTGACTGCGTGCCGACCTCACTATTTGAGATAGCTGAATTGGTCAACCTCATGACGGACAAGGCAATCAGAGCCGAAGCAATGCAATACAATACTATGGCCAGTTCTAGCCAGTGCCCACCGGCAGTTCTCCTTACTACAGAAGCCAAAGCTGAGCTCAATGCCGGATTGATCATTGTGACAGGGCATGTCCCGACCTGTACAGCAGATGTCGACATGGACCAGGCAACCTCAGATGCATGCATGCCACAGACTGCTGCCCCAGGCTCATCCTCGAGCGATGCACCCGCCCCTAAAGCACGGCGAATAGCTTATTCTGCCAATCGCAGATCAGCACTCTATACCAGCAGAGCCAGTTTCCTAGCTACTACAGCTGTGCCAGAAGACCCCGCGGAGGCGATAAGAGGCGGACTAGCTCTCACCCCTTTACTAGGATGTAAAGCCAGAACCCCGCTTGACTGGACACACGCCTGGGCAATGCTAGGTGAATGGGCTGGAACCATTGCATTCCCCATCCCGGAGCAAGGAGAATGGCCGCGTCATGGAGATGGTCGCTACTTACGACCGGACTTTGTCGAGCGAACCCCGCCCTTCCTCACCTGGGCGCGCCCCATATTCGAGCAAGGTGCACTCTCTCCCATGTCTGTCTTCCCAGCCGACTTCCCCATACTCTGCCTCCCTGGGGACAAATTGTTTCAAAGCAAGGAGGTAGACAATGGGTATAGCCTGCCACCAATAGTGCATGCCTTCCATGGGAGCAAAGTAGGCCTAGGGCACAAACTCCAACAATAGCAAAGCAAAGGGCTGCAACCGCTTGCTGTTTCACTCATAGGAGTTGATGAAGCACCCCCGCTATGGACACACCCCACAGGCTGCGATTTCGTCAGAGGAAGTAGAATAGTAGCCAGGCCACACGTCTCACAAAAGCGCAGCCTTACCAAGACGCAGGTGTTGCTGCTTCAGAGCCTTTGGACTCCAGTGGAAGCCCCTAACTGCAACAACGACCACACACCCTGGCCCAAGACCTGCCAGTCTGCCTGTGTCTTTTGCGGACAGCAAGCTAGCCTCCAACTGCCTACTGCCCAAATTCGGCCTCTTCTCGAAGCACTGCAACAACGACTGGGAATTGACCCTAGCAACGCAGAATTGGCCACCAACGAAGTTCTCGCTAGCCATGCAGACCCTCAATACACTGACTGGAAGATCATTGTCATGGACAACACCACCTGGCAACTCAATGACGCTGACCCAGGGTCCCTGGACGTTCAGTGCACTGGGTTGGGTGGAGGAGAACTCGATGAAGAGTGGGATGTACTGCTAGCTTGCAGAAAGGAAGCGCATGTGTATGGGCCATCCCTCAGCAAACAGGACGATTGGAATGCAAGGGCTGGCACAATTGCAGGAACTGCCCACACACAAGAATATTTGCTCCTGCACATAGCCATGTTTCCCATTGGTGTGCACACCTGGTGCCGTGTCCTAGGAGTGCCCAGCGTTGACCAATTGCAAGCGCAGATCATCAGTCGAGCCATGAAATTGCTGCGCTTCTGTCCCATTACCCCAGCGCATAGGAAACCGCCATGGCCAGGGTACACGCATGGCCTGCGACTCTTTACTAAACTGCTAGTTGCGCATCCGTTGGTCGGGGTATGCCTGCCCCCTGAAATCCGTCCAGTTGACTATCTCAGATTAACAGGGTACATGGTAGGCTCTCTTTTCATTCGAGGCCACAGCGCTGGCTCGTATGCAGGAATGGTATGGGAAACCATCCTTTCGGAATTCCCAGACATTGAAGGCAAAACCGTGCTAGCAGCCATTGCTCTGCCACCATCGCTACTGACGGCACACAGCCTGTCCCAGCTTCGACAGGTACACCTCATTCACCATGCAGATGACCGGCTTTGCGTATGGAACCCGTCTAACCAAGACATCAAACTGCTAAAGCAACAGGGCTTTGCAATCACACACATCACAGGATGGAGAGCATACCTAGGCACTGCACAACACAGCTACTCGCACTGGACACGAGTTGCCCTTCCAGAGGGACGACCGGACATGGCTCAATTAGAGGGTACCCCAGGAGTGCTTCCCTTTGAGGTCTACTCACAGGCTCCCCTCCGCCTGATATCATGGTGCAGCTTCGAGCTCCCAAAAACAGCCAAACGACTCCTGCGCGAATTAGCCATTATGTGCGAGCTGCCTGAGACCACAACACAGGCACTAGTCACCCACATTGCTGTGCACAACTCAGCAGTACAAACGGAGCAAGAAGCAACCCAGTATTTGGCCTCGTTGGCAACTGTTACCATTGCGTCAAGGGCTAAATTGCTCACCTATACCACCATGGTTCAACATTTCCTCGGCACCCTGCAACTGCCCCCATGGCTGTCTACATGCTAGACTACTATCTGCCCATGCTCAGCCCCAACGAAGGCTACAATGAGACAGGACTCACGTTGCAAAGTGATGGACCTATCCGTCAACCATGGCAACCAATTACATTCGAATTCCTTTTCAAGGGCAGCGAATTTGGTTACTGGAAAGTCAAAGGTGGGCAAGATGCCTTTGCGTTCCGACATCCAAGCCTGGGCAAAACTGAAGTCTTCAGCCTCCTAGAGAGCGATGCTCACCACCACAAAGTTAGCCCTATAGGCACAGGAAGACTTGTCGCAATGGTAGGCACCACAGATGCTCCCGCTGACGACGGAAGAGACCTTCAAATCCTGTTCGGGTTAGTCCTTGCCATCACACCACGCACATCCAAAAGCAAGGATGAGCTGCCTGCCTCCCGCATATACAGACAGTGCAACCCCAGAAGCATCGAAGTAGCTTTTCTCTCGGGGCCAGCCATTGACTTTTTTGCACAAGAACAGCTTGTAGCCCTCCAAGGCTGGTACGTTGCCTCTGGCCAGCGCTGGAACCCTTTGATGCTACCGTTCATGCCTGGCACTTTCTTCCTCCACACAATGTGGATGTTCGGATGCACCAAGCCCACCAGAGAGGTTACCGCTGTTGCACAAACTCCGCCGTGCAGGTACCACCTGGGATTAGGCATATACAATGTCCAAACAGCAGTCGAAGGAATGGATGGTAACAAACGATCACATTTCTTGCATTTGTGCGGTCAGTTGTTGCGCCTGGTGCTGATTCCATGTCACGTGGAAGGTGAACCCCACCCATGGACCCGCACCACTGCACTCTCCTTCGCCGCTGAACTAGATGGACATGTCTTGGGCACGCTTTGTGCAGTGACAATGGCTTTGCTCACCAATAGGTTAGATCTGTGTATTCAAGGACTCTTCGGTCCAGGCAAGTCAAAGTCGATGGCAATCCTCATCCTGGCTTTAATTGAAATTGATGCCACTGACAGTCTCAAAATATTGTTCGTATGCAAAGAAAACTCGGGTACTAGATCCTTTGCTGACCTTCTCCTGTGGCTCGACCCCCCGTCGGGGGTGTTTGGGCGCATAGGGAGGTTGGTGGGGGACCAAGAACGGAACAAGAGCAGCTACTCCCACACCAAATTCGACATCCATCCAAGAGAACGAAGGCAAATGCTGAGCAAGTGCCAGTTAATTTTAGCCACAGGAGGTACTGTAGCCCAGGACCTCACCACGCAATGGTCCACAATGAGTGGCTTTATGCAAGAGCTTTCCCTCATGGTCATTGATGAAGGCCAGCAATATGGTACTGACCGGGAAATTGCAGTCATCAGCCTGCTGAAACAGCAACCCCTAGTCCTGTGGACAGGAGACTCGGAGCAAACACCCGGCGGCATTGATCGTGCAGCCCGCAATGCGAAACGATCTCGACAACTCCTGTTGTCCAAAAAACATGGGCTGCGAAGTGACCGGCACTATTATATGCCAGCCAACCTTGCAGATGCAATGATCCGGCTGTTGGACGGTTCGTCTAATGAAGGCCTGGCTACTCTCAGTCAAATACTCCGTCGAGGCCAGCACACGTTAGGTCAGCTATGGACAAGCCAACTTTCGCCACAAGATACGGAAGACCTCAGAGTAGCCAACACCGTTCTCCCAGGTTTGCGAACCCAATTTGACGCCGCCCAGCCACATGTGCAACGACACTCCTCCACTTTTGTGGATGCAGAACTGCTGGAAGGCACAACGGTCAACTTCCCACGATCACTGGTACGCCTTGCCTGGACCTTGCAGCATGCAGCTACCCTCCTACCTATGGCTGGCGACATCCAAGCAGTCTTAAACTCCCAGACCGCCGGAGTAAGCGACATTCATGCCTGGGGGTTGATGCTCCCCTCCAGTTCAAGAGTCAGTCCTGTGACATACCACTCAGTAGTGGCAGTTCGGTACCCCGACCTCTGCAGATTCATCAATGAAATGTGGGAGCTGGGAAGTTTCGGCTCCGGAGGCCTTCCAGACCGACCCCCGGGGTTTCAATTCGTCCTTTGGGACACCAATGCCAGAATCAACGGCCTAGTAGCAACAGACTTAGAAACGCTCGTCTCAGAGGTACTCTACCCCTTCCCCAAAAATGCTGGATTTGCAGATGGGCTTTTCGTAATGACCACGGCAACAGACCACAAAAACAACTTGAACCGTTCTGTGCTCAAGAAGGACTACGCCCGCACTCTACGCGTCGAAACAATAGCCAACTCAGCAGGAGGAACAGCACAGGTATCAATTGTAGCTCAGCCAAGTATCGGATTCCTGAACACCAAATACTACTCCAATGGGTCACCTACGGAAGACACGGAAGACTGCCTCGGCCGAATCACTGTGGGACTCACCCGGTCCAAATCACTGACCCTGCTTGTCTCCCCGTTAGACATGATGGGGCTCATGGGCATGGCACAGGTAATTGCGACCATAGCATATGGCATCCGGGGCCTTCGCAGAGGAGAAACGACATGGGGCTGGCCTGACTTCAATGCTGACCCGGAACAAGAGAACCTTGCACAGCTAAGCAGGTGGTCACTGAATTCCGCGCCAGCATGGGATTTCCCTCCCCTTGCAATTGCCAATCAATACCACGATCAGCAAGCTAACGAAGTGAAGCGAGCAAGATACTGCCTTATATTGGTTCGAGGGTCAGACCTTCGCTGGCTGAACAGAGACCGCCTTCAGGAAGTCAAAACAGGACTAGCCAAACAACACAAATGGATCCCCGTTCAGCATCTTCCCTTTTCCGAAGTTGTCCTGTATGCCTACGCGGCTGATCGCACACCCTTTCCCACATACGTGTGCCTGCCTTCAGGACTGTACAAAGCGCGCACCGGACAAGTTGTAGCACAGACCGGCCCAGAGCAGGAAATCCTTTCTCTGCCAGGTATGTACTTCTTTGATGGATGGCGGGTACACCCTACGTTGCCAATCCCTGACCACCTACCACGCGCGAGAGAGGCGCCAGTTCTAGATATCGCCCAGACTGCTCCGACACCTGACACAGAACCTAACCGGTCGCCGGAAGAAGAAGCGAGAGATATCCTGGCAACAGCTGCCAAGAATCAGCCCGAAGACAGGCCAAACACAAGAAGAGCAGCCATCCGCGCGTGCAAGTATTTGCGGGCGATGGTCAACCACTATGGGTCCACCATCCAAGCAGTGCATATAGCAGCCCGCACCCATACACAAAAGAGCAAGGGCGCAGTAGGGCCAGCAGCCGATTATCGCCCGCAAGGTGAAGCCCTCCCAGTCATCTCCTCCGACCTGACTTCAGAATTACTGCATTGCCTGTCCACGCTCCCAGACCCATGGCCCCTGGCCAAGATCACCATAGACATGGAGAAACCGAGCCAGTGGGTCTCAAAGTTGTGCAGACTCTACTTTGCCGATGAATACGCCAGGCGAACAATCGGACTGCCCTCACCCACGCATGTCCCAGATATTGCGGCTGCGCTCCGAGCGGTCCAGACCATCCTCCTCAAGCTCGAAGTTAAACTGATTGAGTTCTTAGCTGAATGGTTGGTCACCCTTCTAATGCCAGCATCGCACGTATTGGAAGTGAGGGCACCTCATCTTTCCTTTATGTTGCTCAAGGAATACTGGTTTAGAGAGCTGTACCTAGGCTTGAAAGTCACAGCATCTTTCGACCGCTCCGAATCATACACCAGAGTAATCGATGGTCAGGTAAGATGCATCACGCCCGAAGTCAAGCCACAGAATCTGCAGGTCATCTGGAACGTGCAGTTTATCACAGTTTTCGTGCCGGCATGGATGATCCCACCAGTCTACCACAGCCTGCGCAGAGAAAGCATCAAAACCGCAAGTTCCGCCAGTCCCATAGGCGTCCAGTCGGTCCGCCCCACCTGGTTTGAAGACACAGCACCCAAGGACACCACACCCCAACCCAACCAAGACCCTCAAGGGCAGCAGCCCCAGCCACTGCACGGGCTGAAGTTAGTGATTAAGGAAGAGGTGCTGCCGACGAATGACCAACCAGAGTTCCCATCGCTTGAACTGTTGGCTGCCAGAGGCCTGTTAGCACCTGACACGTGGAAGTGCAAACGTGCACAGGTTAGCCTCAAGGCAGTCCCTATGCTAGGCACAATCATAGAACAAAATGGTGATGGACTCCTAGAAGACTCCCACATGCCCGTAGGATGGCCGCTGCACATTGATGGAGCTGTCAGGCAATGTTGCATTCATCGAGCCGCGAGCCTGCAAGAATTAGACGACATGCTCAAAGAATATGACATGAAAAGAGACTCAGTTGAAATCAACCATGACGCACCTCAATGGTCTCACCATGCAGTCTGGAACAGACGGTACATGGAGCCGAAACCAGGCTACACACTGCAGCAACTATGGGCTGATTCCGAGCCTGCCATAGGCAAGAAAACGTCCCCTTCGTATGAAATCAAAACAAATGACGTTTTGCGTGCAGTAGCGGCTATTCAGCATCTCCCATCTCCCACGCCACCTGACAGCCCCTTCCTACGTGCGTTAGGGACATCAGCAGCTCTCAAGGCCCCACCACAAACTGACACCCTAGCTCAAAGAGCCCTAGAGGAATGGGAACGCACTTTGTGTGAAAACAAAGCGGTGGCAATCCTCGCAGAGGTGCAAGCCGGCCGACCAACCCTCATCCAGAAAGATGGTGGCGAAATGCTCATCGCCATTGTCCTTGACAGGCCACTAGCGGAAGCGAAAGCACTAGTTGATGACCCTGCAGCCTTCACTCAGGAAATGACTAGAATCCTGCGCGAAAAACAAAGCCATCCACTAATTGCCCAAATGATGAAACCAGCCGAAATCAGTGACCCGCCCCCTGCAAATGCCGCATTCAGTAGCTCCGGTAGCCGTGATGAATCCTACACTGGTCAGTCCGTGCAGTTTCAGTAAGCTACTAGAGCTAACGTGGGGTACCCACGGTTGGCATGATATTAGCCTTCTAAGACCGTAGTTCTGAAGTTCTGTCACCATGGGGTACCCATGGTTGACCACTATCCACTGTAGCTACTGTTGTAGTAAGCATGCCTGGGTCAGTATGGAAAGGGAGGCGGTGGGGGGTGGTTATAATAACCTTTTTACGGGAGTTTGTTTGTTTTGTTTAACCTAACTTGTTGTTTGGTAGTGTAGCGCGATGTCAAAGTACATCTAGCCATGGTGCCCGTCGCCGTTTGACCTTCGTTCAACCAACACATGGACCGGCCAAATGACTTTCACCACACTTCCCCATGCCTTTCCTCAACAAAGGTTGCAACACTGTGAGTGATGAACTGGACGCCCAGCGGCTCTATGTCTACTGAAGACCCTGAGTACAGCTTCGCCTAGAGGTATGGAACGACCGACTCCTATGAAAGATGCCGCTGTACATCGCCTTGCAAAGTCCATTACTCAACTGACCCTATGCCAGGTCACTACCAGTGAAGTCGATGATGCCACCAAACTTCTGGAGAAGGCATGCCAGAAGCTTCAAGGCATACAAAACATCCCATCCCAGAGGGTCACTGACCTTGAAGCGGCCATACGCCAACTCCGCCAGATTGGCTGTATATTGGATAGTTGTACAATATCTGCCAGTTACGAAGTATCCCAAGCGCAGAAAGCCATACTGCTTCTTGATCATACAGCCAAAGGAGCCAGCACGTCATCGGAAGAACTCAATGCACAGATATCACCACGCACTGATGACGAGCACAATCTCCCATACCATGAAGACTACTTGCAAGAGCACTAGCACAGTGGTGCTTACCGCAACCGCAATTTTGATGCTGATGCTAGAAAAAGGACAACTGAGCGGACTATTGGCAAGAGTAATGATGCACTGAAATTCACTCCAAACCGCAATGATTGAGCTATGAGAGATGTCCTTGTAGGTTATCTCTCACCGCCCTCTCACTTTGGTCGTTATTCAAGTGAACCACCTCAGGCACAGTGCCTTTCAGCACTCGTGGCAATGCACATGGTTAACCCTTGCGAGTATGATGATTGGAAAAGCACTACTGAGCGGACTCTGAGTGTGCCCTGAGTGCCGTAGTCTTGCTGTCATTTTCACTTTAGACCATGTTTCACTCTCCAGTTTCACTGCGGTAGTTCTTCTCACCACTTTCGTTGCGACCCGGCTTTGTCGGTGTTTGCTTCAAAGTGTCAGGGTGAAGGTCATGCCGTGAAGGCTGCTCTTTGTGATCTCGGGGATCCTGGCTGGGGGGATCCCTGGTTTCTGCATTGAGCTGTGTTGCTTCCCACACCCTCTGAATTGGCCCCTGGTGTTTTTGTGGCGTTTCTTGCTTTTTGCTATTTGTTGAGGGCCAGCGTCATCATGGCACACAAGATGTCATTATGCATGCACCGAGATGATACTAAGCTATCACCTCTTGCTTTAATCGATCTTTTTCACCCATTAACTGGTACTTGTCACGTCACTGCTCTGTGGTGTGTGTTGTTTTTGGTTGTTTGTTTTTGGTTTTGTGTGTTTGTGTTCTTTTTGTGTTTGGTGTTTTTTGTTTGGTTTTTGTTTCTTCGGTTTTTGGTGTTTTGTTTTGTTTCCTGGATGAGCGTGACAGTGCATAGGACTATGTATCGGTCCTCCACCAGTTTACTTTTGCGGCCACTACAGCAACGGCCTTTGCGTGACTTAATTAATCAATTAATCCCACCTGCAACATGCTCTTAAACATGTTGAACGACCTGGCGGAAGCCACGAAGGCGTCGGACGGAAAAAAGATTCTGTGGCTTGACTTCGGGCGTGATGCATCTTACCTGACCATCGATTACTCTGGTGTATGATTCGGAGCGGTCGAAAGATGCTGTGACTTTCAAGCCTAGGTACAGCTCTCTAAACCAGTATTCCTTGAGCAACATAAAGGAAAGATGAGGTGCCCTCACTTCCAATACGTGCGATGCTGGCATTAGAAGGGTGACCAACCATTCAGCTAAGAATTCAATCAGTTTGACTTCGAGCTTGGGGAGGATGGTCTGGACCGCTCGGAGCGCAGCCGCAATATCTGGGACATGCGTGGGTGAGGGCAGTCCGACTGTTCGCCTGGCGTATTCATCGGCAAAGTAGAGTCTGCACAACTTTGAGACCCACTGGCTCGGTTTCTCCATGTCTATGGTGATCTTGGCCAGGGGCCATGGGTCTGGAAGCGTGGACAGGCAATGCAGTAATTCTGAAGTCAGGTCTGAGGAGATGACTGGGAGGGCTTCACCTTGCGGGCGATAATCGACTGCTGGCCCTACTGCGCCCTTGCTTTTTTGTGTATGGGTGCGGGCTGCTATATATGCACTGCTTGGATGGTGGACTCATATTGGTTGACCATCGCCCGCAAATACTTGCACGCGCGGACGGCTGCTCTCCTTGTGTTTGGCCCGTCTTCGGGCTGATTCTTGGCAGCTGTTGCCAGGATGTCTCTCGCTTCTTCTTCCGGCGACCGGATAGGTTCTGTGCCAGGTGTCGGAGCAGTCTGGGCGATGTCTAGAAAACCATGGGAACCCATGGTGACAGCACTTGTATGGCACTGTGGTGCCACCTTGTGTGCGGCAACCGTGGGTGCCCGTGTGTGATTACTGGAACTGTACAGGCGTTCCTGTACTAGGGTGCCTATGGTCGCTTGTGCTACTGGCTGAACCGCTTGGAGGAGGTGGATCAGCACTTTCTGTTGGCTGGATTATTTGCGCAATAAGTGGATGATTTTGCTTTTCGAGCAGAATCTTGGTCATTTCTCGAGTGAAAGCTATAGGGTCATCTGCTAATGCTTTGGCGTCTGCAAGTGGCTTGTCGAGGACAATGGCAGTAAGCATATCGCCGCCATCTTTCTGAATCAGGGCCGGTCGGCCAGCCTGCATTTGGGCACTGCTTGTTTTCACATAGGGTCCGTTCCCATTCCTCTAAGGCTCTTTGCGCCAGGGTGCCAGTTTGTGAGGGAACATTTTGGGCTGCTGGCGTTCCCAGCGCGCGGAGGAAGGAACTGTCTGGGTGGAAAGTTCGCGATGGCATAGCTGACGCAGTGTGTGGCCTGGCTTGGGTTCCATGTATCTCCGGTTCCATACCCCATAATGGGACCAGTGGGGTGCGTCGTGATTGATTTCGACTGAGTCTCGTTTCATGTCATATTCGCTTAACATGTCGTCGAGTCCTTGAAGGGTATGAATACAACATTGTCGGACGGCACCATCAATATGTAAGGGCCATCTCACTGGCATATGGGAGTCTTCCAGCAGTCCATCGCCATTCTGCTCGATGATCGTGCCTAGCATTGGGACGTCGATCGTGGCCTTGAGGCTGACCTGGGCGCGTTTGCATTTCCATGCATCTGGTGCAGTCCACGTGTAGCCAACAATGCTAAAGCCGGGAAGTCTGGTTGGTCCCTCATTGTTAGCGCCTCTTCTTTAACAACCAATTTTAGGCCATGCAGCGGCTGAAGCTGGGCTGGATTCGCTGGTGTGGCAGGTCCTTTGGGTACCGCGGAGTCCTCCAACCAGGTGGTGCGGACCGACTGTGCACCGATGTCACTGGCGGAACTGGCGTTTTTGATGCTCTTCCTGCGCAGGCTATGGTATACGGGCGGAATCATCCATGCAGGGACGAAGACTGTGATGAACTCAACATTCCATATTGACTTGTAAATTTTCCGGCTTCATCTCGGGAGTGATGCATCTCACTTGGCCATCTATGACTCGAGTGCACGATTCCGAGCGGTCAAAAGATGCCGTGACTTTTAAGCCGAGGTACAGTTCACGAAACGAATATTCTTTGAGGAGCATAAAGGAAAGATGAGGTGCCCTCACTCCCAATACGTGCGTAGCTGGTATCAGAAAGGTAACTAGCCACTCGGCCAAGAATTCAATGCACAATGAGTGCCAACCTGCCGCCAAGGAACAGTCAATGCAGTCTGAACGTCTTGGAAGAAAAAGGATGTCCATGCACAGCCATTACTGGATATCAGACCATTAGAGACAGAATGTCGCACTTCCCTCCTGAACCTCTTTCTACTGCCAGAGACCGGCCACGGTAGATACACTTGAGATTGAGTACTGTACTTTGCAGGTGAAAGGCGAATTTAAGATTGCAGTATTGACCCAGGCGGATTGCCTACCGTATACGAGGCCTGGGGTTACAGAGAACGAGCAAATGTGGTGGATTTTGATTTTGCCACTTCATGCCACTTCATGCCACTTCAAGTGGCGTGCCACTTCAAGTGGCGTATGCCACTTCAAGTGGCGTGAAGTGGCGTGAAGTGGCGTGAAGTGGCGTGAAGTGGCGTGAAGTGGCGTGCTGACTGTGTAGCCTTCGCGTTCCGAATGGCGTATGCTACTTCAAGTGCAAGCTTTGTAGTACAAAGTAGTACTGGGAAGTGCTTTGTGCAAGCATTGTACTACAAAGTAGTACTGCGGAGTGCTTTGTGCAACTTTTGTAGTACAAAGTAGTACTGGGGAGTGCTTTGTGCAACTTTTGTAGTACAAAGTAGTACTGCGGAGTGCTTTGTGCAACTTTTGTAGTACAAAGTAGTACTGCGGAGTGCTGTGTGCAAGCTGTGTAGTACAAAGTAGTACTGCGGAGTGCTGTGTGCAAGCTGTGTAGTACAAAGTAGTACTGGGAGTTGTTTTGTGCAACTTTTGTAGTGCAAAGTAGTACTGGGGAGTGCTTTGTGCAAGCTTTGTAGTACAAAGTAGTACTGGGGAATGCTTTGTGCAACTTTTGTAGTACAAAGTAGTACTGGGAAGTAGTTTGTGCAAGCTTTGTAGTACAAAGTAGTACTGGGGAGTGCTTTATGCAAGCTTTGTAGTGCAAAGTAGTACTGGGGAGTGCTTTGTGCAAGCTTTGTAGTACAAAGTAGTACTGGGGAGTGCATTGTGCAAGCTTTGTAGTACAAAGTAGTACTGGGAAGTAGTTTGTGCAAGCTTTGTAGTACAAAGTAGTACTGGGTTTTTTTTTGTGCAACTTTTGTAGTACAAAGTAGTAATGCGGAGTGCTTTGTGCAAGCTTTGTGGTACAAAGTAGTACTGGGAAGTGTTTTGTGCAAGCTTTGTAGTACAAAGTAGTACCGGGAAGTGTTTTGTGCAAGCTTTGTAGTACAAAGTAGTACTGCGGAGTGCTTTGTGCAAGCTTTGTAGTACAAAGTAGTATTGGGAAGTGTTTTGTGCAAGCTTTGTAGTACAAAGTAGTACTGTGGAGTGCTTTGTGCAAGCTTTGTAGTACAAAGTAGTACTGGGGAATGCTTTGTGCAAGCTTTGTAGTACAAAGTAGTACTGGGAAGTGTTTTGTGCAAGCCTTGTAGTACAAAGTAGTACTGCGGAGTGTTTTGTGCAAGCTTTGTAGTACAAAGTAGTACTGGGGGTGCTTTGTGCAAGCTTTTTAGTACAAAGTAGTACTGGGAAGTGTTTTGTGCAACTCTTGTACTACAAAGTAGTACTGGGGAGTGCTTTGTGCAAGCTTTGTAGTACAAAGTAGTACTGGGAAGTAGTTTGTGCAAGCTTTGTAGTACAAAGTAGTACTGGGAAGTAGTTTGTGCAACTTGTAGTACAAAGTAATACTGGGGAGTAGTTTGTGCAACTTGTGTAGTACAAAGTAATACTGGGGAGTGCTTTGTGCAAGCTTTGTAGTACAAAGTAGTACTGGGGAGTGCTTTGTGCAAGCTTTGTAGTACAAAGTAGTACTGGGAAGTAGTTTGTGCAAGCTTTGTAGTACAAAGTAGTACTGGGAAGTGGTTTGTGCAAGCTTTGTAGTACAAAGTAGTACTGGGAAGTGTTTTGTGCAAGCTTTGTAGTACAAAGTAGTACTGCGGAGTGCTTTGTGCAAGCTTTGTAGTACAAAGTAGTACTGGGAAGTGGTTTGTGCAAGATTGTAGTACAAAGTAGTACTGGGAAAGTGTTTCATGCAAGCTTTGTATTACAAAGTAATATTGGGAAGTGTTTTGTGCAAGCTTTGTAGTACAAAGTAGTACTGGAACGTGTCTAGTGCAAGCTTTGTAGTACACATTAGTACTGGGAACTAGTTTTTGCAAGCTTTTGTAGTAGACATCATTACTGGAAAGTACTTGACATGAAAATTGCCAAGAAGAATTTAGCTGACATACGGGAAGACATGGAATGAGATGAGAAGAGCTCCGATGGGATGAGTTGAGATGAAGTGCAAGTGAAGTCTGAGGAAAGTGTTTGCATTGCACCGGTGTTGCGCGCAGGTCATGTTCTTATGTTCTTGGCTACAACGCACGCACAGCCCTGGCTGGAGCACGGCGCATGCAAGGTGCTTAGTCGTAGTACTGGGAAGTGATTCATGGAAGCTTGCGTGACATATGAGAAGAGATGAGATGAGAAGAGATGAGCTGGGTCAAGGTGAGAAGAGCTCAGATGAGATGAAGTGTTTGTGTGAAGTGTGAGGAGTGCAGTGAGAAGAGTGCAGTTTGAAGAGTGAAGTGTGAAGTGTGGACTGTGAAGTTTGAAGTGTGAAGTGCCAAGTGTGCAGTCCTAAGAGCGCCGTGTGAAGTGAAGTCTGGATTGCGAAGAGTGCAGTGTGAAGTGTGGAGTGTGAAGAGTGCAGTGAGTAGTGCGAAGTGCGAAGTATAGCTGCAAATGTGACGTGCGAAACAGGACGCAACTTTCGTAGAGTGCACGCACTCACGGGCCTGTCTGGTGCACGGCGCATGCAAGTTCTATTGTTGAGAAAGGTCTTATATATCCTTAAGGCAACTTCCGCGTCGTCGTGTGCGGGTACCATTGGTATTTTATGTGGATGCCTCTGTCTGTATGCTAAAATGTCACCACCAGCATAAAATTGCACTTGAAATCTGTGGAAGTATATCGCGAATGGGAATGAATCTTGAATAATCTCGAAGCATGTTGTGATTTCCTTTCCCTTGAGATATCCTACGATGAATCGGACTCTCCTATGGCAGCCACTCGCAGCCACAAGATTTTTCCCATATCGTCTGCCCTGCATTCTGAAGCTCGCAAAGAAAGAATTTGGATGAGACAAGCAGAGTTTCCTGCCACTTTCTAGGAGACACATGCGCTGTCTTATTGACAGCTTATTTGGGCATGACCCTTGCCAAATGAAAGTTTAAAAAAAAACGTCAGGCTGTTTTTGCTCCAACATGAATGCTTGTACTCCACATCAAGATATATTAAGACATTTCCAAAACATCAGGGCTTGCTGCCCGGCCCCCCAATATCAGGCGTCATTCTTTCATGTCACCTCGAGGAGGCAGTGCATCATCGACTTGGAAGTGGGTTTGGTGTAGCTGTTGGGAAACGCACTTGAAAGATTTCTAAAGCATTAGATGGGTGAACTTGTAGCAGGTAGCGGTAGCAACTGCAAGCACTGCAGCAAACATGCTTGGGATTGAAAAAATTGGGGGCTGATCTTGTGAGCTATTGAATGCGGCGCTCTTGACATGTCACAAAATGCTTTAGACAGGAGACTCCATTTACGTACTTACGTACTGCACCAATCTGCACCATAGACCTCCTAACAAGCAAATTATATCAAATTATGATGCAGATCAAGTTGTTGCTGTCAGCAAATTGCTGATTTTTGTTTAGATTTTCGCGCAGAATCAAGCGGAGTTCTCCGGATTCTGATGCACCTGCAGCTGTGCTTCATCCAAGATGACTTCTTCTTCATCTTCTCCCAGAGCGGCATTGATCTGTGCCTTGGAGCTGAACCATGTAACATTGATTACCTTTCAACACTGGCCACAATGGCAAAGGCATGCGAAGGCCATTACATGCCACAACCATGCTGGCAAAACAAGAATTTGAGTTGTAACAACTGAAAACCAAAAGTGACAATAACGTAGTATGATCAAGTGCTACTTTGACAGATATTCTCACTACATCCTACTGCGTAGTTTCAGCTGGAAAGCATGTTCAATACAGTTGCACCTTGTCAAGGGCATCCAGCACCGAACATTCGATGCTCTTACTGTTTTCCACAGGCGGGCCTTGAAATGAGGACCTAGTTGGTTTCTGGGCAAGCCCTCTTCAAGGTGATTCAAGGTGATTGCTTGGTTTCGATTATTTCGTCACATTCGTGCATTCTGAAAATCAACATGCACTTCACCCAATGCGTCCCATGGGTTGACGTGTCTAAATACTGCATGATTTCGCTTGGAACATCTTGGAACCAACTTGTAACCAGACCAATCGTGAAGCAAAGAGTTGCATCCTGGTACAAATACCTGTCGGCATCATTCGGCATCATTTGGCATCTAGGCTACATCCTAGTTTTCCAAAGTTTGGGCAAGTTCTCCCCAAGACAAGTCGGAGGCTAGTGAGTAGTTACGAATAATCCGCGGTTCAGCAGCTTCATGGGTACTGTAATGATCTTAAATGACATTTGTGCTCAAAAGGCTCCAAATACTGCAGGCAGGGCTTGAATCCGGCTTGCAACGCCTTGGGTACGGATCACTTGCCATGCAAGACACTCAGATCATCGAGGCCAACATGAAAATTGAACAAAAATGAACAAGGCAGCCTTGCGAAACGGGCGCACAATATAAATATGCAGAATCAAAATTATACCAATATGTTCTTTATTGGCCCCTGCCAAATGTAAAAGCTCGTCTTTGTCTAGTTACTGACAGGAAAATGCAGGCATGGCAGACCCTCACAAAGTCTCATCGCCGCAAAACAAACAAACACACAGAGAAACACAGAGAAACAAGCAAGATCAAGCAAGCAACTCAAAGCAACTCATGTGCCTGGGTGAAACCCGTTCTCATGCAAACAATAGATAGCTTCAGTGCTTCTTGATCATGAACATACATCCTTGGAAGCTGCTCAAAGAGTTCCAGCAGAGTCCAACATAAAGGGAGCTAGGATGTGCAGCTATCAGACGAGCCATTTTGATTCATCTTGATTCCCTGTTTAACCACCACCTTGAACGATGAACTGTGCCGAAGGTAAGCGCAAACAGTGTAGTAGGAAGTTGGACATTCTTTCATCCCACAATTAATATCCCCGAACCATCGTAATGAATAATGCAAACTGCTAGCACCTGTTTTCAACCGTAGATTGCCTATGTATATTATAGTGAAACGTACTGAAGCTAAGTTCTTGAGGTTGAGAAATTGTAAGCGATCCGCTGGTCCAGCCCTTGGGACCCAACAAAGTACCTCAATCCAGCTGCTCTAGAAATGGGTCTGAAGAACGCTTGACACTGAACAAAATATATCTTTAATGATGCGGCTGTAACCAGCAATGCCTAAATAAGTTTGTGCATCAGGCGATTCTGAATAGAAGCCTACCATAGCCATTCATAGCCTATCCATGTCTTGGTGGGAGTCCATCAGGCGTCCCCTTTTCAAATTTGCGTCAAGATGAGTTCTGGGATTCGTTGCCCCTGTGAGCCTGTCGCACGTCAGGTCGCCTGATGTGTCGCAGAAGCTTCCGAGCATGGAGAGGTGTGTGGACATGAAACAAGAGGGAAAATTTACAGCGTCTCTCCAAACCCAAATCTTGGGAATCACCAGTTCAAAGCCAAGAGTGCAAGCAGATTAAAATTGATTCACATGATGTGCTGTCATCACCACTGTTCGTGATGCCCACGCTGTGGGACGGGAGCCCACCCAGAGCCATGGAGGAAAGAAAACTGCAGAGTCTCGTGAAACATCTCTCAGATTTTCGCGCCGTTGCCTCGGACTTTGCTGGATCCAGGCTTCTCCCAAAACAAAAAAAGTGACGTGCCCTCCAGCATAGTAACATAGATATGGAATGCCAATGGTTTTCCAGGCACAATGATCTACAATGCTGATGTGCCCACATTTATTTGAATTTACTGGGTGGTTTAGCAATGGTTCAACATTGGTGAATAATAGGATATTAATGGGATTTAGCCTCTAGTAATTTGTTACATAGCTATTGAAATTGGCCCATAGAAATAGTTGATTTAGCGAACTGAAAGATGGTGTTTCCATAGCTACGTATGTCAAATTACAGAAGGGCAATACGAAAGATAGACATCGGAATCTATCTCTAGATCTTCCAAATATCAGATACTCCCTTTGAGACCAGTTTTCGAATTGGATCTATGTCAGCCAACAACATTGGGGGTCTCTTAAAATTTGGATTAAAATGGAGGATCTCTAAGTGACCATGGATTTCAATACTACAATTTTCTTTTGGGGGATACCAATATAGGACACCGTCATATAATGGTTGAGGGGGTACATATTTTTTATAGCTAACTCTGGTTGGAGAACTTTTCGGATTCCCATGAGACCCTTCCACCAAATCATTGAATACTTAAAATGTTGGTTATGGTCATATATATATATATGGATATATATATATATGGATAGATATATATATATATACTCTCCCCTAAAAGTAGATGGCTCAGAATCTTGAGTTGCGCCATCTATGTCAAAAAAAAAAATGGGGGATAGATGGCTCAACTCCCTTTAAAACAGGTCAGTTGAGCCATCTATGTCCCTAAAAATGACATTTTTTGCAATCTTCTGCGCTGGTTTCTCCCCATAATTTTTTCTCAACATCAAGCTGCTTTTTTGGGACATAGATGGCGCAACTCCCGGAGTTGCGCCATCTATGTGGGCATTCCCAGCCTGATTTTGGCGAAATGACGGAAGTTGTTTTGAGCCAGCAAAGGTCGGGACGTAGATGGCGCAATTCATTTTTGAATTCACCGAAAAAATGATTCTGGCGTTTGAATGGGATTTAAGGGACATAGATGGCGCAACTCATTTTATACAATACAAATTTGTGCAATTTCACCGTATATACAAGCAAAAATGATAGGAAATGTAGTAAACTTAGTTAACAATACCCTTATGTCCATCTACTGGAGTGGCAGTTGCGCCATCTACCTTTTCATTTTTAAGTAGGGCGATTTTTTCTTCAATTGGCGGACCTCGTTTTATGTTCCAGCTAAAATAGCGCCGTTTTCTTTCTCAGCGCGCGGTGCCATCTTATGGGTATTTTGGTTTTTGAGTTGAGCCATCTACTTTTAGGTCAGTGTATGATATCCATATGATATGGGGATTGGTAAAGAGGGTACCCCATTGTTTGATTGGTAATGTGAAAGCTATACTAAAATCTTTGGTTCCCCGGGTCTTTCTGACACATAGGCAACCATTGCAGTCCCATGATATTTGCGCTGACGGACCTCAAGGGAGAGCGCCAGATGTCAAATAGAATGCGACAAAGAATGCCAGATAGAATGTCAGAATATGTGTCAGATAGAACAGCAGTTGATGGGAAACACTCGAAGAAAGTAATTGTTTGGGGGATCGTTGGTGCATCCGGAGGCCCCTGAAAGTCAGCAAGAACCATAATCACACTGTAAAATCTTGAAAATAATCGTCAACCCACTTCCGATTCACCCCCCAGTATGGGCCTTCAATTCCAGATCAACCTTTTCTGGCAACCCACCAAGCAGTGCTGATTATACAGTCTGCTGATTCGCTGTGGGTCAAAACTCGCGGCCAACAGAAAAAGTGGCCAACTGTTGAGGATTCTGAATATCTGGAGATATAATATATATATATACATTACATTACATATTCATAGTCAGATTCATGTCTAGAATCACATGTTGAAAGCACCACAAAGTAAACACCAATGAGTCCGACTGCATGTTTCACCAGCAGTGTCATAACTGACTCTCATATGAGTTTACTGACAGGACCAGAGTGTCACAAGCGAAGCAAGCCAGAGACCACTGCAATAGCACATGGATGTAGTGAATGAAAATGGGAATGCAAGTCACAACGGCTGTTTCTGGCGCCAAGAGACTAGTCACTGCCTCGAAAAGGGTCAAACAAGTCGTTCAATCCCATGCTTTGACAGACTTCGCTGTCATGCAGCGCTTTAGCTAACAACATGCAGGTTGAGAGCTTACTTTGAATCTCTGCATCTCGCTCTGCGAGGCTGGAAAGGGCATGGGAGCTAAAGTGCTGGTAATTAAATTTTACAAAGCTGAGTTGAGCCAGCACTTCCCACCAGGACTGCGACATTTGTCGCACCTGCTGCGGCAGAAATGTCAGTAGTATTGCCCAAAAGCGCTCTACACACACCGTTCCAGATTGAACAGGAATGCCAGCAGCCAAAGTCTGAAGAGCTGCCTCTTTCCACATCATCATGCTTTCGACGCGCAAGGGCCGTCGCAAGCGCCGCAAATGCGCGCGCACCTTTTTGTTCATCACAGTCCCGCTTCCCTTGATGACTGCCTTCTGTCTTTCCCTTAAGACCTTTCGGCGCCTGGAAACGTCTGCCCGCCGCCTTTCTCTGTACCACCGACTGATTCGATGGACTTCCGTGGTGAACTCTTTTGCATTTCGCACGTTGTGCTGCCCTTCGGTAACATGCACTTGGACGCGAAAGCGCCGACACAGTCGGGCCAAAGTCTGTCTCGGCGGATGGCTGCCAAAAACTTTCTGCCAAGTCAAGGCATCCGAGGCATACGCTTGGCTGAGGAATTTTTGCAGCCTCTGCTGCTCGGCTTTGCTGGCTATGCTTTGGTCCAAGTCGTAGTCTCGCCTGCGCACTGCTTCTCGCAAGAAAGGCCACATCTCCTGAAAGGGTTTGTCTGTATATATATCTATATATATATATATACACATATAAATCCTGTGCATTTGCCATGACAAGAAGACATGGAATGTAGTTCTGTAGTGCTTCTCGGTGTTTAGGTTCCTTCGCAAGAATGTTGAAGGAATTTAGCTGCGTGCCTGGTTTAGACTAACCGTTTCGCATTGATTTTTATCCGTGGAACCTTTCGTCCCCCTCATGGTTTCGCCGTTCGACAGTAAATATTTAAGATGTATGTGGCTCACATCAGTCCTCCTCTAACTCATAGAAGACATGATTGGCAGGGCGAGGGTCGTGGGAAGGGCTCGGGAGGCTTAGCCTTTCCATCAAGCTGTGATGGTCTCTCAGGAAAGTGTGCCCGTCACTGCAGCTGGGAGGAACCAAGCGGTTGAGTGCTATGCAATCATGATGAGGGTCACCGGTTATCCTGTGTGGATTCAATCCATGTGCGACGCGGCAAGAAAACCGTTTATCTCCAAATGCCCATCTTGGAAAAGGCCTACAACAAAACCTTGCTGTGGCTGCAAAAAAAGCTGCTTGGTGGGCGCCGCATCCTCAGCGGGCTCCAAAGAACGGGCATCGCTTCGCGGTGTATCAGAGACCGTTTGCATCTTCACCTTGAACTTTTGTCTCCAGAAGGACTGCAGGAGCTTTCTGTGTTTGATGTACGTGTCAGTGCTATGATAAGCCGGAGGAACTTCATGTTGGGCTAATCCGGCCGCTTCCCGGTTGCGTATCCTTAAAACAGAGGTGGCCGACAAATCTGAGTTTCTTTCGCGATGAGCAGGCTAAGATGAAAGAGACGATGCTGCAGCAAAAGATAAAATAAATCGGAAAATTTTCCTAAGGCAAGCAAAGCTCAACAGATTGGCAAGCTCGTCCAAATCATTGCGTATGTAAGGCCAGCTCTCCACGGGCAGCAAAACGCACGGTTTCAAGAGGCATCCGTCCACTCCACACCAAGCGTAAATCACAGCTGTGTGTGGGCGAGCTCCTGCACAAGTTTCCACATGTATACAGAGCTTGTCCAATAAATTGTTTGTGATTTGCAATCCTTGATGGAGACCCTTGCATGTCTGCACTTTCCCTGGCTGCAACCTTATTCTGGTTTGTGATGCTAGTTTGTTACTCCATGTTTTGTTTTTTTTCCCATGGGTCTGTGTTTTGTGTACTTTTGATATAGGTGTCGGATTACTGCTGTTTTTTGTGGTTGAATTCCTTTACTACATGTGTTTTAGCCGCACCGAAAACATAGTTGCTTAGCTCCGAAAACCTTGAAGGCACAGCCATGGAAGCAGCACTTCCCCCCTCCTTTGATTCTCTGTGGGACTTTGTAATTGCCATCGCCTTTGAGCGCGCTTCCTGAGTAGACGTGAGCGGACCGCTGGATCTCAGCCACGAGCCCGGGCAGATAACTAGCCAGGGCTGTGCGGAGGACAGATCGCAAGGCGCAGACACGAGGAACGCACGCAAGCACCGCTAGTCTTGCTTCGGCATTGGCAAGGCTTAAGCAATTAGCGGCATACATGTCCAGAACGAATCTCTTGACCGCACCAGCATTGAGCACTTCCGAAAACTTCTGCGCTAGATGCACCAGGAAGCTTCCAGAGAACCATAAAGGTTTCTGCTTTGCAGCATTGTGGTGCAAAGCCTTTGGGAAGGCAGCCAGTACATCGGCTGGGGTCACCGCAAAAGTGAGACCGCAGTCTAAGCAGCGCCAGGGTCTGGTATCCAGCAGACGCGGCAATGGCAGATCCAGGACACACTTGTACCGACATCGCTTCTCTCCACGCACCTAAGTTGGGGGAAGATGGCATGACAAGCTTTGTCAATGAGGACGCTGTTAACAGAGCCAGATCGAGTTGGAACATTGAAATCCAATGTTCCCTCGCATCGAATGTATGTGCCACTAGAAGTCTCTATCTATCTATCTATCTAACTATCTATCTATCTATCTATCTATCTATCTATCTATCTATCTATCTATCTATCTATCTATCTATCTATCTATCAAGCTATCTATCTGTATGTAAATATATATGTATCTATCTGTTATGACAAGGTGCAACCACGCGATGCCAATGCCCATCGATGGCCGCGGCGGTGTGGAGCTGGGCTGTTTGCGGCTGAATTGTGACGATCGTCACGGGCCATGCCGGTGAAGCGTCGGGCGTGGTGTCTTCCATGTATGTGCTCAACAGCAGATGGGCATGAGGATCCCAAAGGCATGGGCTGCTCTTTGCCATGCTTTTTTCTTGAAAATGCAGCCGTCCTTTTTTGAGGTTTTTGCGCTGCAGCTGCACGGCTTTGCAACCGACATCGCTCAACTCTTTCTGCGGACAAGTGCGCACTTGCGTGCGAGTGGCAGTCCAGCAGCCTTCTATCGCTGCAGGCTCCAAAGGGAGAATATCAGCTAGTGGCAGACCTCGTCTCGCAAAGCAAGCAACGATGTAAACTAGACCGCCCTTCCATTTGGCGCAGCGGCCCGGTCGCGGCAATGGATTTGCGCCAAATCGCTGTCGCTCATGAAAGAGAGACATGGCGGCCAGATGATCTAATCGTTCTGCTGTTCTGCCAGCTTGCAGCCGCTGCACAGCACTGGAAAACATCTGGCCTCGGTTCAGGATATCGTCTGCCATGGCGTGGGTGGCTGGCGCATTGCGATTCCTTTTTTTGGTCCTCTGCCCCTTTCGGGGTCTAGTGTGCTTCATCCACAACTCGTTCCTTTGTTGCAAGCAAGAACCTTCAATTTGCATTTTGGATTTCCTGGGAAACTTTTTGGGCCAGGCTCTTCCAGAGGGCAAAGTACGCTTCCTGTTGGATTGGGCATGTGTGTTCCAGCGCTCCTTGGAAATCCAATGTTGGCAGCCTCTGCGCACATCCGGCGGTATATGCCAAGGTTCTGGCAGAAGAGTCACGCCTTCCATGTCCCACACGTGCGGAGAAGTGTAGCCTACTTCTTGCAGCCGCTCCTGCAACGCTGTGTGCAGAGAATCAGGTACTGACTCCCAGCGCCGCACACCCACGAGAGAAGCAGTTGCTACAATTTTGCCAGTTCCGATCTGGGAAATTCAGATGTCTCCGCGCTTTGCTGTTCCACTTCCTTTGAGAACCTTCGGACATGTCTTTAAGAGTTCAATGGAGGAATCAGAGAGAAGCAAAGTGTCTCGCTTTTCGGCCGGGGGCAACATGGCGGCCGTGCCGAGTACTCTGCGACTTGTAGCAAATGGAAGGGTAGGTAGTTGGAGGCCCCTGGGGCGCTCCGAATTAAAGTCTGTCACTTGGATTTAGCGGCGGCAGTTGGCAGGTCTAGATTGCTGTATATGTCGTGTTTGTATATTGAAATCTTTGAATTTCTCATTCATTAGTTCTAGATGTGACCAAACATCGGCGTAGCTTCAAGGCAGCAAGGACTTGTCATGACTTGACTTTTCTCTCTACATGTCCACTGCGGATGACGGAACCGCGCATGTCTTCTCTTCACTGTCTTCACGTTTCTCAGCTGAAACTCACACGTTCATGACCCTATAGCGCATTGGTGCCATCATTACGGCCATGTCTCCATGAGCCTTAGCATCCCTACAGAAGTAAGCACTGTACACCTGGTATCTTGTTGTTCTCGACGTTATTGGTGGGGTCTACGGGAGAGACAAACCTTGGACATGCCATTTTTCCGTCCCATATGCAATGTGCCTTTTTGGATTTCTTCCCGGCACGTGTTCGGACGTCGAACACGGATTCATCTACATACGATGTTTCTACCTATAATTAGCAACAGCATGCCTGAGATTCAGGTTGCTGGACCACTTTGCTGTTGTGCATCAGTCATCTCTAGCACTGCGGAAAGTGCTCGCTGCTGATGTGCAGGGACTGGCACATTGCCATGGCAGAGGAGCTGTCGCTAATCTCGGCCCACTTTCTTTTCTTGAAGTGGATCACTGTGTGTCCTGACTTCTTTTCTTCTCTGCTTTCCAACACGGCACTGGAGGCTAGGCTCCGCACAGCTTCTATCACGTTGTTGGCTGGACCGTTTGATTTCTTCTTCCTGTCATTTTTGGTACCCTTTTCACATATGTTGGCTAATCTGCTACGAAGCTTGCTGCGGACAATGTGTGTACTCTGCTCCTCTGAGGTGCTCGGCGTTGCCTCAAGCAGCATCTTCATCAAAGTCTGCGCATCCGTTTGCTCTCCTTCCTCTGGCCTGTGCTCCGCCTCTCGTCGTTCGTGTGGATTGCTCATGTCGGGCCGCGTGATGAGAGGCACTGCTTCCATCTTCTTTCTTTTCTTTGTCTTCTGCACCATGGCAGCTTTACTCTTTGTCTTCGTAGTCGTGGGTAGGACTCCGGTCATCCACTCAATGGGCACAAGCTCCAAAGCGACCATGGGCTTGTTGGCATATGCTTCACCCAAGCTCTCATAGACAGCCTTGTGCTGATGCTGTATCAAAACCATTAAAAAAAATCGGATGGTCACTTTATTAGGAAGCTGGTTTCGAAGAAAAAAGGAATCTTGCATAAACTTGTCGAACATATTTAAACGCAAACAGAACACGTATTTGTCTCCAATCAGTGACCACTGCTTCATCATAGGTTTTGCCAGGCAGGCACGTCTCAGGTTGCAGAGTCTGGAGCATCTCTCGGGCTGAGCTGAACCGTAGCTTCTGGCGAATTTGACACATCAGTCTTTCTTGGGTATACCAATGAAACGTCACGGTTGAGCCCAAGTTCTGTATCTGCTTGGGTTCAGGCCGGGCTTCGAACAACTTCTCGCCGGCATAGATCTGCTGAGCAAAAGCACGCTTGATGGTCAAGGTCATTGCAAAGCAGGTGGCCACTGGAAGAAAGAGTGAATGACAAGAAAAAAACACCTCTGCCGCCTAGGCGCCTCAGGTTCTAGCACTTCGTTTTTTTGGCTTGCTGGGCAAACATGTGTTAAAGCGCCTTGCCGAGTATGGTTCGTGCTGTGAAGTATGCCTTGTGCTTGACAGGCGGCCACTGGAACCAAAGCTGCAACATTCGGACTAAGAACTTTCAAAGGTTCGGGACGAGGTGCTGTCAAGTGCAACTGTGGAACTCACAGGCGTCATTTGCGCTAGCCGCTAGAGTAGTGAAATGTCAGTCAGGAAAAGAAGCGCGTGTTCGTTGGTGCAAGCGACACACTTTTTCACATGACTCGTGTGTGATTTGTCCGCAGCATGCCCATGTGCCCATCCCATGCGCAATCTCCTTTTTGGATCGTTTTCGTGCACGCGTTCGGAAAGCGAACGTAGAGTCAGGTATGGTGCGCATGGTGTTTTCACCGATTGCGACAGCAGTCTGCATCTCTAGCACTGGGGAAAGTGCTCGCTGCTGATGTGCAGGGACTGGCACATTGCCATGGCAGAGGAGCTGTCGCTAATCTCGGCCCACTTTCTTTTCTTGAAGTGGATCACTGTGTGTCCTGACTTCTTTTCTTCTCTGCTTTCCAACACGGCACTGGAGGCTAGGCTCCGCACAGCTTCTATCACGGTGTTGGCTGGACCGTTTGATTTCTTCTTCCTTTCATCCTTGGTCCCTTTTTCACATATGGTGGCCAATCTGCCACGGAGGCTGCTCCGGACTGTGTGTGTATTCTGCTCCTCTGCGGTGCTTGGCGTTGCCTGAAGCAACATCTTCATCACCAAGGTTTGCACATCTTTCGGGTTTCCACCCGCTGCGCTGCGCTCCTCATGTCCACATTCATCAGCACGGATCAAGGCAGAGTAGTACTCAATTTGTCGACACCAACTGTGCACAGCGTACTGAAGGTCTCGGATGGTGATTGGCACTTCTTCAAAAGGTTGCCCTGCACGAACACGGAGGAACTGCCGCAGCCTCCTCACGATGTTTCCA
Organism: Cladocopium goreaui; assembly: GCA_947184155.2. NCBI lineage: Eukaryota > Dinophyceae > Suessiales > Symbiodiniaceae > Cladocopium > Cladocopium goreaui. Next base: position 170,647 of record CAMXCT020003101.1, on the reverse strand, counting down.
ATGCGCAGGAGATCACTGTCGGCGTAGTCTAACTTTTGGGTCCACGCGGACGACAGGGTTGGGTTCTGCTCCTGAAAGTCTTCAATGCAAAGCAAAATCTGCCTGGCAAGGGACATGGCACCTGAAGAATGAAACATCATTACAAGGACATTCCCCCAAAAAAGGCCCTTTGCCCTGCCTGAGCCAGCCAGCCGCATACTTGTCGCAAGTCACGACAGCGCCACCGCCTTCAACATCTCCCTTGTTGGCATGTTCGGCCATGAAAGCAATGAAGTCAATCATCAGCTGCTTTGACTGAGAGCATTCCTGCTCTGGCTTTGTCGCTGGCTTGGACCCTCTGAAGACGCAATGAAAGCGCTTGGGGAATCCCATCTCGGCACCTTTCCGGATGGAGAGTACTTCGCATGTTGGAGCTGTATGGCCAATGACCCAGTGAAAGAACAAGTAGCGAGTGCTCTCATCTCTCATGGCCCCTGAAATGGAAGCATCCCGTTCGCTGTGCACAAACTTGTTCACCAAGCTCTTGCTGGCCAGCTTCGATTGGGGAATGCCTGGGTCTGTCAGACTTGTTTTGTAGCATTCTGAAATTTCTGTGGAAGAGAGGCCGCTCCTCCGGAAATTTCATAAATTGTTCCTGTGTCCTCTGACTGTGCCATCTGTGCAAATGCAGCCGGATTGCCTGACTCCATCCGGAAGATTTCCGTCTGCCAATAGCTCCTGTAGAAGCCATGCCTGCATGGAACTCTTGCGGTTGCTTGCCCGGGAGCCGTGGAAAGCTGCCAAAGTTGGAGTTCGCATGTGCTCCTCGTCATGGCTGACTTTCAAGCGGGTGTCCACGTGCTCGAGCCACCCCGTGACACAAAAAAGACCTGCAGTGGGGGTCATGTGACGAAACAAAATGAGAAGCTAGGTTAGGCGAGGCTGCTACAGGGCTGGGAGAGAAAAAAAACATGGCCTTGTAGAGTTGCTTCCAGACACCACCCTTGAGCTCCACAGATGGTCTGCAAGGCTACGATGATTGGCGTCGGGGCTAAGAGGCCGATGTCAAAGGCGGGATCATCTCCAACGTCCAAAACGTCCTTCTGTGCGGCTACGGCATTCTCCAAGACGACAAAGGTTGAGCTATACAGCTTCTCTCCATTCTCACAATGTATGAACAATTGCTTTGGCTCTAGCAGCTCTCCAAGTTCAGGTTCGGAACCGCAGGCTTCCAAGCGCGGCAGCAGCTGCAACAGCGGATCTGGGATGCGACTCATCATATGAGAGGTGGGCCGGTACCGGAAACCCAAGCGCTCATCGCATTCAGCTGGTCCAACTGCGGCATCTTGGCTAGGCGCCACTTGAGAGAGCTGCGACATGTCTATGTCTACTGCAGTGTCTTGGTCAGCCACAAGCTGGAGCGACAGGTCGCCTAGTTCTCGCTCTGAATGATGGGTAGTCGGAGGCCCCTGGGGCGCTCCAAGTGCGGCATCTTGGAGTTCTGCCCCTTCGCCTTCTTCATCCTCATGCCACTCTGGAGGGAATTCTGATTCGGGCAACACATCCTCCTGCGCACCCACTTCCGCTTCTTCTTCGTGGCTCATGCTTTCCCACGATGGACGCTCCGACATGAAACTACACCCCGTGCAGTGCAACTATGGCTTGGCTGTGGGCCAGATCGTCTGCACAGAGACAGGAGCCCCTAGAGCGTCCTAGCCAGAGAACACACACGAACTCACAAGCATTTCACTGGGATGATTCAAAGAATCATGTCTGTAGGAAAAGCTATGGGTTCTTATCCTTGCATATCCACATGTCACACATGATCTTGAACAAACATCAGCGGTGCCAACAGTCGCAGTGGGAGCGATCTTTTTTTCCAGCACCCCTCACACGCTGGCTATTGAATCAGCAGCGGCGGCGTCTGTTCATGCGCACGCGTCTCAGGAGGCGCAAGCCTCTGTGGCATGCGAAGACTGCACCTTTGGTTCTCAAGGTACTAAACAACCTTTCGTGTTTCGCTTTCAATTTGTGGATATCACGCACCATTGGACGTAGAGGCCGCAATTTTGCAGCTAGCTTCTTCTGATTTGTCTTGATTCCCTTCATGTGGAACGTCAGATGATGAACAGCCAGCTCCAATCTCCGAAGCTTATCTATCGTCGGCTGCATTTTCCGCAACAAATCCAGACAAGTATGTACCAGACTCAGGGTTGATGCGATGAAGGACTGATCCGTCCGAGTATAAGACACTTTTGCTTGCCCTGAAGTCATGACAACACAGAGCATGCACAAAGGCGGATTGCGATTGTGCGAGGCTTGGGCCAAAATGGAGTTGCAAACATCCTTCATGGTGTTCACACCTCCTCATTGCCAGTACCGTCCAACACCTATCTGATGACTACATGGACAACCTAACTGAAATACCAAACGCTGCCAACATGTTTCAGGATCCTTTTTCAGGATCTAGGTTAGGAGAGGATCGTGGTCAAGAGTGTGCCATGCTAGCAGGTCTCAACTCGACAGAAAAACTCCCATGTTTCTAGTCCAGCGTGCAGCCACACAAGCGGCCGCTGCTGGATGAATCTGGCCTGTGATTATGTGGGTATATTCTGTTACGATGAAGATGAAAAATCATCCAATTCCACGAATGTTTTTGTATTTAAGAACTAACTGTGATGATCTTTGCACACCATTCAAACAAAATAGCTGCGAGGCAGTACATCAGGCTGTCCCAAAAAAAAAAGAGAAGCGCCACCCATTACACTGTGTATACTTCCAAGTTGCCAATAGCACTTTGAACGGTTAGTAGTACCGTAAGGTAATGGTTAAGAGCACATATCCTGAATGGTTTGCGGAATTGTGAGTTGAGGATGCGTAGCACATAGAAAGAAGGGTTAGTGAAAGAGTATAAAGCATTAAGAAACCACCCATACAGGATTAGGAGAGGATCGCGGTCAAGAGTGTGCCATGCTAGCAGGTCTCAACTCGACAGAAAAACTCCCATGTTTCTAGTCCAGCGTGCAGCCACACAAGCGGCCGCTGCTGGATGAATCTGGCCTGTGATTATGTGGGTATATTCTGTTACGATGAAGATGGAAAATAAATCCAATTCCACGAATGTTTTTGTATTTAAGAACTAACTGTGATGATCTTTGCACACCATTCAAACAAAATAGCTGCGAGGCAGTACATCAGGCTGTCCCTAAAAAAAGGAGAAGCGCCACCCATTACACTGTGTATACTTCCAAGTTGCCAATAGCACTTTGAACGGTTAGTAGTACCGTAAGGTAATGGTTAAGAGCACATATCCTGAATGGTTTGCGGAATTGTGAGTTGAGGATGCGTAGCACATAGAAAGAAGGGTTAGTGAAAGAGTATAAAGCATTAAGAAACCACCCATACAGGATTATGAGAGGATCGCGGCCAAGAGCGTGCCATGCTAGCAGGTCTCAACTCGACAGAAAAACTCCCATGTTTCTAGTCCAGCGTGCAGCCACACAAGCGGCCGCTGCTGGATGAATCTGGCCTGTGATTATGTGGGTATATTCTGTTCCGATGAAGATGGAAAACAAATCCAATTTTCCCAGGCAGCCGCTTCCGCTGATCGCTTACGCAAGTCACCCTCACGCAGCTCCAGAGGGGAAAGTTCAAGAATGAGGGGATAGTGTGAATCAACTCCTCACTTTCAGACTTAGTACTGGTTAAGATATGTTAATACAATATAATGGCTAGCATCCAGTGGAAAACATTTTGAGCTGATTGCAATGAATCAATTGGCGTATATACATTCATCACATCTGACAAATCAATACAGCTAAAGTATGATAAAGTACAGTAACCAAAGAAACATAACCCCTTACGCCTTAAGCTGTGTTCCTTGGTTCGATTTCGATCCCACTTGGGACTTTCTTCTTGAACTTATGAACTCCAGATCAAAGGACAAACAACAACAAATCCCCGTGAATCATGTGCAGTGACAGCCCATAGGAAGAGAGGCCTCGACACGTCTTTCGTAGTACTCCATGTTGTACTGGCAGGCACAAAACACCACAAAACAACATCCATGTGCCCAATCAGTAGTTCCAGAGGCTTTGCATGGAGGAGCACTGGTCAAAAACCCAGGCCCAAATAGCGGGCAACAAAATATAAACAGATGTGGCTGCCTGGCTCCCTCCAAAACGGTCCCCTAGACTATAGGTATTGACCATCATCCCCGTTTGCACTCCAGGCGGCTTTCGCATGATTTCGCACCATGCTGCAGTCAAAGATGCAGGAGACAACTGATCATTGGCAGCTTAGACCTGATTCTTAGGCTGTACCCTCTGGTAAACTAACATAACTATGGAAAATCACGATTTTTAATGGCAAAACTCACTATAAATGGCCATTTTCAATAGCAATCTGTTAGTTTACCAATGTTTACCAGAGGGTAACCCAGCCAGGTGCCCCCGATCTGCCAGCTGTTGCAAGCCACAGTGCCGAGGTCTCCCAGTTGGACCCTCGACACAAAAACGGTGGAGCACAAAAACACAAAAAAACTTGCGAAGTCGCATCCAAACTGGCCCAGTTCTCTGGGTTTCATTCTCTGTTTACCTCCAATCTTACGATCCACAGTATCTCCAGTCCTAACAACCTGACTTGGTCAGGACTGGTTCCATCATCCCATGCCAGGCATTTTCAGCTGGTTCCACTTGGCGACTCCGTCAGAGTCTCGAGCCTTGGTCGGTGGGTTGAAATACCAATGGGGGATAGGTTTCCCAGTTACAAACCGCTAGTGACCCATTCATCATCTACGGATATCTTATGGAAATGCCAATCAAAAACAAAATATAATAAGTTGATAGAAGTTGTAACAGGTTGTACAGTAACCCAGTTGCCCTTACAACTCAATGCGAATTCAGATTTCAGTCTCTGTGAGTTTCCAGTCAGTGGCGGTCAGAATGTGTGAAAGCCATGAGAACAGCTGGGCCATTGTGGCATGGTAGGGTATGATTCGGTATGTGAGGATATACAGGAACAAAACAGCGACTGCCCGCAAGAAACCCCAGCTTCCAGCTCGGGAGATCATGAAGAAGTCTGGACCACGTGATCGGAACGGATTTCCTCATTTTGTCCTGATTAATTACATCATGTTGAATCCCCATTTCTTGGGTAATATCCCAATTGAATCCATATGTTCCCAGAAGAGTTTAGTTGGTCAATTGGCTAATGTCAGATAGATCAGCTGCTCAATCCCATAAACACCAGTTCTTGGATTGGATCAATTATGTCCCTATTTCATCCCCGTATAATCCCAATTTAAATCCCCAAATTCATTTTCCAAGAATCCATCTGTCCCCATTTCCTAAGTCATGGGTCTAGCCCCAAATCCAGTGATGACCATGATTTAGTATGGGTTAACCCGTGGTCGCTTGGGGGACCATGACTTTAGAAACCACATGACAATAGTTATTCTTGAACCCCCCATTAGTTATATTAGTATTCCCATTATTTCCATTATATTATATAGTTGTATATTATCCCATCATTATCCCATTAGTTATACTGTATTATCAAAATTATAGTTATACATTCCATATAATTAGATGGTTATTGACACCGCATTATTATATCCCATATAGTAATATAATATTCCATATTATCTCCATCTAGAATATGATCATCCTAATGTAATCCCATGATTATCATCCCATTGTAGTTATTTATCCCACCACAATTACATCCCATACAATATCCCATACAATATCCCATATGATTATCCTACTGTAAGAACACCCCCACCGCTGTACCTTAACACATCGCCAAAGCACGTTCTCCCCAACGGTAAAGAGAAGGCCCACGCCCATCAACGCGGCCCCGGACCACTGCGCGCGCGATCCCACCGCCTCGCAACCAACGGCAACCAACGGAGAGTCGAAACGGTGAGAAACGTTGAGAAAATTTGAAGTATAACAACCGGTTCAAGTTTCAATATTACGAAGAAGACTGATAATGATAAGAATGATGATTTAAACAAATGATAATAGTCATAGTAGTAATAACAATCATCATACACGTATAATAATACTGTAATGACTATAATTAAGAATGATAATAAAAATGATGCTGACAATGACGACGGCGACGACGACGACGACGACGACGACGGCCATCACCACCACAGCAACAACAACAACAAAAGCAGCAGCAGCAACAACATCGACAACAGCAGCAACAACAACAATGGCAATAACAAGAATATGTACTCATCACTACTGAAATTATGATGACAATGACAAAATATTATAGTAATGATGATTATATATAATGATGATTACAATAATGAGAACGATATATATATATATATATATATATATGTGAATATGATGATGATATATGATGTTATATGATGATATACGATGATATATGATGATATTTGATGATATATGACGATATATGATATATGATATATGATATATGAGATATGACATATGATGAAATATGCTGATATATGATGATATATGATGATACATGATGATATATGATATATGATGATGATGATGATGATGATATATGATATATGATATATGATACATGATACATGGTACATGATACATGAGATGTCTTTGCACATTTCTCCTTTTACATGACCGATGTGATCCTCTTTCTATCTCAACAAACCTCAAATTTTGAGATAAAAGTTGGAGATCTCTTGAAAATGAAAGCTGTCATCCCATGTATTCACTGGTGGCCGTAAACTTCCAATGTCTTCGCCAATCTGTTCCCAGGCAGTCGGTGAACTCCCGAAAGATTGCTGTAGTTCTGGCAATTTCTCATAAGATACCCTATGGTAAACTAACATAACTATGGAACATCACCATTTTTACTGGGTAAATCAACCATGAAATGGATAAATGACTAAGAATTATCCATTTTCAATAGCAATGATCCCGGCCATTATCCCTAACAGTTTGCTATTGAAAAATCGCTATTTCTAAAGGATGGAACACCCCTTGGCCTGGCCCAGAGGTCCATCCGTGAAGCGCACAACCACTTCCTCATCCACCAGGATCTGCGGCGCAAAAGAACGGCCAAAAAAAATACGGTGAATGTTACATGGAATAAACCACGGAATATATGGGAGAATCAATGAGGATAATGGATGAAAGATTTATTCTATTTCAATGAGTTATTCCATAAAAATCATCTATTTTCAGGGAATATGTGGGAGAATCATCTATAAATTGCTATCAATGGATGAAAACTATATGGGGGATTTCATCCATAACTGGATGATAATGGATGGAGGATTTGTCCTAATCTATTGCATTCAATTATTCAATTACTATGTTTATATAATGTTGGTTGATTAAAAATGGCACCCACCAAACATATGATGAACATATCGACCACAAATCCGCTTGTTGAACAGGGGCACCACCTCGTAGGATCTTTTGACTTTTCTGCTTGGTGGTGCCATAACCATCTCGAAAAATATGAGTTCGTCAATGGGAAGGATGACATCCCATATATTATGGACAATAAAATTCATGTTCCAAACCACCAACCAGTTCTATACTTATCTTGAGGATGATAATTAATAATGATCCATCATGGAATCGCGGGCTATGTGCAGGCAAAGCGAAATCAGTGTCCAAAACCAGTCTACCGTCACCAAGCCCCAATCCATCCAGCACGCCTTGTCCGAAGTCTTTAGTGCTGATAGCAGCGCAACATCAAAGCCTGGCAGAAGAGCCCTCTTAAGGCATGGTTTATGGTCATCCATCTATTGGAAACTCCTTATTAAGTGGATATATCAATTCCTATGAAAATGAATTGATGAATTGACGACCATCTCCCGACCCATCTTTAGACCAAGGCCTCGTTCAAACCCAACTGGCACATTGCTGCCATGGTCGCCTGGCAGAAGTACATCGGACTCCGTTCTTACTCCATCTGTTTGACACGATCAACCTCATATGAATCACACAACTTTCTGTTTCGGGGAATCTTCTTTGACATTCCCTCCCCACCCAAAAAAAACACGACTCTTTCATGGAGTTCATGTGGGGATGGGTCAAAACCCTGGCACCTAGTGAACATCAAAATTGCTGGTAAATGAATGTTCATCCCCTAATAACCTTTATCTATAGGTATTGATCCATAGCCATGTGTTTGTGGCCCTCACAAGCCACGGGGCCCCTGGCCTTTTGGGCCGCATCTGGTGCTGCATCATCCAATTTGTATTTCAATGCCTCATCCATGGAGTCCTTGGTGGGCCACCACCGGTCCACCGGTCCGTCCACCGGTAAATGCCTGTTCAAAAATGACAAAGTTGGTGTGTGTATATATATATATTTAATATTATGTGTATATATATATATGTAGATAGATAGATAGATATATATATATATATAATGGGTATACATAAATATGTATATATACACATATTATGTATATATATATTATAGGTATATATATGTACAATTACACCTCGTCTTGCCTCTGTTTAGTAAAGATCCTAAGTTTTGATCCCAAAATTGACCAGTCCGTGATCTTGGAATGTCATTCGGAAACAAAGATGACCATATTTCATCATTTTATCCGTGGTCGGCCAACAAAGTGACCCATCCACATCTGCCCAGATGCCACCAAGAAGAAACTGTGCTCGTTTCTGGCTGTGCGAAGCTTCACTTGGAGCTCCTTTTTTAGGCTTTGGATCAGAGCCACCCCCAACAAAATCATGGTGTTTCGGTTGGGGGTTTACTGGGTTACAAAATAAATTATCTATTAAGTAGGTATAATAAGAGTATTGGTTATCCTACAATCCTCATAGGTTGACGTCTTTTCGGTCTTATTGAGGACGGTTGAACCATGATTTGATGAAAAAAACTCTATGGACTCAGTTCCTAGTTCCAGACGCAGACAGACGCAGACAGACGCAGACAGACACAGACAGATAGACAGACAGATAGATAGATAGATAGATAGATCGATAGATCCATCGATAGATGGATAGATGGATAGATGGATAGATAGGTAGATAGGTAGATAGGCAGATAGGTAGATAGATAGAGATATAGATATAGAATGATATAGAAATAGATATAGAAATAGATATAGATATAGATATAGACTTAGATACTGATATAATATATATTCTATAATTTTATGTGAATACTATATATATATATATATATTGTTGTCTAGATATATGCATGGACAATATCAATGTTTCCATCTTTCAATCCCCAGGACTCCCCCAAACCGACCCCTCCCAAACGGCCATGGACCGAGCATCGCAATGAGGCCGAGGCAAGCAGCCATGCAGAGCTGCATGGAAAGGGCACCATGAAGACTTAAGCTCGCCAGAAATGTGTTGAAGCCACAGATACCTTGGGATTACGAGAGAATTGCTATCAGGGATAATTCTTATGGGAGAATTCCTATGGGAGAATTGAGAAATTTCGAAACCATTTCGAAATACCTGGGATTATGATGCGATTCTGAGACTATGTTGATGGATTCCAAATGTGGGAATGTTGATGGGATTGTAATGAGATTGTGGATTCCAAATGTGGGATACCTATGGGGTTATCATGAGATGAAATGCTGATGGATCGCGTTGACGGGATACATGAGTTGTTTGAAAATTCACAGGATTATGAAAATCAGCTTATTTGAAGGTTTCCAAACAACAGGGGATACCCCAAATCATCCAAGTCATTACACGCATTGAAACCCATGGTTTGGGGGATCTACTTTTAGAGAAACCCCCATTTGGATGTCAATGGATTACTGGGGGATTATGATGGGATTCTTGCGGGATGTTCTGGAGCATACTGGATTCTTATGGGATTTACATGGATATACGACAGGGGTTAAAAAAAAAACACTTGGAATCATTTATTGGATGGTTGGAGACTAGCTAGGGTAAACTGGAATGTAAACATGAAACGCTGGGATCTTACATGGCAAGAACGGGGATTATGGGAGAAAACAGTCCTTGGGTTTACCCAACCGAAACCACCCAAAACATTCATCACCCAAATGGCATCAAATGGCGAGTATTAATGAATCAATCACCCAAAAGATTAATCACCCAATTTACTGTTAGAATGGGTGCAACCATTGCTTAATCAGCCAGACATATGTGGCACCTTGGGGAAGGGTGGCTGCAAGACGGATCTTCAACACTCTGGGTTCCCAAGAATCATCCGAATAAGATTGTATGGAATTGTGGAGGTATGAACTTGTCCTTGAAACTCAGGATGCTGACATTTCATGTTGATAACTAGATGTGGCATATTGAAAGTTGATGACCACTTCCAGCCGACAAGATTGATCATCGAGGTCTGATCCGGTGCACTCGCTTCCATCACTAGCTCCATGAAAACTGCAGCCAAACGTGCGGTTTTTAAAACGACCATAACATATATGAAATCATGGAAAAATATGATAAAAACCTGGATTGTGTTCATCCCTAATAGATTAGATTGTCATGGTACACCCGAATTTTCCTCAACAAACAGTCCAGCGTTTACCCTTGCCCTTTCCCAGTGGCTCAGAGCAGCTCCTATCTGGCATTTACCTTGGGAGCAGCAGCAGCATGTGGGATCATCCCAAAATGGTGGTGCAATAACCATCGTCAATGGGTTTCGGATGACATCCCATATATGAAATGGAAAATAATCCATTCATGTTTGAAACCACCAGATATTGGTCAAACAACCAACTAGCAACCAATCACCAGTTAGCTGTTCCTAATCCCATTAAATTTAGAGACGAAATTAACCCCATTAGATCCAACCTAAAGGTTGTCACCCAGATGGTTCATGTCCCATGAATTGGTTTAAGGGGAAATCTCTCTTTGGGGTAAAAAACGAATGGCATCCTGTAGATGTTCCCTTAAATCCGTCCATTGAATGAAGTATAGATAATATAGGGAATATAACAGAATATAATTGAATATAACATCAATTTTGGAACGGGATAAATATAAAGTTAAAGAATCCATGAAAGTTAGTGGTTTCCAGCATCTTTTCCTAGCTGCTTACATGTCCATTATACATGGTGGTTCAACCCCGATCTTCTTCGTCTCCATCCGTCAACGCCGGGCCGCGGCGTGAGGTCAGGATCACCTGTCCGGGCTGTTCCAAGCTGACCGAGTTTCTGGTGAGTCCTTCGAGATGTTCCAAAAATCAATAGGGGTTTACCTGTTTACCACATGATGTGTTATCCCTATGTGCTATCAGGCACCTAAACTATGTGATATCATGGAAGAACATTCGTTCCGCCTCCTTCACGTCCACCTGGGACTCGAAGATCAAGGTCTTTTCTTCGAATCTCAAGGGGCTCACCGGCCTGCAATGCGATAATCCGAAGCGGAACTCATGAAAATAAAAACCGGTAGAACAAAAATGTAGTTGATTTAAGTAGGGTTATGCGACATAGTCATGTGTATATACACGTGTTTGTTTGTGTGTATTCTTACTTTAAAAAATGGGTTCGCGTTTTTTTTTCTGCATACTACTGCGGCACGATGTTCTTGCACGCCCATTTGCTACAATTGAAGCTTATATCTTTGAGATCTAAGGCGAGAAGTCCCTGGCCTTTTCTTGTGCACGTCAATGTTCGTGCTCGAAGTGCTTTGTTCAGGAACCGACTCATTGCCGGTGTTGGCGACCTATCAAAGGCCGCCATCTGCCAATAGCAAAAAAACACAGTCTTGCTGCTTTTATATAATACCACAACAGGGGTCTGGAAATGAGCAGAAAATCAGACCAACATCAGTCTCACAACCCTTTGTATTACAATACACATAATCATGATATGTATATATATATATACACACCTATATCATTTATATATATATATATTCATATATATATATATACAAAAATATATCAATTAATATTCAATTAATCAATATACACATCATAGTAAATGTCTTTGAGAACAAGCACCCTGCCTGGCTTCGGCATCGCAGCTGCGGACGTGCCACCAGCCGGTGGAATCCTCCTGGTTGCCGCTGAAGCGGGCCGAGCTTAGTCGTTATCTCCATCGTTGTCTGAAAGTCTCAACTCCTCACTTGTCCAGCAGCTTTGCGAAATTCAGCAGCACGCAACAGATCTCCGCGCTGCGAGCACCATGTAGAACCTCGTAACTCGCTCCCTCGAACTGCTCGATGACACAATCCACTGCATCACGAATAGCCTGGGGTTCTAAGTTGAAGTCGCACTCCAATGACACGATGTGTGTCTCGGAGCGCCAACCTATAATAGTGTCTTTAATGCAAGCTTGCACGACTCGACGGAACGCTTCTCGTCGTTGTGGACGTGCACTGTGGTAACCCGGAAGGAAGTGAGGCCGGCTCGAGATATAACTCCACCGTTCGCTTCATTGACCCATTGCACCTCCGCAGACAGGCAAACTAATGAATGGATGCGACCACCTTGTCTGGCCGAATCCTTGTAGGGTCGCTCCATCAATCCATCCCAGGTCGGATAGCGCCGGCTGCGATTGATGAAGCCGACATTTGCGACCAACAACGATATCGTATTCGTGCTTTGCAAGTCTACGGGCAAAGTGCTCGAAGGTGACGGCAACGCAAGTGACCGGTTTGTTGCAAGAGACGGATCCTTGTAACCGACACCCGTCTTGTCGTGGCCCACACGGTCTGACACCGGTAAATCTCCAAAAAAGTCCTGGCAATGTCAAAACTGGCTCAGGTTTTGTGGAAATTATGCACGAAATTCAAACTTGAATAACTCGATGGCAAGGTCAACTGCTCCAGTCTTTGGTTGAAAGTAATGACAAAACTCAAGCTTAGAAGCCTCGATGGCAAGGTCACCCACTCCAGGTTTTGGTTGAAATTATTGTCAAAACTCAAGTTTAAAAAACTCAATGTGTAGCGTGCAATGTGGATGTGAGTCCCAAATGTCACATCAAAACTATCAAAGATTGTAAATAGTAATCAAGTGAATCAACAGTAGTCGCACACTACAGATAGGCTACCTGGCCAGTGTCAGCTTGAAGTTGTTGAGGAAATTGACGGAATCCAAATCAAAGCCCTTGGGAATTGTATACGTATAAACTAATAATCATGTGTACACACACATATATATATATATACATAGATATAGAGAGAGATATATAATATTGTGAAATTATTATATATATATATATATAGATTTACATACCAGTAGTACTGCACAAGGCGGTGGCGGAAGTGTCAAAAATAGGAAACCTATAGGAGAGATTAGTTTCTGTGAATCACGGATGGCAGAGCAAATCCACTGATGGACCGACAGGGGCTTGGAGTTGTGTTTTTTGGAGTGGTTGCAATGGTTGCAGTGGTCACCAGGTCGGTCACCTCACCCACAACTGCTCGATGTAGTGTGGTGTAGTGCAGCTGTAGTTGTAGTTTTAGTGTAGTGTAGTTGCAGTTGCATTTGTGGTGGTGTAATGAATCAGTGTAATGTAATGCAATGTAACGTAATGTAACGCAATGTGGGGTAGGGTAGTGTAGTGTAATGTAATTGAGTGTGGTGTGGTGTGGCATGGTGTAGTGTGTAGTGTGTTGTGTGTAGTGTCGTGTCGTGTCGTGTCGTGTAGTGTAGTGTAGTCGCGTCACAACGGCGTGCAATTTTTCATTTCTCATCTGGCCAGATGGCTCCGCACCCGCCGCTTTAGCGAGCCTACGTTTCGACCCTCCGGAGCCACAAATCATTGAAAGACACAGTGTTCGCCACTTTCCTACCTTTTCGCACATCTGCATCTTCTTTCTTCTGACTCTTTCTCTTCTCGCTGCCTCTGCCCTGCTCTGCTTTTCATCTGTCCATATTGTCGGAAGTTAGACTTCTAAACTTCCTTCGGTTAAATATAATATCATATAATATCACAAAATATAATTTAATAATATATATATGTATATATATATATGTATATATATATATGTATATATATATATGTATATATATATATGTATATATATATGTATATATATATGTATATATATATATATGTATATATATATATATGTATATATATATGTATATCTGTATATATATATATACACGTACATAAATTGCCCATTGACTATCATGGACTCCCTTAAATGGTTGGTGAATGATGGTGAATGTTGGTGACCCAGGCTGCACCTCATCTGTAGTGATCAGCTGAGTCTGAGCGGAACACGGGACGCTCAAAACGGATGGAAAATTAATCCCAAGTTGTCCAGAAGATCCTACATCCCGATCTTGGACCATTTATATGGCATGTAAAAAGATGTTATAATTATGGAGGAAAAAACAACGATTTGAAACCCAAATAGTATGGGTCATTATTTGGTGGGTTTTTAAAAAGTTTTTATATGTTTTTCCTCCATCTTGGTGGGTTTTTATATGTTTTTATCCTCCATTTTGGCTGCTTCAATCCCGCAGTTGGAAGCCCTGGGGCCTTCTTGCGCGTGCGCGGCTGCACTGAATAGAAGTTTATTTATATATATATATACATATGGCATCAGGTTGATTCAGGTTGTCAACATCAAACCGGTGCTCCGCTGCTTTAATTGCTCTTTCACCGCATGTCACATCGTGGCAACAAGCACTTACGGGCCACTGTTGTCATTTCTTCCGCGCCTAAAACAAAGATTTGGGCCACACGGTCAGGGTAGTAGGTATTGCTTTCCTGGACAAACGTGCTCTGGGTGTTGGTTGATCGGGATTCCCGGTCCCAGCAGCTTCTCTCCCTCCATCGCCATCTGACTATATCCTTAAAGATGCTTTACAACCTTGAAACACGGGTTCTCAGCACAAACTACAGGATCCCTTTGTCCAATTCTGGCAAAACCCGTTATCCCATTATATATATATATGTATATATATATATATTCCATAATAGTGACCCATTTGATACATAGAGCGCCCCTTTGTCACGATTTTTCATGATTCAATATTGTATATGTTAAGTTAGCCTCTGGTTATTCAGCCATGGAAAATGGTCGTATTCACTAGCTAATTCATCTATTTTCATAGGTGGCCAAACATTTTTGGCCTGGTACTAATCACCACAATGACTACTATTGAAATAATCAACAATAATCATCAATAATCACTATACATAAAATATATATATATATATATTAACTTATTCAGTTCACACCATTATTGACCACTAATCACCACAATAACCATTCTTACTAACCATGATTACCCTCTGGTAAACTAACATGACTACGGAAAATCACCATTTTGATGGGTAAACCCACTATAAATGACCATGTTCAATAGCTATTTTGACATTACCAGAGGGTAACCACCATAGCCATTGCGAGGATCTTGGATCATCAGTTTAATCGCCGTCATGGAAAAGTTCTGCCGGACGGCGCCCCTTACGTCCAACACGACCACCTGGGGAACCAAGGCCGTGGTCCCCGGCCTGCTGGGGGGTGCATCCCATTTCGTAAAGGGGTGAACAAAAACCAGTTAGATTATATAATCTGATTGATGGTTGACCTACCCCTCTGAAAAATATTAGTCAGTTGGGATTATAATCCCCAAATATATGGAAAAAAATGCTCCAGAACCAACCAGTAATGGAATATCCCTTCGTACGTATGGGATTATAATTAATGGAATATATGGGTGATATATGGGTTTTAATTACTTACTAAGTGTGATGCACAACCAAGAGGGGAACGCATGGGAAATGTATGGGTAGGGATATCTCATGGATATTTTTTCGATATAATCAACATGCCCGCCCTCAATCACCATGATGGTTGATGATATGAATCAAGGTTGCTCTCAACACCCCACATACGAGCGGCGAAAATGGGGTAGATAGAGATTGGTCAGGTGGCCAAATTCCACCCCAAAAGTTGCTATCATCTACTGAATCATCTACCTATAATGGGTTGGATGATGAACCTTAAAATAAGGATTGAAACAGAAACATGGAGTGTTGAGACCCAAAACTGGGGATATCAGCACTCAGGCCTGAAGCGCAAGGAGGTCATTCGGATCAAAGTCGTTTAGGATTGTTTGAAACCAAGAACCAAACATGATCCACAGTTCCCTCCCACGCATGGTGGAGAGCAAGTGGTTCATGTTTTGAGGTTCCGCTGGTCACAAGGTGTTTCGAGGTCGATTTCTTGATTTATAAACACCATAGGCTTGATATGCCCATTATGAACCGAAGAATTCGCCTAGTTTTGCTTATCAGTTACCAATTTCAACCATAGATATTAGCCACCATACACCTTTGAACTCGCCTAGTGTGGCAAACCCAATGCCATAAACAATCCCATTTACCAACCATAAAAGGGGTAAGAATAGATATCATCCCATTCCTAGGGCCTAGGCGCATCATAAACCCCTCTATTGGGGGTGGATTATGGCATGGGGTTTACCACATTAGTTTTCGTGTCGTACCTTTATCATCCTTTATCAGTCACCGATGTCAACCATAGTTATAGCATGTTATAGCTCATTTCCACACACCGTAGAATTCACATTAGTTGATACTAGTTTGGATTATAGACAGTCTTTGTCTAGCGATAAGTGAAACACCATAGAATTCACCTAGATACTGTATGGAATAAATTCCGCACCAGTTGGTAGATGGTTTCTCCCGTCATAGTCCCAATATTTGCAGGTTTCATATTGAGAGCGTGGATTCAGTGCGTATAAAACTGGGTCACTATTAGTAGACACGCTTGTATACCCGCCTGGTGCGGGATTTCTGCTAACCCTTTGCGTGCTGCAGTGCCAACCCAAGCCGCATATTGCTCCAAGGGATTCCGGTCATCCAGCTCCGGTCGGCGTTTCAGCAGAAAGTGGGCGATGATGCTATCCACCATTCCACGGTAAAAGCAGCGGAAGGTCTCAGCCTTTTTTTCGGCCGGGGGCCCCGGGGGTTGAGGTTTTCCAACGAGGCAAGGTCAAGGTCCAGGTTTTTCGAAATCATTCTTTAACAACAAAAGGACAGCCAGGAGGTGAAAAAGAGGTGGTTTCCTCCTCAGAATCTAAAGGCTTTTGCGACTTTTCTATCTATGACTGGGGGGTTGCCATATATGAAACAACCGGTGATGAACTGGGAATTCATTGTTTGTAACTGACGATTGAATTGCCAACTTACATCTCTCTCAGGTATCTTTTAACCGGACCATAGCATTTTATCATATTTTATCATCAGTGGGTCTTCCATGCCTGTCACTCTTAGTTGTGTGTGTGGATGCTTCGCAACCAGGCCCTAATGACGAACCTCACTAGATCAGGGCTCAAACTTTACCAATATCGCAAATGATGCACTACTCAGAGCCTCTTGGCAGTCTTCAAATACCCTCCGGTGAACTAACATAACTATGCAAAATTACCCATTTATTATTGATTTACCTAATGAAATTAGTGATTTTCCACCGGGTATGTCATATGCCGAGGAACCGATGTCTGCGAATATGACCATAAATAGATAGTTGAATCACCCCAAATGGTAGGTTTATTATTCGGCTTACCACAGCAGTTTGCACCAGCAAATTGAAATAGTGGATGCTTACCTTGTCATCATCAACCTCTCCTCTGAGGATCAGCCCCTTGGCAAGTCAAGATCTGCCAGAAGTCACAAAGCCACATTGCCTCGGCCCAATGGCACACCTGGTAAGCCCGGTACAACCACTTACTCCAACTCCCTGTGCATCGAGAACCGATGCTATTCACCGAGCCCCTGACCTTTTTTTTTGCTGAAGGCACGGAGCGAATGGATCGTGAAAGACGCAACGGGGCCGTTGCGAACAGATTCCCAGAGATCAAGAGAGAAAGCAAAAGCGTGAGACAAACATTTGCAGAACTTTTGACTTGTCAACATCGAAAATGTTTCAGCTTGCGCCAAGACCACGGGAAACATGTCAAGTTCGCACAAGCTCGGCGAGGTTGCTGAAGCCAACAAAAGGCAGTGGATGCAGTGATGCAGGACCAAAAGCTTCCATGGGATAGTGCAAACCTGTGCGAACCTAAACACTGTCACAAATGCAGCTCCAATTTGAAGGGTTTCTCAACTCGAGTTTTTCCTAAGTTGGTTACTACTTAGAAATCTGGGGTTCAGCATTACAATTTGTTCTGTGGGTACAATTTATCAATGGTTATTTGTTATTAGTCAAATTTGAGTCAAACCCAAAATGAGCATGGTTAAACAATAAATAAGTCCGAATTGTATGGAATTGGTCTTGGGTTTACCACATTTATGACATGGAGGTGCAACTGCATTCGACATTCAAAATGACTGTCAGGTCTGAGGAACACCGCCTTTGCCGGCCTCATCCGGATCTTTTACGGTGTGAGTGCCCCGACCTGCCACGTTGGTGTCGCTGGCGAAACCCCAGGAATCCAAGAATCAAAATGAAGTGGATTTGAAGGGAAATACTTGCAGATTTGAGTGGGTCCAAAAAACCTCGCATTCCTGTCAAACATTCAAAATTAAGCAAATTACAAGAGAAAAAACACCATACCTTCAACATTTCAATAGCGCTGGATCTTCAGGGCTTCCATCCCAGTAGTAGCCCTCATCCAGATTTGGATCCAGATGCCTTGAATTTAGATCCAGATACCTTGAATTTCACATATATACATAGAAATCTATTTAGGTAGATAGATGCAAATGTGATATGACATATATCTATGCACGTAAGTCTCTTTGCAGCCCCACTCCGGCTATTTTTCGTCCACGATCGTTTCGACTTCTTCTGCGCTCGCTTGGCAGCTGCATGACCCAACCCGGCCTAGACCCTCTAAGATGCACATGTCCCGTGCTTTTGCAATTCGGTGTAAGATGCCACAGGAGTGAGCTTCTTGAAGAAGGACGACCGAAAAATTGCCTGCTATGAAATCAGAAAAGCGCCGGCTGCGATCGATGAAGTCGACATTTGCGACCAACAACGATATCGTATTCGTGCTTTGCAAGTCTACGGGCAAAGTGCTCGAAGATGACGGCAACGCAAGTGACCGGTTTGTTGTAAGAGACGGATCCTTGTAACCGACACCCGTCTTATCGTGGCCCACACGGTCTGACACTGTTGCACCCATCCCTGGAGCTGACAGCTGCAGCCGAAAATCTCCCAACACTGCCGCGCATGGGCCGTATCGGCGCGGGCAGGCGCGGGCAGCCAAGCTGGAGGCCAAGCTTCATTGCCCCAGCCGGGCGTGTGCAAAACCATGTCTCTGGAATCCTGCGGGTCATCTTCCTCTTGCGCCATGCCCTGCGACCATGGCCACGAGTGTGCCATGCTAGCAGGTCTACTAGTGTGTATACTTCCAAGTAGCACTCTGAACAGTTAGTAGTACCGTAAGGTAATGGAGGCACGTTCTGTTTCCACGGGAGGTCCCTCAGCATCCTCCGGATCTGAGAGCGCCCTGATACCCAGGGCCTTTACAAATGCACCCGCGCTGTCATAGCCCACCACCTTCTCCTTGGGCGTTGGTAACTGGAGGAACCCTATCCCGAAATGCTCCGAAAAACGAAATGCCCTCAGAAACCCAGGCGTGCTATTTTGGGCTGACGCCCCTCGTCGGCTCCGCCGGACCACTCGGCCCTCCATTTCATCGCAGTGAGGGCGTGAAAGTTACTGAATGAGGACCTGCTTCAGAAATAAGTATATTCCTTAGGTTTTTTGGAATATATTTGTTGGAATAGACGTTTTTTGGGGAGCAAGTGAGTTCCCGAAAGCTCCTGCGAAGGGTTTTTCCTAAAGAACTGCTGCCGATTTCAACTTGTTACTTCGTGTAAAGGCGCCTCTGTGCAAAGACTTCTCTGTGTAAAAGCTTTTGTGTGTAAAAGTAAGATTCTCTGTGTAAAGACTTCTTTGTGTGAAAGCTTCTTTGTGTGAAAGCTCGTCTGTGTAAAGATTTCTCTGTGTGTAAAAGCTTCCGTGTGTAAACACTCTCTGTGTAAAGGCTTCTCTGTGTAAAAGTTTCTGTGTGTAAACGCGTCTGTGTGTTAAAGCTCTCTGTGTAAAGACTCCTTTGTGTAACAGCTTTTGTGTGTAAAAGCTCCAAGACGTTTGTGTGAAAAAGCTCCGCAGAGGAAAGACTTCTCTGTGGAAAACCTTCTGTGTGTAAAAAGCTACTCTGTGTAAAGGCTTCTCTGTCTAAAAGCCCCTGCGTGTGTAAAAACTTGCTGTGTGTAAACGCTTTGGTGTGTAAACGCTCCTCTGTGTAAAGGCTTCTCTGTGTAAAAGCTTCTGTGTGCAAACGCGTCTGTGTGTAAAAAGCCCTCTGTGTAAAGACTTCTTCGTGTAAAAACTTCTGTGAGTAAAAGCTCCTAGACGTTGGTCTGCAAAAGCACCTTAGAGTAAAGACTTCTCTGTGTAAAACCTTCTGTATGTAAAAAGCTCCTTTGTGTAAAGACTTCTCTGTGTAAAAGCCCCTGTGTGTGTGGGTAAAAGCTTCTGTGCGTCTCCTCCCTCCAGCTTTCTTTCGGGTCACGCTGTCGTCCAGTTTCAATCTGCAACGTTGTTTCTTGTGGAAGAGTGCAAAATAATGCAAAGAACATGTGAAAGCATCGCGCGTTTAAAAATTGAACATAAACAGCGCACAAAGTGCTGTAATTTACAGCATATTGCGCTGTCAGCTGGCAAGAACCCGCGTAAATACCACAGTTTTAGTCCCCCAAAGTGGCTAAAACACTGTTATTTACAGGGTTTCGTTCACGTCACGATCTTCGATTTTTTGGGAAACGCGTAAATACCAGCGTTTTTTGCGTTCATCAAGGCAAAAAATCGGTTCAACAAGTGCAAAAAAAAATGTAATTTACAGGGGTTTGGCGCCGTCACGGGCAAAAAACTGTGTAAATACCAGCGTTTCAGCGTCCAAAAGTGGCTAAAACACTGCTATTTACAGTGTTTCGTGCCTTCCACGTTTTCTTGAAATTGCAAAAACAGTGTAAATACCAGCATTTTTTGCGATCAACTTGCCAAAAATGCTGTAATTTACAGTGTTTTTTGGCTTGGCTTTCAAAAACACTGGTATTTGCAGTGTTTTGTGCATCTCGGGTCAAAAAAGTATTGGTATTTACAGCATTTTCTGCGTTTTTGCATTGCTCCCGCAAAAGACGTTAAAACGCAAAAATGCTGTAATTTACAGCATTGTGCCCATTTCGAAAAGCTGAAAATCGTCCGAAAAATGTGTCAAAACGACACTTTTTTTCGATTTTAGGTACCCTCAAAACGGGGGGGGGCGGGATTTTGCTCTTGGAGACGCTTATGAGCGACCCGGATTCCGGCCAAAAAGCTTTCCCCCACCCTCCTGAAGGATTTTTGGTGTTTTTCGGGGCCCGGCGTCGGAGGGTCGGCGGCTCGGGGCGCGCCTCACCTTAGAGCTCTAGTCGCTGTGGGACGCTCGTGGGGCAAGCCACTCGTGGGGAGCCGGCGGAGCCGAATTATTGGGATCGGAGGGATTAATTCCATTGGATTCTGGAGTTCAAAAAGACTTGTTGATTTTTTAAGAAAAGCTCTAATTCTCACACCTCCCGATAAGTTTAAAAAGAATACCGATCCTACTGGGCTTACCCCGCTTGGTTTTCAATCGAAAGGCCACCAACAACCAACTTGAAACTTTTTGAAGTGTTCCAAAATACATGGGAGAACCGAAAAAATAAGAACTTGGAAGAGGTTGTGCAAGCCAAAGGCCTAGTAAAATTTCGGAAACACGGTGTATCCCGACCAAAAATCCCCGCATCCCACATAACATGCCCACACGTCACCATTGCGTTAAGCCTTCCGACCCCCATCCCCATAGCATCCCCATGATCTTGTCTGGTTTGACCCCCCCTCATTGATACATCATCTATATAATTATCGCTTCACACTCCATTTTTTCATTTTTCGTGTTTAAACCTGAACTTCAATCATGTTTCATGTTTTATCCATCATTTTCCGCGGTTAAATCCCCTTTTTCTGCTAGTTCAGCCCCCTTCTTTCTTGCTGAACGGCACCCCATCGTCCCTGCCCAGGGGCCCGGTTGATGCGCACACCCGACTTGTCCAACTTCAAGGAGAAGCTGCCGGGG
The DNA here is from genome assembly GCA_947184155.2 of Cladocopium goreaui. NCBI lineage: Eukaryota > Dinophyceae > Suessiales > Symbiodiniaceae > Cladocopium > Cladocopium goreaui. The sequence continues at coordinate 148,625 of CAMXCT020003101.1, read as the reverse complement.
ACGTCCTCAGAGCTGCGGAGGGGTCCCTCCAGCAAGATGCGCACGCTGTTGCCCAGGTGAGCAATGTCCGTGTAAACGTACACTACATAAATATGTGTGTGTGGCCGCTCAACGAGTGATTCAGCAACAACCAAAGGATAACCAACAGCCAGCAACCACAGCAAGATCGCCCACGTATAAGTCATGTGAGCCGAGTATTGGGCAAATTATTCCATACTCCAGTGTTGCATGGATGGTTCACAACTCAAAATGCTCAAGCTCTGTTGGCTGGGGGCTCTTAAATCTGAAACCCAATCACACGTGATGCTCTCGGAGAGTTGCCAATTGCTCAAGTACTGTGTAACTCCCAAACTCCATTTCTTGGTGAATTTAAATACTGGGACACCAAGTTCATTTTGTCTGCATCGTTTTTTCGAGTAATCTCAAAAGGCTGCTAATGGTGGCAGCCAATACATGCGCCAGTGACACGAGTACCTACAATGATGGCATCAGACCCTATTGATGTTCCTTCAAAAGAACATAAAATAATAGTTGTGACTATTATATACTGTCAATTTCTGTAAATATCATGGTAATAATAGTGATAGTAATAGATAAAGATAGACATCAATCCCCACCTAATGGGTTACCACCCCTCCCAAGTCGCCCCCTCGCTCCCTCGTGTCGTTGCGGCTCAAGAGCTCATGCAGCTGACGTAGGTAACGAATACTTCGACCCAGCTCGATGAGGTAAAAGAGCCGCTTGGTTCCGGAGAAGTTCAAGGACAAATGCCTGGATCCATGGTCCATCCATCATGGTCCATCATGGTCCATCATGGAATGATTTTGGCTGAAGTGAGTTGCAGGGAAATCCACCAGTGCTACTAGGGAAAATAAAGGGGGGAGTTGGAAGTGATGTGCAAAGACTAGGGAAAAATAGTAAGGTTATTACAGCTATTACCAGCTTGGGCCGGTGAGCCAGCCGTTTTCCTGGACCATTGGGTATCAAGAAATCACGGTGAAATAAATTTGTGATCACATCTCACAAGTGTAACTTGTGTAGACACAAAGTGTTGAGAGGTCTGGAGCGACACAGTCTGTAGTTCTCTACATGTTCATCCCATGTGGAGGTAACATACGTTTGAGCCATATCTAATTTTCAGAGTCGTTCAGGCTTGGGCCACCGAAACTAAGATATCATTCTACTCAGTCTCTGCTCTTCATAATGACCAGACTATGACTGGTAGGACTGCTACGCCTTCAATTTTCCCAATGGTAAGCCCCCTGCGGGATAGCCCCCACCATGGATCACCATGGCACTGCAGCTCTTGAAGTTGCCGTAGGCTTTTGCCCAGCAGAACCAAGTCAGAATCCAGCAGCAAACCTCCAAGTCCCCAAATGATTTGCGAATTATGCTGTGCTTGTTGCTAGTGCAATATATTCTGTTTGTGTGTATGAACCTACGTGCCTACCTATGATCTTTCTGGAAGAAGTACACCCATGGTGGCTCCAAACAGAATCCCAATCAAACAGCCACCGCCTTTGCATCCCGACATGGAAAGGCGAAGGGAGGTCAGCTGCATTAAATCACCTGAACAGCGGTGAAAAAATTGCACCAGGGGGATTTTCACTACTTGGGGGTGCAGTTCCAGTTATATTATATATAACCATAGTTACGGAGGGACCACATCCCAACTTCCGGATGTCATTACCCAAGTATACCCCAGTTACAGCCATTTATAACCCCAACCGCACTCCCATGTGCGAGTCATGGATATGTTCCCCTGAACCTTCCCGTTCTCGGTGGGTCCCCCTGCAGTGAAAACGACTGGATTCCATCGAGAACCCGGGTTGTCACTCAGCTGGGGGTATCGATTCACCAACATAACCCATTGGAAATGAAATCCTCAACTGCGTTGGTCATATCTTCTTAAGTGCTAGTGAAATCCCCAGTAATCCCCACTGTTTTGTGAGATATTGCGCTTGCTCCTTCTCACTCATGACTATGAGACAACCACCCATCAACCAGCGCTCTCACACTTCTAACTATAGCCCGCTAAATTGACCCATACCCAAATGGGTTTTTCTCAGAATTGTGGTAGCCCCTTCAACCAAAATTTGTTCTCTCATCAAACATGACCAACAACTCCCAGATATATTGCTATACGTAATTCAATTGATATAAACAAACATAACACCTCCGAAGGCTGGGTTTCTTTGAAGCTGTACCCCATTCCAACAGATGGGTATGGATCAATACCTATTAATACCATTTTTAGGGGGATGAACATCCATTTACCAGCTATTTTCATGTGAACTACAGGGGTACTATTGGTTTTGACACACTGCCATATTCCAACCATTGCTTCACCGCGTGTTCACCCCTCGATGGTTCGCGTCCAAGGGGCCGATTCCCCGCAGCAGCTCCGTGGCATCCTGCAGCCGTTCGCAGCTGTCCAGGCCCAGCTCGAAGCGTCGCAGGGTGCGCGGCAGCGACGCGGCGCAGCCGAAGCGGCGCAGGGTGCAGCAGCCGCTGAGGTGCAAGGTGAAGTCCTGGGGCGAAGATGGCCGGGGGAGCTGGAGAACTCTGAGAACTCCCAAAAAAATGTGGGGAAAACATATGGGGAACTGAGACTTGATCTGACTTTCGGGTGAAATATGATTTGATCTGACTTGAAGTCCCAACAAAATATGGGGAAACCCAACGATGGATTGGGGGGCGATGAGGGTTGGTGCCTGCAGGCACACCAAATGTTCCAGACCCGGGGCCAGCCAGGCAGCGCTGAGCAGATTGGAGATGTGACCTGGGAGATGAGTTGGAACGACCCTTTGTGGGTGGAACCAAATTGGAACCTCTCTAGCTGGAACCCGCAACACTGGACACCACATATGTGACTGATAGATACATCTCATAATATCCTACGTGATCTGATTTTATACATCTATCCCACTGGAACAGCAGGGACATCCATTCCAGCAGAGAGGCCGTTGGCGTAAGTGCTCCTTGGCTTTGGAGAAACTGAGAAACCCAGCCACTTGATATCATCGCTACACTGGACAATCAGTGATCTTCCCACGATTGGAGTTCTGTATATACAGTTATACTCAAGTTATATCATTACCACTTGTATCTACTGTGACATCACATCATTCTTGGATACAGAATCCCTGAATCCCAGTTACTGTACCAAGTGCGTACAACCCAGTTCCTCTCCGGTGCTGAAACATGTTTTTCCCTATAAAGACCTCCATGGTTGGATCACCAAAGGGCTATATATGAAACCCCCAAAAGATCATTGTAAAATCCGATAAAACCACATTAACCTCAGGCCAAATTTATGGCCAACATTTGGGGATATACTGGGGATATGGTTTATTCCTATTTATTGGCTATATACCACACATGGTCGTAAACATCTCATCCGATTTGCGTCCAGACCTGCTGGTCGTATGGAGCCAAGAGGCAGAAATGTCTCAGGCTCCCCCAAGACGTGAGCCAGGCAGGGCAGCGTCAGCTCCTGGGCTGAAGAAGTTTAGGAATCGCCGATTAATGGCTATAGATATATGTCATGGGGATTGTATAAGCTTAATAATCTATATAGAAGAAGTTTAAACTATACAGAATTTCCCCATGAAAATGGATTGTATCAACTCCATAGATCCAAATAGATCCAAATAGATCCACTTGAATCCATATTAAACTTCCATTCACACCCTATGAAAATGGATGACTCAATGATGACCAGGACCTGGTGAGTCCTGCTGCGCCACATTCGCTGCGATGATGGAGAGGTAAGGGGCGATGGAAAGTTGCCTCTCAACCACCAGATAGGTGGCAACTGTTCAGCCCTGAAAGCACCATGTGCCCTGAAAGCCCCTCATGTCAACCGGTGACTCTCGTCCCAACTGTGGCATCTGTGGGTGCTCATGAATATCTATCTGCATGTGCAGTTATAGATATTCATATATAGCACCCACTCCAGGTTTTGGTTGAAATTATTGTCAAAACTCAAGTTTAAAAAACTCAATGTGTAGCGTGCAATGTGGATGTGAGTCCCAAATGTCACATCAAAACTATCAAAGATTGTAAATAGTAATCAAGTGAATCAACAGTAGTCGCACACTACAGATAGGCTACCTGGCCAGTGTCAGCTTGAAGTTGTTGAGGAAATTGACGGAATCCAAATCAAAGCCCTTGGGAATTGTATACGTATAAACTAATAATCATGTGTACACACACATATATATATATACATAGATATAGAGAGAGATAATATTGTGAAATTATTATTATATATATATATACATACCAGTAGTGCTGCACAAGGCGGTGGCGGAAGTGTCAAAAATAGGAAACCTATAGGAGAGATTAGTTTCTGTGAATCACGGATGGCAGAGCAAATCCACTGATGGACCGACAGGGGATTGGAGCTGTGTTTTTTTGGAGTGGTTGCAATGGTTGCAGTGGTCACCAGGTCGGTCACCTCACCCACAACTGCTCGATGTAGTGTGGTGTAGTGCAGCTGTAGTTGTAGTTGTAGTGTAGTGGAGCTGTAATTGTGGTGTAGTGTAATTAGTGTAGTGTAGTTGCAGTTGCATTTGTGGTGGTGTAGTGAATGTAGGGTAATGTAATGCAATGTAAGGTAATGTAACGCAATGCGGGGTAGGGTAGTGTAGTGTAATGTAATTGAGTGTGGTGTGGTGTGGCATGGTGTAGTGTGTAGTGTGTTGTGTGTAGTGTCGTGTCGTGTCGTGTAGTGTAGTGTAGTCGCGTCACAACGGCGTGCAATTTTTCATTTCTCATCTGCCAACCGGCTCCGCACCCGCCGCTTCAGCGAGCGTACTTTTCGACTCTCCGGAGCCACAAATCATTGGAAAAACACAGTGTTTCGCGCGTTTCCTACCTTTTTCGCGCGTCTGCATCTTCTTTCTTCTACTCTTCTCTTCTCTCTGACTCTTCCCATCTCTGCTTTTCATCTGTCCATATTGTTGGAAGTTTGACTTCTAAACGTCCTTCGATAATTATCTGCATCATGGTAAAATAATCTGCATCATACTTTGAGACCCAATCAAACAAGCTGTAAACCAAGCAGTCACAGCCTCAGCCAGCAGTTCAGTGTTCTGCTCCAGAAACCTGCTGGAGGACACCAAAGGCCGAACACAGAGTGGCATCCGAGAGCATTAAGCCGCATTATAAACCATCCCATATATGACCATAAATAGATAGTTGAATCACCCCAAATGGTAGGTTTATTATTAGGCTTACCACAGCAGTTTGCACCAGCAAATTGAAATAGTGGATGCTTACCTTGTCATCATCAACCTCTCCTCTGAGGATCAAACCCTTGGCAAGTCAAGATCTGCCAGAAGTCACAAAGCCACATTGCCTCGGCCCAATGGCACACCTGGTAAGCCCGGTACAACCACTTACTCCAACTCCCTGTGCATCGAGAACCGATGCTGTTCACTGAGCCCCTGACTTATTTTTTTGCTGAAGGCACGGAGCGAATGGATCGTGAAAGACGCAACGGGGCCGTTGCGAACAGATTCCCAGAGATCAAGAGAGAAAGCAAAAGCGTGAGACAAACATTTGCAGAACTTTTGACTTGTCAACATCGAAAATGTTTCAGCTTGCGCCAAGACCACGGGAAACATGTCAAGTTTGCACAAGCTCGGCGAGGTTGCTGAAGCCAACAAAAGGCAGTGGATGCAGTGAATGCAGGACCAAAAGCTTCCATGGGATAGTGCAAACCTGTGCGAACCTAAACACTGTCACAAATGCAGCTCCAATTTGAAGGGTTTCTCAACTCGAGTTTTTCCTAAGTTGGTTACTACTTAGAAATCTGGGGTTCAGCATTACAATTTGTTCTGTGGGTACAATTTATCAATGGTTATTTGTTATTAGTCAAATTTGAGTCAAACCCAAAATGAGCATGGTTAAACAATAAATAAGTCCGAATTGTATGGAATTGGTCTTGGGTTTACCACATTTATGACATGGAGGTGCAACTGCATTCGACATTCAAAATGACTGTCAGGTCTGAGGAACACCGCCTTTGCTGGCCTCATCCGGATCTTTTACGGTGTGAGTGCCCCGACCTGCCACGTTGGTGTCGCTGGCGAAACCCCAGGAATCCAAGAATCAAAATGAAGTGGATTTGAAGGGAAATACTTGCAGATTTGAGTGGGTCCAAAAAAACCTCGAATTCCTGTCAAACATTCAAAATTAAGCAAATTACAAGAGAAAAAACACCATACCTTCAACATTTCAATAGCGCTGGATCTTCAGGGCTTCCATCCCAGTAGTAGCCCTCAACCAGATTTGGATCCAGATACCTTGAATTTAGATCCAGATACCTTGAATTTCACATATATACATAGAAATCTATTTAGGTAGATAGATGCAAATGTGATATGACATATATCTATGCACGTAAGTCTCTTTGCAGCCCCACTCCGGCTATTTTTCGTCCACGATCGTTTCGACTTCTTCTGCGCTCGCTTGGCAGCCGCTTCCGCGGATCGCTTACGCAAGTCACCCTCACGCAGCTCCAGAGGGGAAAGTTCAAGAATGAGGGGATAGTGTGAATCAGCATCGTTGTCTGAAAGTCTCAACTCCTCACTTGTCCAGCGCTCCGCCACCGCGCCTTTCACTGCGCCTCGCAGCTGAGGCAACTTGGCGAAATTCAGCAGCACGCAACAGATCTCCGCGCTGCGATCACCATGTAGAACCTCGTAACTCGCTCCCTCGAACTGTTCGATAACACAATCCACTGCATCACGAATAGCCTGGGGTTCTAGGTTGAAGTCGCCTGCAACGACACGATGTTTGTCTCGGAGCGCCAACCAAAATAGTGTCTTTAATGCAAGCTTGCACGACTCGACGGAACGCTTCTCGTCGTTGTGGACGTGCACTGTGGTAACCCGGAAGGAACTGAGGCCGGCTCGAGATATAACTCCACCGTTCGCTTCATTGACCCATTGCACCTCCGCAGACAGGCAAACTAATGAATGGATGCGATCACCTTGTTTGGCCGAATCCTTGTAGGGTCGCTCCATCAATCCATCCCAGGTCGGATATATACGGCTGAGATACTTTGTCCCTGTCTGTCCAGCTAGGACAGCCATGCATGATCCAACCCGGCCTAGACCCTCTAAGATGCACATGTCCCGTGCTTTTGCAATTCGGTGCGAGATGCCACAGGAGTGAGCTTCTTGAAGAAGGACGACCGAAAAATTGCCTGCTATGAAATCAGAAAAGCGCCGGCTGCGATCGATGAAGCCGACATTTGCGACCAACAACGATATCGTATTCGTGCTTTGCAAGTCTACGGGCAAAGTGCTCGAAGATGACGGCAACGCAAGTGACCGGTTTGTTGCAAGAGACGGATCCTTGTAACCGACACCCGTCTTGTCGTGGCCCACACGGTCTGACACCGGTAAATCTCCAAAAAAGTCCTGGGCATTGTTGCACTCTTCCCTGGAGCTGACAGCTGCAGCCGAAAATCTCCCAACACTGCCGCGCATAGGCCGTATCGGCGCGGGCAGCCAAGCTGGAGGCCAAGCTTCATTGCCCCAGCCGGGCGTGTGCAAAACCATGTCTCTGGAATCCTGCGGGTCATCTTCCTCTTGCGCCATGCCCTGCGACCATGGCCAAGAGTGTGCCATGCTAGCAGGTCTACTAGTGTGTATACTTCCAAGTAGCACTCTGAACAGTTAGTAGTACCGTAAGGTAATGGTTAAGAGCACATATCCTGAATGGTTTGTGGAATTGTGAGTTGAGGATGAGTAGCACATAGAAAGAAGGGTTATAGTGAAAGAGTATAAAGCATTAAGAAACCACCCATACAGGATTAGGAGAGGATAACGCATGTCGCATACCTAACATTCGAATCATTCAATGGCGATCATTGCACATAATTGGTGCTCATGGCTGCTGTTTTCAAAACTCGATGACGAGGTCAACTGCTCCAGGTTTTGATTGAAATTGAGGCCAAAACTCACGCCTAGAAGCCAAATCTCAGACTTTGAGGACTCGATGGCAATGTCAAAACTGGCTCAGGTTTTGGTGGAAATTATGGACGAAATTCAAACTTTAATAACTCGATGGCAAGGTCAACTGCTCCAGTCTTTGGTTGAAAGTAATGACAAAACTCAAGCTTAGAAGCCTCGATGGCAAGGTCACCCACTCCAGGTTTTGGTTGAAATTATTGTCAAAACTCAAGTTTAAAAAAACTCAATGTGTAGCGTGCAATGTTGATGTGAGTCCCAAATGTCACATCAAAACTATCAAAGATTGTAAATAGTAATCAAGTGAATCAACAGTAGTCGCACACTACAGATAGGCTACCTGGCCAGTGTCAGCTTGAAGTTGTTGAGGAAATTGACGGAATCCAAATCAAAGCCCTTGGGAATTGTATACGTATAAACTAATAATCATGTGTACACACACATATATATATATACATAGATATATAGAGAGAGATAATATTGTGAAATTATTATTATTATATATATATATACATATCAGTAGTGCTGCACAAGGCGGTGGCGGAAGTGTCAAAAATAGGAAACCTATAGGAGAGATTAGTTTCTGTGAATCACGGATGGCAGAGCAAATCCACTGATGGACCGACAGGGGATTGGAGCTGTGTTTTTTGGAGTGGTTGCAATGGTTGCAGTGGTCACCAGGTCGGTCACCTCACCCACAACTGCTCGATGTAGTGTGGTGTAGTGCAGCTGTAGTTGTAGTGTAGTGGAGCTGTAATTGTGGTGTAGTGTAATTAGTGTAGTGTAGTTGCAGTTGCATTTGTGGTGGTGTAGTGAATGTAGGGTAATGTAATGCAATGTAACGTAATGTAACGCAATGCGGGGTAGGGTAGTGTAGTGTAATGTAATTGAGTGTGGTGTGGTGTGGCATGGTGTAGTGTGTAGTGTGTTGTGTGTAGTGTCGTGTCGTGTCGTGTAGTGTAGTGTAGTCGCGTCACAACGGCGTGCAATTTTTCATTTCTCATCTGCCAACCGGCTCCCCACCCGCCGCTTCAGCGAGCGTACTTTTCGACTCTCCGGAGCCACAAATCATTGGAAAAACACAGTGTTTCGCGCGTTTCCTACCTTTTTCGCGCGTCTGCATCTTCTTTCTTCTGACTCTTTCTCTTCTCTCATCTGCTCTCTTCTACTCTTCTCTTCTCTCTGACTCTTCCCATCTCTGCTTTTCATCTGTCCATATTGTTGGAAGTTTGACTTCTAAACGTCCTTCGATAATTATCTGCATCATGGTAAAATAATCTGCATCATACTTTGAGACCCAATCAAACAAGCTGTAAACCAAGCAGTCACAGCCTCAGCCAGCAGTTCAGTGATCTGCTCCAGAAACCTGCTGGAGGACACCAAAGGCCGAACACAGAGTGGCATCCGAGAGCATTAAACCGCATTATAAACCATCCCATATATGACCATAAATAGATAGTTGAATCACCCCAAATGGTAGGTTTATTATTAGGCTTACCACAGCAGTTTGCACCAGCAAATTGAAATAGTGGATGTTTACCTTGTCATCATCAACCTCTGATCTGAGGATCAAACCCTTGGCAAGTCAAGATCTGCCAGAAGTCACAAAGCCACATTGCCTCGGCCCAATGGCACACCTGGTAAGCCCGGTACAACCACTTACTCCAACTCCCTGTGCATCGAGAACCGATGCTGTTCACTGAGCCCCTGACTTATTTTTTTGCTGAAGGCACGGAGCGAATGGATCGTGAAAGACGCAACGGGGCCGAAACATGTCAAGTTCGCACAAGCTCGGCGAGGTTGCTGAAGCCAACAAAAGGCAGTGGATGCAGGACCAAAAGCTTCCATGGGATAGTGCAAACCTGTGCGAACCTAAACACTGTCACAAATGCAGCTCCAATTTGAAGGGTTTCTCACCTCGAGTTTTTCCTAAGTTGGTTACTACTTAGAAATCTGGGGTTCAGCATTACAATTTGTTCTGTGGGTACAATTTATCCTATCTCTACCTTCATTTTCCCCTGACACTTGTGAGAAAAGCCATGTAAGTGTCTTGTCACTCTGTTGATCAACAAGAAATGCGACGCTTCTCTGGCACTGGAAGCCGGAGACGTAGTTGATTATATGTAGTTGGATTTCCTCATCTACTGTATGGTTTTATTTCAGTAAATCCATTGAGCACGAAGGAGGTGCGTAAACCGATTTCGCTACTTCACGCTACTAGCAGTAGTAGAAGTAGTCGTAGCTGTCGTAGTAGTAGTAGCCGTCGTCGTAGTAGTAGTAGTAGTAGTAGTGGTAGTGGTAGTGGTAGTGGTAGTGGTAGTGGTAGTGGTAGTAGTAGTAGTAGTAGTAGTAGTAGTAGTAGTAGTAGTAGTTGCAGTAGTAGAAGTAGCCGTAGCCGTCGTCGTCGTCGTCGTAGTAGTAGTAGTAGTAGTCGTCGTAGTAGTAGTCGTAGTAGTAGTAGTCGTAGTAGTAGTAGTAGTAGTAGTAGTAGTTGCAGTAGTAGAAGTAGCCGTAGCCGTCGTCGTCGTAGTAGTAGTAGTGGTAGTAGTAGTAGTAGTAGTAGTAGTAGTAGAAGTAGCCGTAGCCGTCGTCGTCGTAGTAGTAGTAGTGGTAGTATAGTAGCAGTAGTAGTAGTAGCAGTAGTAGAAGTAGTCGTAGCTGTCGTAGTAGTAGTAGTAGTAGTTGTTGTTGTTGTTGTCGTTGTTGTTGTAGTAGTAGAAGTCGCCGTATCCGTATCCGTCGTAGTAGTAGTAGTAGTAGTGGTGGTAGTAGTAGTAGTAGTAGTAATAGTAGTACGCGTCGTCGTAACAGTAGTCGTAGTCGTAATGTCCCACCGTGAGCATGCCACTTCATGCCACTTCAAGTGGCGCATGCCACTTCAAGTGGCGTGCACACCGTGCGCATGCCACTTCAAGTGCCACTTCAAGTGGCCACTTCAAGTGGCGTGTCACACCGTGAGCATGCCACTTCATGCCACTTCATGCCACTTCAAGTGGCGTGTCGCACCGTGAGCATGCCACTTCATGCCACTTCAAGTGGCGGTCGCACCGTGAGCATGCCACTTCATGCCACTTCATGCCACTTCAAGTGGCGTGAAGTGGCGTGAAGTGGCGAAATCGGTTTACGCACCTCCTGCGTGCTCAATGGGATTAGCACAACGGGATCGCATAGTCATGCTTAGCTCGTACTCCCACCCGCAGTTCGCTAGCCCTGAATTCCTGTCCCCAACACGTTGCTTATGTCCCCACTGCCCACTGTGCCCACCTAATCTTAGTTTCATAGGAACACGAACCTCGATCGTCATAAGGTTCCCGCTGTTCCCGAGGGTACCTTGCATGGGTAATAGTGGGGGCATTGCTATGTCAACATATGTGATTCAACACAGCTGGCCCACAACGCGATAACGCAGCCCCTGCGCACAATGTGTGGTAGGCTTGCCTGACTGAACGGTTCTAAACTTCTCCTCACCACGCTCCTTAGTGCAGCTTCCCGATAACACTACCCGAGCCTGCTGAACAGATACCCACCCAACCCAGGCCCCAGTAATGAGTATAGCACTGTGCACACACCTGCCGTCCTGCGCGCGTCATCAGAAACACCCATCTTCTCCTGCCCACTGTTGCGGACGCGATCCCTGCTCCGTGAGTGTCCGAACCAATTGTCGCCCTGCCCAACCACCAGCGCTACCTTCCGGTGCCCCATCCCCCTTCTCCCTGCACATGCCCTCTTTACACACTTTACACTCTCCATTTCAACTCCCCGTATCAACTGACAGCATACTGTGCACTGAGTTTCCAATTTAAGATCTGGTTTTATTGTTCATTTGTTTGGCGTGTTTGTCTGATCCAAGCATTTATGTCATACGTCGTCAGCAGCCTGTGGCTCGAAGTTTGGTGGAGGACTCCGGCACCTGCAAAGCCAGCGTTGCAGAGGATCCTTCCCCTCCTAGTTGATTTTAACTCTGCCTGACCTTTTTGCGCCACTGCCGACGCGGGGTTCCCGTAGTTTGGCTGCTGAAATTCCATTGCGGATCAATTTCTAACGTAGTTAGACATTTCTTTATTTTAAATTTTTGAGTCCGTAGCCATTTTGGCTCAAGAAATTCTAACCAACCTGATTCTTCACTTGCATTCTTGCTTGAAATTTTTCTTGCGATGCGTGACAATGGTGATGATGCCTTTGGAAACCCTCTTGATCGAACTGACCGTCCTATCCATATTCCTTTTTCTTCTTCTACAACTTTGGTGGGGCCTACCTCTACAACTTTGACTCCTTCTACTTCGACGGGACATACACCTTCTTTGGTTGGGCCTACCAGTTTGCCATCTTCGACACCTCTGGATAACTTTCTTCAAGCAGTTCATCAAGCTCTAAATTCTGGATTGTCGAAACAAACGCTGATTGCAAACATCCATTTGATCTCAGATGAACGAGTTGAACATACAGAGCCCTCTTTCAGTGACGATTTTTCACAATAAATCTCTGTAATCAATTGATTAGATTGACTTGTCGATTGACTTCAATCTCAGAGATCATTCCTTTGACAATTCTTCCTCCTCCCACTTGATCGGTTGATCTGTCAGTTGACTGTTGGGACATGAGGTTGAAACATTGCTGCGATTTAAAAAAAACTTTAATGCAATCAGTGCTTTGATTCCATTCTCTTCGTTCATTCAACATTCAACATCCTCAAATGTGCATGATGGCATTGTTTTCCTTGCCTTTTTGTTACCGCCGCCATTTCTCAAACTTTTACTTCACCGCAGCCATTTTGCTTTGAACGTTCCCATCTCAATGTACCATCATGACACTGATTCCCCATATTATTTTTCTTCAGTGAATTCTCATTTTCATTTTGGTCAGTTCAACAGTTCTACATTGATCCTCATTTCTCTTTTCCATTCAAAATCTTTATGCAACATCCTTCTTTGTGCTCTGTCAGGTTCATGTCGATCACTGCGTTCGACTTCATCGACAATTTCTTTCAGGACACCTCCTTGCAATTGCAATGTGTTTCATTCGATCAATTGATTGCCTGGACTGTCAAGTTGCCTTTTTCTTGTTCAGTCATTTTTGGTCAGTTGACCTTTTCACAATTGTGATTCATTACACATTCATCAACAAGCCTTGAGGCTCAATTTCCAATTCGCGCTTTCTCCATATTTCCATATTTTCAGCCATTTTGCGCTGCTGTGTGCTGTGGACAGTTGCTCCCAGACACATTCAATTTCTCAATTCTCATTGCGGACGATTTTGCATTACCTTTTGGACTTTCTCTGCACATTTCTGAAATTTATTCAATTCGAATTCTTCTCCATCCAATTCTCTGGCAGACTCATTTGGATCAGATTTGATCAGACATTTATTCCTTGAAGACGTGGACGCGGTCTTAAGACAGATTTGTCTTGTTGACACTCCACTTGGAGTCTGAAGCTCAATGGAGCCATTACCTCCTCCGTCGATACCGCCGCCGCGCACACCTCCCTGCCCTCCGGGATTGAGCCGCTTAGGCGATGCAACCATCCAGCAGGTGACAGCAAAAGCTTGGAAATTCTGCCATAGCACCACGGAGAAATTTTTCAAACTCCTTGTGCTGCCTGCTCACTGGGGGGAACTATTATGTTCCACCACACCTGCAGTGACAATTCCGCAATGGTTGGACACGGGTGGAAGCGCTCGAGCATCGTGCCAACGTCTGTTCCGCACGGTCAGCAGCATCGACTTTCAGCTCCATTATTTGTCCTGTCAGGTGATCGAGAATTTCCGCTGGATACATTCGCAATTACAGAAAATCACAGATGGCTGCACCGAGGTGACACATCGGCTATCGCAGATCGAGATCCTTGTCTTCAATCTTGACGCTCTCTTGGAGGCCATCCAGGAACAGATCCGTTGGATTCCACAGAAAGGGGTATTGCCGAAGAGCTTACCGAAGGCCAAGACGCAGAGGCCAAGACCTTCAAGCGTTTTGCCTCCGAAGCGCAACTCGTTTCGACGCAAGGTCCAGAAGTCCTTCCTGAAGAAGGTACGAACACACGAAAGCAGGCTGCAATCTGTGGAATCTTCATGCAGCAACATCGAGAAGACATTGCGACGCAACAAACAGCTCGCAGCAAAAGAGTGCAGGAATTGGAGGACCAATTGGAGAAGCAAAGCATCCGCGTGGCTCGTCTGATGAAGGCCGCTCGCAACACCGAGAAGTGCCTCAGAGAGAACGGACTTCTCAGAGATGACCAAAGGTTATCGGACAGCAGCGGATCTGAGATGGAATGAAATTTTAAAAAAAAGTGACAGTGCTGATTTCGCTTTAATTGTCAACTTCTTTACATCACCTTGCGTTGTTTGTTGCTTGCTCTTTCATTCCTTTGCAGTTATTTATTTTTCCGCATTTCACGTCTCCCCCTGGCAGGACTTACTTTGACGTGTACAACTTCAAGCTTTCAACTTCGACGTCTTCAAAGTCGTTCTCAGGTCGTCTAATTTTTCTCTTCAAGGACTTTCAATTTTTCATTCCATGATTGATGTCATTTTGATTTACCCTTGTGTCAGGACCACAATTGTGGCGCTCCAGCCCTACGACCAATTGGTCTCAGCACAATTGTGCTCTTTCATATTTCCTAATTTCTCTCTTATATTCAGGCTCAAATTCATTGTCTTGATTATGAACGATTCCTTTCGCATCGAATTGCAATCCGCCCGAGCCTCAATTGAACGCCATGGTGCTCAACCTCCATTTCAACTTCCATGGGAAAAAGGGATTTGGAAGAAAATTTTCAATCCTCATTCAACTCCTCTTTCAACAATTAGTCGTTCACTTCCTCTTCCATCTTCCTTCTCAATATCTTCTTCATCTTCTCCATCTCCTGTAGGTTCTCTTCCAAATTTCAATTCAAATACTTCCCAATTACTTTGTTCTGACATTTCACACAGTGAGAAGAGCACAATTCATGGACGCGCCCCTCCAACTACAGCAGCACCCTCAGCTGAATTTTGGTCGAAGTTTTTCAATCGTTCAGATCTTCAACAAGGACGTGTTGATGGTTTACGTCACCTTGCCATTTCAAGATTTATTTCAATGCTTGCTGCTTCCACGGGGTCATCAATGTTTTTGAGTTCGTCGGATCCTTGGGACCTACATGCAAGCTTTTCAGCGGCCGTCTCAATGAAAGCAACCAGCACGTTGATCAAAAGATCCCTTGATTTATTACGCTTCAAGACGTGGTGTGATCTTCATGACAAACAATTTCTTCCTTTTTCTGAGTGCACTTTGTGGCAATTTTTACGTGAACTTCAAACGACAGCAAAACCGTCTGGGCCACAATCAATCTTACAGGCTATCAACTTTGCCATTCATGTCCTTGGATGTCACACGGCAGGGCCCACTTTAGCTTCAGTCAGGATCAAAGGCCTTTGTTCTGGTCACAAGGCAATGGCCTTAACAATCAAACATGCACCTCCTTTACAAGTGGATCAAATTACACATCTTGAGAATTTATGCTGTTCTTCTGAAGATGCCTATTCCAAACTCTTGTTTGGTTCCATCTTGATTGCTTTATATGCCAGATCCCGATGGAAAGATTTACAAGGAGCTCACTCAATTGATTGCGATCCCGATGACTTTTCGCCTCAGTTCATCGAGCTGCCATCTCAGCACTTCAAGACAGCATCCATGCTCGCAAAGAAATTACATTTCTTGCCGATTACAGCGTTGGTATTTTCTATTTCTGGTCAACCTTGGATTCATCACTACATCCAAGCACGTCGTGATTTGGGACTACAAACTTCTGGAAAGTTATCGTTACCCTTTTTGCCTTCAAGAGCTGATAACAATCTTTCACATGAACCAGTGACGTCATCTCAAATCACCAAACTTCTTCGTGAAATTTTTGCTAGTGAGTCTCTTCGATCTCACTCTTTGAAGCATACATGTTTGAGCTTTGCTGCCAAACGTGGCTTTGACCCTCACATCCGTAAATTATTGGGTTACCATCTTGACCATCACGAAGTGACTTTGGCTACTTACAGCAGAGATCTTCTTGCTGAACCTTTGCGTCAACTGAAATTTCTTCTCACTGAAATTCAGTCAGGTCACTTTATTCCGGATGCTACACGTTCTGGTTATTTACCTGAATTTTTACCTGTTCAAGATACAACAATGAAGTCCGACACATTTGAACCATTTCCGTCAGCTGATCCTGATGATGATGCTATACCTTTGGATAGCTCGCTTGAAGGTAACATGGCTATCGGTGATATACCTTTGGAATCTATCTCGAAGCCCATTGTTGATGTCACTTCGGAAGTTTCAGTTGCGCTCGACAACGCCTCTGATGACAACGACTCTTCTTCGACTTCATCTTCAGGCTCATCTTCATCTTCTATTTCTGACAACGAGGTTGATCTCGTACCAGATTTTCCCCAAAATCTTGGAGGCAATTGCTTTCCCCATGTGGAGAAATTTCTCCCAGTTAAACATCGACAGACGCATCGGCTACACTTGTTAGTTGATGCCGAACATACAAGGCTCATTTGTGGCAGAGCATTATCCCAAACGTATGAACGTTTGGATCGATTTCCTTCACATCCATTACCAACTTGTGTCCAGTGCTTTGCCAGCAAACTTGTTGGATCATTCGATGAATGCTGAGAAAAAGGTGTGTGTGCATTGTGCGTGCATTTGTCTTCCTTCTTCCATATGATCTCATTTTCATTTCATTGATTTCTGATATTCCTTAGGTTTTATCTCAAGTGATAGCTTTCTCAACTTCGCAGTGCTCATGGCGTTGTTGGACAGCAAAGCACAATACTTTGCCCGAGCCAAAGAAATCGGGCTGTCCGCTCAATGTATGTCATCGCTTCAAAGTCATGCAATTGAGACTTTGGGCGCCTTAGCCTTTTCAGTCGGCACCACACCAGGAGAATGTTCCCCACAAGATTTTCAGCAATTTGTACTCGACAAACAAATCCAACTTGAGGGATCAGATGAATTTTTGTTGAAACGGTTGATATTTGAAGCTCAGACACTCTTCATGACTTCAATTCAGAATCAAGTTTTGACAGCCGGTCTTCCAGCCGGTGCAGACTCTAATGCCAAGAAACTTCCTCCTGTTGAACGTCAAGCACGCATTGTTGAACAGAAGCAACGCTTAGTTGGAGTGATCATACAAGGTGAGTCTGAGCCCTCTTTTGAATTGATCGACCTCGCATATTCTATGATTGAATCCAAGTCCATCAAGTTCATTCCTCCACACCGGTGCACCAAGCGTGATACTGAATTGCTGGAGAACACGTCCAAGGACAAAGAAATCCTTACGATTGAACAAGGTCGATTGACCACCAAGAAGTCATCATTGCCCAATGCCTCGACTTCAGATGCCTTGAAGTTATCCAATTGCTTTGTTCGTCGTGCTTTAGCTTTGGATTTGGCACAAGTTTCGACCTTTACGCAGATCAACAAGTACCACCACAGTTGCTTCTTGCTCAACTTTCAGTCAAAGCGCCTTCTGGTTATTCTCCAGCCTCTCTCCAACAGATCGTGCAAGCCGACAAGTTCTTTTGGGCCAAACTTGCGGAAAAAGTTGGCATTGACGTGTCACCTTCGACAGTGGACTCATCTATTCAAGAAATCATGGTCAGTCCCGAGTTTTCACTTCACCTTCTTCCACGTCCGGAAGTTTCTACTCCTGTCCCTTCAAAGCCGAACCACAATGCTTCAGCTGGACAGGGTAAAGGATCTGATCGTCCTCGACATGACCGTGATGGGCCCTACAAAGGTAAGCCGAGCAAAGGCAAGGGCAAAGGCAAAACCAAGACGCCATCAGTGTCAATGCCTCTTCCTTTGCGTGGCTTAAATCCACATACAAAAGACAATCGTTCGAAATGCTTTGATTTCAATATGAGTCATGGTTGTTCCAACAAAGATGGGCAGTGTCAAAAAGGCGATCATTCATGCATGTCTTGGTCGTGTGGTGATGCCAAACATTCCTATCAGAACTGTCACGCCAAGAATAAGAAGCCCAATCAAGCGAGTTCGGCTTGACTATCTCATGATGAAAGTCCGTCAATGTTGCATGATGTACCTTCGTCTACAATGATAGACAGTGGTCCTATTTCGAATTCATCACCTTCGAGACCCAATAGATCCATTAACGAGCTCCTCGTGATTGAAATCTTTTCTGGATCTTGTAATCTCTCTACAGCTTTTGTGAAACGTGGCTTTCAAGCTTTAGCTATTGACCATGTTCCATCTCACAATTTCGCACGTTGATTTTTGACCTTACTCTTCGAGATGATCAGCTACTTCTTTTGGACATCATCAGCACTCAAAGACCCTTTTTGGTTTGGCTTGCGCCTCCATGTGGGACGGCGTCTCGTGCACGCAACATCCCCGTACAGAACAAGTATGGCAAATCTTTCGCTGAACCTTTACGTTCAGACATCTTTCCAGACGGATTACCTTCACTTGAAAATATTGATTTGGATCGAGTTCTCGCTGCCAACACTTTGTATGAACTTTGTGAAAATGTTTGTCGTCTTTGTGACAGCCTACAGATTCAATGGATCATTGAAAACCCTTTTGATAGCTTTTTCTGGTACACATCGTGGATTTCACAGCGTCATCAAGACTTTCCAAAAATTTTGTTTCACAATTGCATGTATGGTGGACTTCGACCTAAGAGAACCGGTCTCTTGGCCAATTTTGACATTTCCTCCTTGGCGATCCTTTGTGACAACCTTCATGAACACGCTCCATGGCGTTCCTCTAATGAGAACGACATTTACTTCCACACCAGTGAGGAAGCTGCATACCCTCAATTACTTTGTGATGCGGTTGCAAATTTGCTTGCAGATCTTGCTATCTCTCGAGGTTTCTCCATGCCACCATTTGATTTATTTGACTCCCAAGCCACGAATCCTCTTCATGCCAAACATCTTCTTCGAGGTTCCGTTGGCATACAACCTCGTGGACTTCAATTTCCATTTCTTCCATCGTCCTTTCATGATGTTTGGATTACCCAAGGCAAGTTACCGTCGATATGTTTACCTTCGCAAAAGCTCCCATCTCCGTTCATCAAGGGTTCTTCATTTCCCCCTGAGCTCCAGTTTGATGATGGGTCCAGTTCAAGAGCTCAGTTTAAGACTTCTATTGACGACAAGAGGAAGATGAAGGTGCTTGTGCCGATATCACCCAAGGAATATCTGGAGAGACTGAGTGGTATAGACCACCCATGTCAGCTGAACTTTTCTGCGTGGGGATGGTACCCAACGGCGATTGATATTCTGAGGGAAAAGACGCCAGGAGAATATCTTCGTTTTCAAGCAAGAGTCTTAAACTCGATTCTTTCAAGAGCAAAAGAACTGGCTTCAGAAGAACGAAAAAGAAAACTCAATTGCGATGAAGTGGTTAAGAAAGTCAATGCGAAAAAGAGACTATGCTTGTTCAGGGAACTGCTTCGATCCATTGGACATCCGGACACTGAGATTGTGGACGACTTGGAAACTGGTTTCAAACTCACTGGATGGCTTCGTCCTTCAAACCTTTTTCCGAGAATGTCCTCTCCTCCACAAATTTCTACGTCAACTTTGGAATCCTTGGGACCACAATTGAATGCAGCTGCAGTTTACAGGTGCGAGCATAACTCGTCAGTCGAGAATGCAAAGATTCTTCTCGACATCACTATAGATGAGTTGAATCGTGGGTGGATTGTGGAAGAAGTTGATGCTCTCAACCTGGAGGAGGGGATCATCCTCTCTCCGCGTTTCATTATTCAGCAAGGTGAGAAATCTAGGGCAATTGACGATTTCACTTTTTCAAGTATCAATTCAACTGTCGGAACTTCCGAGAAGATCGTGCTGCAGGGCGTTGACGAGATTGCTTCCTTGATCAAGCACCTCTTCACGGCAGGGGTCGACGACTTGGAAGGAAGGACATTTGACATGGAGGCGGCGTATCGCCAATTGGCTATCTTGCCTTCAGAAAGACCCAAAGCTGTCATATGTGTGTTTGACCCTGTTCTTAACAAAGTCCGGGGGTTCACAATGGCGACTATGCCATTTGGAGCAATCTCTTCGGTTTACTCTTTCCTTCGTACAGCAGCGGCAATAAATAATGTCGGGTGTTCTTTGCTAGGATTGCCTATGTCGTCATACTTTGACGACTTCACCATCGTCACGAGATCTGAGTTCTCGAAAAGTGCAAATTTGGCAGTGACGACCTTGTTCGATGTACTTGGTTTAAACCTCAGTGCTTCCGAACGAAAGAACGTAGATTTTGCGAATATTCAATGCATTGGGAGTTTCTTTCGATTTACACAAAGAGATTGGTGACTTCTTTCGCATCAAGAACACAGATCAGAGGATTTGTGAGCTATTGGGGAGAATTGATGAGGTCCTCACAGCAAACAAGATTAGCGGTAAGGAAGCCAAGTCACTGCGAAGCCGACTGAGTTTCGCTTCAGCGCAGATCTACGGAAGAACAACGGCTTCAGTACTCAAGGATCTGGGCAAGTATGAAGGGAGCAAACACAGAACCAAGCTGAATGGAAGTACAAGGCTGCTTTTGAGGATTATGAGAGGACACCTTAAAAGTGGCATGGCAAGACAAGTGTCATTTGGAACAACGGATGTTGTTCACATCTTCACAGATGGATCTTTAGAAGGTGGCGCTGACTCTGAGCTAACTGCAGGGCTGGGCGCTGTTCTGGTCGACCAACATGGGAGGTGCATCAAAGCTTTCTCCTACGAGCCCACACAAGATGATGTGGAGGTAGTAGGGGGAAAGATTCATCAGTTGGAAATACTGCCGGTGATAATGTCGTGCGTTGCATTTGCAGACGATATCTCGTCCAAGTTCATCTATATTCATGTTGACAATGTCGCCGCGCAAAGTGCCTTGATAAACGCTGGGTCCGTGAATCATTCATCGAGGTCATTGGTTTACTTGTTTCTGGATTTTGAGCAGCGACTGAAATTCGTTCCTTGGATATCGAGAGTTGCAAGTGCATCCAACATAGCAGATGGTCCTTCAAGGAGTTCTATGGACGAAGTTGAGAGTCTTGGTGCTGAGTGCTTCACCTTTCCAAAAGAGGTCTTCAGATTCATAATTCAAGAATTCATCAAGAAGTCGGAATCTATTTGACAGTCAAGTTCTGATGATGGGATGGTATTCATTGACTGGTCAAACAATTCTCATAAAAGAACAATTCTTCTTTGATCTATATGTCATCTCCAACTTAACAAGAAGTTTTATGTTTCATTTCCCATCGACATGTTGGAACTTTATCATTTCATTTCAAGGACAATTGTCAACTTGAAACAATTCGATTCAACCAATGTCGAATATACCCATCGTGGTTAAAAAAAAGGAAGGAGAGAGCCGCCGATGCGATTCGTCACATTTACATTGCGTTTGTTTGGAATCATTGGTTTGAATTTCGTGAGCCTTAAAAATTTAAAATAAGATCGATTTCTAACGTAGTTAGACATTTCTTTATTTTAAATTTTTGAGATCGGAAATTCTGTTTTATTTCCGTTGCCATGGCTCAAGAAATTCTAACCAACCTGATTCTTCACTTGCATTCTTGCTTGAAATTTTTCTCCCTCCCTCCCCTCCCATTTTCAGTCATTCTCTTCCCATTTGCCAGGCACCATGGACATCATCGCTCAGACCGTGCGTGAGTGGCTCTCTATGTCCATCGACAATGGCGACAAACTTGTTCGTCTTCTTAACATCTTATATTTCATTCTCGAGAACATCTCAGACAGTTTCTGCGGCAGGCACTGGGCATTTATGTCTTCGATAATTCACGCTGCGTTCTCCGGACATTTTGAACCAATTTCAAACTTCTTTGTCCCTCACCCTGCTACATCTATCTATCTGTTCTCTTCCTCTCTTTCCAATGTGGCTCTCGACCAATTAATTGATGATCTTTCGTTTGCAAATTGTTTGCTCCGAGAGTTGGGTTCATTTCATCAATTTAAGGGACTCGGAACACCTGAACTGTTGAGTTCTGTGCTGTTTTCTGCTGCTGATTTTCTCTCTGTTTTGCTTTTGGTTAAATTTATTCGAAACGTTCCGCCCTTAATTCAATTAGAACAGACTGTTGAAAATCCAACCTTTTCGCCAGCTTTAAGCTTGATAACGGAGCTGGACCAACCATCTTCCGATTTCGAAGACGTCCAAGATGATGTCGATGCTCATCTTTTACGTCAACATGAGTTGGATCTCGAAGAGCAGAATGCTCAAGACGTCGAATCCTTCAACGAACATATGCTTGGATCAGGCTACAATGGCCTCTTTTGGCATGACATTGAGCCTTGAGTTCCCTTCGCATTTTCTATTCTCAATGTGTCATGGGAACTGTGATGGATATTCATTGACTGGTCAAACAATTCTCATAAAAGAACAATTCTTCTTTGATCTATATGTCATCTCCAACTTAACAAGAAGTTTTATGTTTCATTTCCCATCGACACGTTGGAACTTTATCATTTCATTTCAAGGACAATTGTCAACTTGAAACAATTCGATTCAACCAATGTCGAATATACCCATCGTGGTTAAAAAAAGGAAGGAGAGAGCCGCCGATGCGATTCGTCACATTTACATTGCGTTTGTTTGGAATCATTGGTTTGAATTTCGTGAGCCTTAAAAATTTAAAATAATCTCCGTTGCCAGAGCTAGTGCTACCACTGCAGGGTACCTGTTGCTGGTATGCCGAAAACTACACACTTTCCATCTGGTCCAATCGTAGTCGAAGATGCACGATTAACAGACATATCGGCTGGGATGGACTGGAACATGCCAGATGCCAGTGATGTCCGCTTCCTTGCAGTTAGTGGCACAGTTTGGGTAGGAGACAGCCGAACAACGTATGAATTCACGCTTGACCGCTTGTGGATTGACGAGGTGCAGTGGCTCATTTTCTCTACCCTCAATGGTGTCCTTGAGAAAGAATTTGATCCAGAATTTTGGGACGTTGTCAACCATAACAGAAAAGAGCGGTGGAATTTCCTGGAACTACCTTGGGATGGAAAGGCCTATGGTGTTGCTCCACCATATACATCGATTCGACTATCCATTTTCAACGAAATTGCCCACACTATGAGGGTCGTTCACCCTTTCGTGTATAATTACACCTATCTCAAGGTTCATCCGAATGGAGCAGCGATCTTCCATGAGCAAAAGAAATTGGCCTTTCTGCTGCCTTGATTGTAGAAACCCATGCATTGCTACCGCCTACTCCCCTGTTTTGGGTGAATGATGACAAAACCATCCCATTGCATAGGACAACCTTGTGGTTGCACGAGGATACCATACAGTGGTTAGCTGAGACAGGAGAGTCATACCCACCAGAATTGAGAGATGAAATTCAGCCTCGCCTTGACCAGCTCAAACCCTCCCATCCTGCTCGACGCCCGCAGCCTCCGACTCCACCTAAGCCAAACAGATGGATGGAACGACCCGCCGAGAAACAGACTGTGCAAACACCGCAAGAACCTGTTCCACAAGAGCCAAAGGGATCTCAGAACACACCGCAACAAATCGCTGACCGAGAACGACAATACATGGAACTGCAAGCCATTTTTGCCAAAGCGAATCAGCGAACGATTGCAGAAAGCCGATCTACGCATTCCGCACAGCACCAAGTACCAGCGAGCTTGCCGGCCGCAAGCAAGCAAATTTCAGGTGAAGCTGACACTGCCTTGCCATCTAAGTCAAATACCGAAACGGCAGCAGAGGCCTCAACTCACCAAGACCACCACCGGCCCCCTAAGGTCAGTGCACAATCCCTATTCAGCCAGAGACCAGCACCACCGACACCTCCAAGCACACATCAACCAGAAACGGATACCCCGGGTACCGGAGTGTTATCCACCCCTCAATTTACAGCACAGAACAGAGCTGCACAACAGCAGCCCCCAAAACAGGAACAGCCCGCTGATAGCAAAGAATCGCCGACAGAGGAATCCACGCCTGGTGACACACCAGAAGAATCTCCAGACACGCAAGCCACTGACACCGTGGTTGCTAGCAGCCCTGAGCCTGCTCGCGCGGACAGCCAGGAGGTTGACCTCTCTGCAGCCGACGTTCCGACCTTGCAGAACATGCAGAAGGCAGCCAGTGAGAAAGTGGCATATCATGAAACGCGACTAGCAAGTGCTCGTCAGAGCCTATCACGTATCACAAAACGCCTCAAGACAATACAAGCTGGCCAGGAAACAGATCCTCCTCAGGCTTCGCCGACCGTAAATATAGAAATGGAAATCATTGATTGAGTGAACTTGCAGCCAGCCGCATGGAGTGCATATGACTGCCCCGAGATCACCTGATCAGTGTTGGATCACATTGCCGCCATACCCCACAGGTGCGCCAAGAGAAAAGCAGTTGAGTGCCTGGGTGTCACCCCCTAAATTTGTGGTACTATCAAGGGCTTTACAACTTAATATGACCCCCCAAAGTACTGCTAGGGGATTTGTTTTGGGATACTTCATCTGTTGGGTCTTGTCGAACTCATGTCCCATGTCCCTCTGTCTCCTGTCAGTCGAATCCTGCTTCCGTTTGTGCTGATGCGTCGTTAGTGAAGAGTGTCTCTCATGGTACCAGTGAAAAGGGTCTCGCACTGCAGCTTTTGCGGCTCTACTAGTTTCTATAGCTAGGTTAGCCATAAGCCACCAAACTCGCATCACAAGGCGATAGATAAGCTTCAATCTGTATTTTTAAAACTCCGCTTGAATTGGCTTTGCAACGGAAATCCCTGACCCCGGGTACCGGGTGTTCGGGGTGCTCCCAGCTCCGCTGATTCTGTGGACACATTTTAACCCTACCGCCTTGACAGTATTTCACAGTCCTAGTTGTACACTGGGAACCTGACACCGGGTACCGGTTGTTCAGGGTCACGCCCACGCCAGAATGATACAGCAGCTTCTGACAGCGAACAGATTCATTTCCTTGGCGACGGATGACCCTGATGACTCGGACCCAGACACAGAGCCAACTGTGCCATGCATCACCGAAAAAGCCCGCGAGGATGCGTCAGCTGATAGTGACCAATCGATTTACTTCGACGCTATAGAGGCCGAGGATGACACTCCTTACTTCCTACAAGGGTCCGAGGCTCCCCCGAGAGAGCAGTGGGAAATTGCCCAGCCCATTGACTTTTCCAACGTCCAAGGTGTCCTACAAATAAGCCATCAACTGGACGAGCTCTTCCTGTCGGAGAAAGAGATTGAAACGCCACTCGGCATGGACGACTCCAAGCAGAATTGGAAATGGGCAGACGTAGGCTCTCGTCGCATGCCCCGGTCACCCCTGACATACCCAACAGTAATGGTGGAGGAAGGAAATGGAATCCGCCGCCCCGCAGCCAGCCAGGTCCACCATAAAGTACTCTTTCAGTGGATAGTGGATAACCTTCCATGGGTATCACAGTATGACACAGTTTATGTGTTCGTCGACAACCGCATGCTGTCAGGTGCTAATCCCCCTGACTACTGGCAGCATTTTGCCCCATGGATCAAAGGCCGATGTACCGTCACTGGACCCTACCGGGAAAAAACAACTGCTATCCATGTCCCCATCAATGCTGACACAGGCTTGCACCAGGTCCATTATACCTGGGCTGGAGCGGCGGTCCTAGAGGCACTATGCCTAGTATTTCCCACTGTGAACTTTGCGCTCACGGACTCTGATTGTGTGCCCACTTCGCTCTTCGAGATAGCTGAACTAGTCAATCTCATGACGGACAAGGCGAGCAGAGCCGAGGCAATGCAACACTATACCATGGCAAGTTCCAGCCAATGCCCGCCGGCAGTCCTGCTCACAACCGAAGCAAAAGCAGAGCTTAATGCTGGATTGATTATAGCCACAGGGCACACTCAGATACCCACCACAGATGTTGACATGGACCAGGAAACCCCAGACGCTAGCATGCAACCAAGCGATGCCGCTGGCCCCTCTGCGAGTGATGCACCTGCACCCAAAGCACGACGCATAGTCCAACCAGCAAACAGCAAAACGGCAGACGAGTGGGTCATTGCCCTGCGCAACAGTCGAGCCAACTTTCTAGCCACGACAGCCGTCCCTGAAGACCCTGCGGAGGCAATTAGAGGTGGACTAGTTCTTACCCCTTTAATTGGATGCAAAGCTAGAACCCCACTAGACTGGACGCATGCATGGGCCATGCTAGGTGAATGGGCAGGAATCATTGCATTCCCTATCCCTGAGCAAGGGGAATGGCCACGCCACGGGGATGGTCGTTACTTGCGACCGGATTTTGTTGAACGAACCCCACCCTTCCTCACCTGGGCTCGTCCCATCTTCGAACAGGGAGCACTCTCCCCCATGTCTGTATTCCCGGCCAACTTCCCCATACTCTGCCTCCCGGGGGACAAGCTTTTCCAAAGCAAAGAGTTGGATAAAGGGTACAGCCCGCCACCCATTGTACATGCCTTCCATGGGAGCAAAGTAGGTCTTGGACAAAAGCTCCAGCAGTGGCAAAGTCAAGGACTGCAACCACTCGCCGTCTCACTCATAGGGGCTGACGAGGCGCCCCCGCTATGGACACATCCCACAGGTTGCGACTTCGCCAGAGGAAACAAATTAGTAGCCAGACCACATGTCTCACGACAGCGCAGCCTGACCAGAACGCAGGTGTTACTACTCCAGAGTCTCTGGACGCCAGTGGAAGTCCCCAATCACAACAACAACCACACACCCTGGCCCCAGACCTGCCTGACTGCCCACGTCCTCTGCGGACAGCAAGCTAGCCTTCAACTGCCCACTGCCGAAATCCTCCCTTTGCTTGCAGCACTGCAACAACGACTGGGAATTGACCCTAGCAACGCAGAATTGGCTATCAACGAAGTTCTTGCCAGCCATGCTGACCCCCAATACACTGACTGGAAAATCATAATTATGGATAACACTGCCTGGCAACTCAATCCCACTGACCCAGGGTCCCTGGACGTTCAGTGCACAGGATTGGGTGGAGGAGAACTTGACGAAGAGTGGGATGTACTGCTAGCTTGTAGAAAAGAAGCGCATGTTTACGGACCATCACTCAGCAAGCAGGATGATTGGAATGCAAGAGCTGGCACAATTGCAGGAACCGCCCATACACAAGAATACTTGTTGCTGCATATAGCCATGTTCCCAATCGGAGCCCACACCTGGTGCCGTGTACTTGGAGTGCCTGATGCCCATCAACTGCAAGCACAGATCATTAGCCGTGCCATGAAGCTGCTTCAGTTCTGCCCCATTACCCCGGCACATAGGAAACCGCCATGGCCAGGGTACAAGCATGGCCTGCGACTCTTCACCAAACTGCTGGTTTCGCATCCATTGGTCGGAGTGTGCCTGCCCCCGGAAATCCGTTCTGCAGAGTATCTCGCATTAACAGGTTACATGGTAGGCTCCCTATTTATTCGAGGGCACAGTGCAGGCTCGTATGCAGGAATGGTATGGGAAACCATCCTCTCTGAATTCCCGGACATTGAAGGCAAAACGGTCCTAGCCGCCATTGCTATGCCACCATCGCTTCTCACGAAGCATAGACTGTCCCATCACCGAAAGGTACACCTTATCCACCATGCAGATGACAGATTGTGCGTCTGGAACCCGTCCAACCAAGATCTGAGACTGCTTCAGCTACAGGGGTTCACAATCACGCACATCACAGGGTGGCGAGCATACCTAGGCACTGCCCAGCACAACTACCCACATTGGACGCGAGTTACTCTTCCAGAGGGACGACCGGATATGGCGCAACTGGAAAGTACCCCAGGGGTTCTACCCTTTGAAGTCTACTCGCAAGCCCCCTTGCGGCTGATATCATGGTGCAGCTTTGAACTCCCGCAGGTAGCTAAGCGTCTTCTTCGTGAGTTAGCAATAATGTGCGAGGCACCAGAGACCACAACACAGGCATTAGTCAACCATATTGCCATCCACAACCCGCAAATACAAACGGAGCAAGACGCAACCCAATACTTGGCCTCTTTGGCAACAGTCAGCATTGCGCCCAGGGCCAATTTGCTCACGTATACAACCATGGTTCAACACTTCCTGGGCACCCTACAATTGCCTCTCGCGGTCTACATGTTGGATTACTATCTGCCAATGCTTAGCCCCAATGAAGGTTATAATGAGACAGGGTTGACAATGCAAAGTGCTGGACCAATACGTGAACCATGGCAATCAATTGCACTGGAATTTCTCTTCAGAGGCAGTGAGTTTGGTCACTGGAAAGTTAAAGGAGGACAGGATGCTTTTGCATTTCGACACCCGAGCCTAGGTCAAACCGAGGTCTTCAGCCTCTTAGCCAGTGACGCGCACCACCACAAGGTTAGCCCCATAGGCACGGGAAGACTCGTCGCGATGGTAGGAACCACAGATGCTTCAGCGGGCGATGTCAGAAACCTGCACGTCCTTTTTGGGTTAGTCCTCGCCATCACGCCAAAATCAACCAAAAACAAGGATGAACTGCCTGCCGCCCGGATACACAGGCAGTGTAACCCCAGATTCATAGAAGTAGCCTTTCTCTCTGAGCCTGCTATCAAGTTCTTCGCTCAAGAACAATTCCTGGCCCGTCAAGACTGGTATGTTGCCTCCGGCCAAAGCCTGGAACCTATCGATGCTACCGTCCAGGGAAACGTGGACCCACTCCCAGGCACCTTTTTGCTCCATACTATGTGGATGTTTGGATGCACCAAGCCTACCAGAGAAGTGACTGCTGTCGCACAGACTCCCCCATGCAGATATCACCTCGGATTAGGCATCTATAACGTTCAAACAGCAGTGGAAGGAATGGATGGCAACAAACGATCACACTTGCTACATTTGTGCGGGCAGCTGCTCCGCTTGGTTCTGATACCATATCATGTAGAAGGTGAACCCCATCAATGGACCCGCACAACCGCTCTCTCTTTTGCAGCAGAACTAGATGGGCATGTCTTAGGTACGCTTTGTGCAGTAACCATGGCGTTACTCACCAATCGACTAGATCTGTGCATTCAAGGGCTCTTCGGTGCAGGTAAGTCCAAATCGATGGCAGTCCTCATCCTTGCGTTAATTGAAATTGATACCACGGACAGCCTCAAAATATTGTTTATATGCAAAGAAAATTCAGGCACTCGATCCTTTGCTGACCTCCTCCTGTGGCTCGACCCCCCGTCGGGGGTGTTTGGGCGCATAGGTAGGCTGGTGGGGGACCAAGAACGCAACAAGAGCAGCTACTCCCATACGAAATTCGACATTCATCCCAGAGAAAGACGGCAGATGCTGAACAAGTGCCAGCTAGTGTTAGCTACAGGAGGCACGGTGGCCCAAAATCTCACCATGCAATGGTCCACGTTAGGAGGCTTTATGCAAGAGCTCTCCCTCATGGTCATTGATGAAGGACAACAATATGGCACGGACCGGGAAATTGCAGTCATCAGCCTGCTGAGGCAGGAACCCCTCGTCCTGTGGACGGGTGATTCGGAGCAAACGCCGGGAGGCATCGACCGTGCAGCCCGCAACGCAAAACGATCCCGGCAGCTCCTCTTGTCTAAGAAGCATGGTCTGCGAAGTGACCGGAATTATTATATGCCGGCTAATTTAGCCGATGCAATGATCCGATTGTTGGACGGCTCATCCAATGAAGGCCTATCTACCCTCAGCCAAGTCCTCCGCCGAGGCCAACACACGCTTGGACAGCTCTGGACAAGCCAACTTTCGCCACAAGCTCTAGAGGACCTTAAAGCAGCTAACACAGTCCTTCCAGGCCTGAACGCACAGTTTGAAGCCGCCCAGCCACATGCCCAAAGACAACCCCCCACATTCGTGGACGCAGAACTGCTGGCAGGCACAACCATTAACTTTCCACGGTCCCTTGTGCGCCTTGCCTGGATCTTGCAGCATGCCACTACCCTCCTACCCATGGCGGGCGACATACAAGCAGTTTTAAATTCCCAGACCGCCGGAGTGAGTGACATCCATGCTTGGGGGTTGATGCTTCCATCCAGCTCGAGTAGTCCTGTGACATACCATGCCGTGGTTGCAGTTAGATAGCCTGATCTCTGCAGACAGATCAATGACATATGGGAACTGGGAAGTTTTGCCTCGGGAGGGCTTCCAACTCGGCCACCAGAGTTCCAATTCGTGCTTTGGGACACTAACGCTAGGATTAACGGGCTGGTAGCGACAGACCTGGAGACTCTTGTGTCAGAGGTACTCACCCCGTTCCCCAACAATGCCGCGTTAATTTGCCGATGGGCTAGACGTAATGACCACCGCCACAGACCACAAGAACAATTTGAACCGCTCGGTGCTGAAGAAAGATTATGCCCGCACGCTCCGCGTAGAAACAATAGCCAACTCAGCAGGAGGGACATCACAAGTAGCAATCGTGGCCCAACCTAGTATTGGATTCCTGAACACAAAGTATTACTCCAATGGTTCCCCCACAGAGGATACGGAAGACTGCCTTGGCAGAATCACGGTCGGACTCACCCGCTCAAAATCCCTGACCCTGTTGGTTTCCCCGCTCGATATGATGGGGCTCATGGGCATGGCTCAGGTGGTGGCGACCATAGCATATGGCATCCGAGGTCTTTGAAGAGGAGAGACGACATGGAACTGGCCCGAATTCGATGATGACCCCGAACAGGAAAACCTTGCGCAAATAACTAGATGGTCATTGAATTCCGCACCCTCATGGGAATTCCCTCCACTCGCAATCGCCAACCAATACCAGGACCAACAAACCAAAGAGGTGAAGCGAGCAAGATACCGCCTGATTCTGATTCGAGGGTCGGACCTACGCCGGCTGACCAGAGACCGCTTTCAGGAAGTCAAAACAGGTCTCGCAGCACAACATAAATGGATTCCTGTTCAGAATCTCCCTTTCTCAGAAGTCGTCCTGTATGCCTATGCTGCCGATCGTACACACTTTCCCACATATGTTTGCCTGCCTTCAGGACTGTACAAAGCGCGAACCGGACAAGTGGTACCAGTGACCGGCCCAGAACAGGAACTCCTGCCGTTGCCAGGCATCTACTTCTTTGATGGATGGCGGGTACACCCAACGTTACCAATCCCCGATCACCTGCCACGCACCCAAGAGGTACCGGTCCAAGACATCACTCTGACTGCCCCTGCACCTGGTACTGAACCCACTCGGTCGCCGGAAGAAGAAGCGAGAGACATCCTGGCAACAGCTGCTAAAAATCAGGCCGAAGATGGACCAAACACAAGAAGGGCCGCAGTCCGCGCATGCAAGTACTTAAGAGCTATGGTCAACCAGTATGAGTCCACTATACAAGAGGTACATAAGGCGGCACGTACTCACACACAGATGAGCAAGGGCACTGCAGGGCCGCCTGTAGATTACCGACCGCAAGGAGGGGCTCTCCCAGTCATATCCCCCGAACTCACTTCAGAGTTACTGCATTGTCTCTCCACGCTACCTGACCCATGGCCCCTGGCCAAAATAGCCATTGACATGGAGAAACCTAGCCAGTGGGTTTCCAAATTGTGCCGGCTCTACTTTGCTGATGAATATGCCAAGCGGACAGTCGGGCTGCCCTCGGCTACACATGTCCCAGACATTGAAACCGCGCTCCGAGCGGTTGAAAAAATCCTCCCAAAACTTGAAGCGAAAATGATTGAATTTTTGGCTGAGTGGTTGGTCACCCTTCTGATACCAGCAACGCACGTATTGGAAGTGAGGGCACTTCATCTTTCCTTTATGTTGCTCAAAGAGTACTGGTTCAGAGAACTATACCTTGGCTTGAAAGTCACGGCATCTTTTGACCGATCCGAATCATACACGCGAGTCATAGATGGCCAAGTGAGATGCATCACACCCGAAATTAGATGTCACTCTTTTGAAAAAAGATGAGAGCCTTATTTCTCCAAACAAAAATTTGTGAAATCTCACAAATAAGGATCAACTTAAACTCTCTTGGTTTGGTGGTAAACAAACATTGTCAAAGGTTGAAACATACAACCAAACTTGGTGACGCAAACAAGTTGGCGTTTTATTTCAAAATCCAGTTTCAATACTCTCGATGTGGTTTTCAACAATTTCATTGAAACAATCCACATCTGTCACACGTCACATCATAGATGGAAATGTGTGGCTGTTCCCAATCAAGTGGTGGGAGGGAGGGTGTCCCTTTTAAATAAGGGCAATTTTTGTCAGTGCATGGTTGCTCGTTTTCGTGCCGATACATTGCGTGACAAAGGGCGCACTGCATTCCAGAGGCCTTCTTTGCAATCTCAGTCGTGGTTTGTTTTTCATTTGGCCAGTGGTTTCTGTCTTGGAGTCATAGCAACTTTTGTTTGGCTTCTGTGGGACATTGAAACTCAACATCCTGGTAAGTGACTCACAGCACGGCTTGCAATCTTCAGTCTCGGTGTTTTGGCATTTTCTTGCAACTACTCAGCACTGCAGTATATTTCACAACAAGTTTTTTCCTCAACATTGTGGACATGGGTTCAGCCGAATCACAGTTTGATGACGGGGTTTTGCCGGGTGATTCACAAAGAGATGAACACTCACCGCAGTTCCTTACCCCAGATATGCTGGAAAGGACTTGGTTGGACCTGGATCCAAGCCCGGACCTGGAATTGCCTTGGGAAAAGGGCATTTGGGGAAGTATCTTTTGCAACAAACCATTTTGCGTCAGCCCTCAACTGAAATGGAAGCGTTTGGCTTGCCCAGCAGACCCACATCGGGAGCAACCGGAGAAGCCTACAAAGATGCCCAGGCGAATTTTGGTGGCTGACCATTGGAGGCAAATAGTTGCCAATACAGATGCAATTTCTTGGAAAGAAGACCAAGAGGCCAAGATGGATGTTGCTCTGAAAAGATGGTTTGACATCATTTCGCAGTTTCCCGAAATTCACGAAACAGTGAAGCAGTTACATCTCCTAGCAGGTCTCGCCGAACAACTTCGCATGCTCAGGGATATTCTATCAGGGAAGGCTCCAGCCACGTTGATCAAGAGAGCCAACTCCATGCTCAAGTACATTGAGAAGCTACGAGAGGCCAAGGTCCAAGTTCCAGGCGACGAGTCTTTCCTATATGCATATTTTTGTGACTTGAGAAACAGCGGCACTGCCTTGAGTAGACTCAGATCTATTGTGGAAGCCATTAGATTTACAGAATTTGTCTTTGGCATCGAAGGGCTCAGTCAGAGACTGCTTTCTAAGAGATGCATTGGGGCTTCCAGGAGAGTGGGTGAGACAGTATTGAAACAGTCTGACCCTTTCACCGTCGAGCAGCTGTCGATTCTTCATGGAGTTTTGCATGACAAATCTGCACTTTTTTGGGATAGATTGGTCAGTGGTGCAGCGTTGGTGGCGGTCTACACCAGGTCAAGATGGATGGACATGCAGCACACCGACGAGGTGGTGATGGACCCGGACCCCAATGATCCAGTTTTTGTCGAGCTCAAGATCAAAGAGTTCAAGACCAAGAAAGCGAATGCCTGGAGAGGTGGAGTCATGGCAGCAGTTGGGCCAGCACTAGGAGTCGTGCAGGGCAACTGGGTCAGAACTTGGTGGGAGCTCCGACAACAGCTGGGCGATCAATTTGGGTCGGGTGTACCTTTGATGCCAGCACCTGATGGCGAGGGATCAGCAACGGTTCGGCCGCTCAGTACAGAGGAGTTCAGCAAGTGGGTCAAAATGATCCTGGACAGGAATGGGGGTTTGCCAGAGGACAGCAAGATTTCGAGCCACTCATGTAAGGCTACGTTGCTCAGCTTCCTGGCGAAGTTTGGTGCCTCCATACCTGACAGGGAAATCCTGGGTGGCCACACAGGCCGCATGAAGTCGGTGTTGACCTACTCCAGGGATTCACTTGCAAGTCCCTTGAGGGTGCTGAGCCACATGCTGGAGCGCATACGACAAGGATCCTTCAACCCAAACGCGACCAGATCAGGGATGATGACAGCAGATGTCAAGGTCGAAGTCCTTTTAGTTGAAGAGGACGATGAGATATGGGAGCCAGTCGATCGGCAGCAGCAGGATCTGGATGAGGAGGCAGGAGAGGACCTTGGGTCAGGCAGTGATACCTCTTCGAGTTCAGAAGAGGAACAAGCTGCGGCGACGCATGCAGCCCGTATGGTCAGTGCTCCAAAGGCCCCGGCTAATACAGAATTGAGGCAGCATCCTAAGTCCAGGATGCTCCATCTGATCCAAGAGGACCACAAGCGGTATTTGCTTTGTGGCCGAAAGGTCGAAATGGCCAATGGAAGCCTTTATAAACCACCGGCGTCTCTCAGGTGGGATACACCTTGCTGCAGCCACTGTTGGCGAGCTTCGAACACACCGCTCACTTCAAGATTGCGGTAAAATGAGGAAACAGGCTGCATCTCGGTTTTGTTCAAGTAGTGGAAACATGCATCACACGTCTTGAGCCAATCATGGGGGCAAAACTTGAACATTTTTCGAATCTGTTAAGGATTTTGTTATCCGTAACGTGTGAGTGCAACATGATCACTCCATCTTTGGTCAACTGTCAGCATGGCAACAGATGACCTGTTTGAGCAACTTGCAACTCCTCAGTAGAGGTAAATAGTTGTGAATGTTTACGTGTCCTGTGGCTCCAAACGAGGACAAACGAAACCAAACCTTTTAAAACTGTGATCGTTTTCTTTTTAGATCCAGGGTGATGGCGCTCATTGACTCCGAGAAGGCTTTTCAGAAACGGTGTGAAGAGATGCACGATGGACTATTTGAGAAGCTACAGGGTCAAAACATTGGATCTTTCTCGACGCTTGCTTTCGCTTTGGGCAGCCCGCAGAATCCAGTTTCAGATGATGAATTCACCAAACTGGCAGATGCGGTGTTTGAAACTCAGTCTACATTGGGCACGACAGCAATCCTCAGGAGGTTGCACTTTGAGTCTTGCACCCTCCTTATTGCTGAGATGAAGACTCAGTCTGCATGTGCAGATGCTTCGGAGCCGATTCGAAAGCTCCCGTTCATCGAGAAGCAGAGCAGACTTGATGCCCAGAAGAAGAGATTGCCAGGATTACCGCACACACCAGAGCAACAACCCGCTCACTCTCTCATAGACGCAGCTTACAATGTGCTGGAAAGTGGGAGCATTACGTACCTGCACCCCAGCAGGTGCCACTCCAGGGAGAGCGAGGTGCAGACAGAGGCAAAAAACAAGTCGAAGACAATGATCACACTGGAACAAGGGGCATTGAAGCAGACAGTGGTCTCGAACTTGCAGGACATTGACACCAGCACGGAACTCAAGTTGTATTTCGCGCTCCAAAGGCGCCACCTGGCGTTTGACCTCGTGAATTTGCTGTCATGGAGCGTGTGCCAGAAGTGGTTGGACAAATTGATGTCCACCCTGGTCTCTGATGCCCCCAGCAACTTCAGTGCTATCACCTTGACTCAAGTGATGCGAGCAGACAGGGAAATTTTCTCAATTTTGGCATCAGAACGCAAGGGGTCGCTCAAAGCAACAACCGGGGGCAGACCACCTCTTGACGAGCCCTTTGAAAGGTTGATGCATGACCCCAGGATCAACGTTCACCTGATAGCAATGCCAAAGGTGACAGCACAGCAACCTCCAAAGAGACCATTGGAGGCGGAACCGAGTCGGCCAAGCCCAGTCCCGAAGAAACCTTTCAAGCGCCCAAGATCGACAGACAAGCCGGCTCCACAGTTGCCGGATGAGCTTACGGGTTTGGCCCGAAAGACGGAGTCAGGAAAGCCGATGTGTTGGCATTTCAACATGTCCAAGGGCTGCAACAATCCGGTCAAGGGCGGCCGATGCAGGTTTGGCATGCATGACTGCATGAAGTGTCTGAAACCAGGGCACGGGGCAGTGAAGTGCCGTGCCAGTTGACAGGAAAAGGTTTCAAGTGAGGGGTACAGCGATCACGAAGTTGTTCCGGGCCCCCATCAATCCTCACTTGGAACCACGGGAAGTGCATGTGCACCTTTTTGCGATGAACCGAATTTCAGTGCAGGTGACTCGTTTTGCAATTCAACAGTTTTCGCTCCAGAAACTTCAGCAGAATCTTTTGATACAGAAGACGAGCCTAACAAGGGTTCTGGCTTGATTTTGGAAATTTTTGCCGGGTCTTGTCGATTCAGTAAAGCGTGCAAAAACCTTGGCTTCAGAGTATTAGCCGTGGACAAAAACCCCAAAAGAGCCGAGAATTTTCCGGTTGCATCGTTTGATTTGACAAGACCGCACGATTTCAACACAGTTTGCAAGTTCGCTGAAGCAGAGCGTGAAAATCTTTTGCTGGCGCATTTCGCGCCAAGTTGTGGGACGGCCTCAAAAGCCAGGGAGCGGAAGGTTCCTGGCATTTCCAATCCGCCTAGACCTCTCCGTAGCGAATCATACCCGGACGGGCTAGCAGGATTGACCGAACAAGAACACCAAAGGGTTCTGGAAGCAAATGCATCCTACTCCGCTATGGTCGAACTTATTTTGTTTCTCATTGGGCTGGGCGCCGCGGTTACAGTCGAAAACCCACTCAACAGTCTTTTTTGGCTTACAAGTTTCATGTTGAAGCTGTTTGACCAGTACCCTGGCCATTCTATAATTTTGCAGCATTGCATGCATGGAGGAACCAGGGACAAGAAGTCAAAATTTTGGTCGTACAACCCAAGGAAGCCAGACACAAATATTCTGGAAAGTTTGGGGATTCTTTGCGATGGACAGCATCAACATGATTCCTGGAAACCGCGCTGGGTCAACGGCAAACTATTCTTCCCGACAGCAGAAGAGGCCGCTTACCCTACAATTTTGTGCCAAAGGTTTGCATCAATTTGCTTGAACGAAGCCAAGATTCGTGGCCTTAGCCCTTGCCAGAGTCTGCAACAACAGCTTATGGTGGATCCAAGCGTTGGGAAACGGCATTTATTTGCAGCACAAAGCAGAGGCAACAAGCTGAAACAGGTTTTAGCCGAATATGGCCGGGAAGTCAAAACAGCTATTCCCGTCGGCTACCAAGACATTGAAAAGTTGTTGCAAGAATTCCCAAAAGGTACCAACGTTATCCATCGTCAACTGCATTGGGGGTTCACACGGGACGAATGGAGGAGGAAGTCAAACAATTGGGCTGCCTCGATTGAAGAAGGGGCACATTTCGAAGTTCTCACTCTTGGAATCCCAAGGGACCCATCGGACTTCATAAAGGATGCCCGCGCAATAGGACATCCGAGGCGAGCCTTTGCTCGAGTTCCCGCATTGATGAAGGAAGTCCTTGAGGAAGTCTTCCTTAGCAGCCCGTTTGAGATCAAGGCCAAGCGTGCCAACTTCCTGAAAAAATGGATGAGAAGAGCCGTCCAGCTCAGAGCAGAAGAGCAGCAACTCCATGCCAGTCTCCCGGCGCACCTTCAACCTTTGCTGAAAGACAAAAAGCTACTGTTGTGGAGAGAGATTCTGCAGGACCTTGAGTACCCGGACGCGAAGATCGTTGACGAAATCTGTCAGGGTTTTCCCCTGACGGGGTGGGCCCAGTCTTCGGGCGTCTTCCAGACAAGAGTGAAGCCACCAGACTCTTCCATGGAACAGCTTGAAGGTATGGCGAAGGGCCTAAACATGGCGGTTGTGGCCTCCCTGGAATCATCTGACTGGATGCCGGTTGACCAGGTAGCGTGGGATGAAACCATGCAAGAGGTGGCAAACGGTTGGTTGGCTGAAGAACCTCACCCTGACCTGGGCAAACAGTTCATAGCGAAGAGGTTCCCAATTCAGCAGAAAGAGAAGACACGTCTCATCGATGACTTCTCGATCTGTGGGGTAAATTCGGCCTTTGGCATGTCAGAAAAGCTGAGGGTTGACGCCATAGATGAAATATTGGCAGGCATCTCTGTCCTACTTGACTCCCAAAGTTTTGCAGACAATGGCAGAGGACTTTTGGGAAGGACATTTGATTTGAAGTCGGCCTACAAGCAATTTGGGGTGGATGTGCCACATTCGGAGAGGCTCAGAATCGCTGTGAAGAAACCTGGTGGCGGAGTTGCATTTTTCAGAGTTTTGGCGTTACCCTTCGGGGCCACTGGCAGTGTTTCGGCTTTCCTCAGGATTTCGTCTGCGATTGCGTTCATAGGTTCGAAGGGTCTTTGCATTCCTTGGTCGGTATTCTTCGACGACTACACTGCTCTCTCACCGTCGGGTCTTGAGCTGGACACCACATTTTATGCGGAAGCTTTGTTCAAGCTGCTTGGCATAAACTTTGCCTCAGAGGGATCGAAGGCACCCCCGTTTTCAGAATGCTTCAAGACTTTGGGGCTGGTGGTCAACGCAGAGAACGTGGGGAGCCGAGAGGTCAAAGTTGGACACACGGAGGAGAGGTCGAAGGAACTTCTCGAATGCATTGACGAAGTCCTGAGCCAGAACTTCGTGGGAACCAAGACCCTTGAAAGATTGCATGGCAGGATAGTCTGGTTTCGGACCTTCGTTTTTGGGAGGAGACTGAATGCGGCCACCAAGGTCCTGTCGTGGCACTCAAGAAAACCGGGTCCGTCAATCCGCGTGGACAATCAGCTTATATCGGCATTGGAAACATTGAAGCAACACCTATTGTCGAGCAGGCAGGTTTCGATTAACCGTGATATCAATGAAACGTGGATAATTTTTACGGACGGTGCTTTTGAGCCCACCAACGCACAGCCGGCTTCAATAGGCGGAATCTTGGTGAATCCAAGTGGGAAGGTAGTTTCCTTCTTTGGTGCTTACCTCCCACAGCCCCTGCTTGAAGAATTCTTGGCGAAATCGAACCATCCAATCTACGAGCTGGAAATTTTCCCTTTGCTGGTCTCAGTCAAGATATGGTCAAAGCATATATTGGGCAAACTTGTAGTCCATTATTTGGACAACGATGCAGCAAGGTCTGCTTTCGTTAGGGCCCATGCCTCGACCGACCTTGGAGCAGCTTTAGTTGCTGAGTACGTTGAATTTGAATACAAATGCCGTTTTTCTCCGTGGTTCGCGAGGGTTGCAAGCCATAGCAACCCTTCGGATGAACCTTCAAGGATGAACTTCGAAGCACCCTGGCTTAGACAAGCAAACAAAGTCGAATTGGTCCTGCCAGAGCACTTGTCACAGTGGGGAATTATCGGGTGCTCTGACACTTAGCATCAAGTCACTTTGTGTCAAAGTTTGTCAGTGATGGAATCATGGCCCATCCAATGCACCAGAATCTTACTCAGCTGGAATCATGGCCGGCCTTGGATTGACCCCCGACAGTGCAATTACTGGAATCAAAAAGGAAATAATAATAAGTCCGACTGTGGTGCTTTTGCGTTGACTGCGGCATTCTTAATTTGTAGTAAGGTTAGTTTGTGTAAGCAATATACTTACATGGATACGCTTACCTTACTCCAAGTCGATACGCCATATAATTCAATAGATAATTATATGGACGACAATTCAACATCGAAACTTCCACCACCAATGTTGAGTCAATTTCAATTGATCCTGGTTTTCTGGAGAAATAAGATGTCACTCTTTTGAAAAAAGATGAGAGCCTTATTTCTCCAAACAAAAATTTGTGAAATCTCACAAATAAGGATCAACTTAAACTCTCTTGGTTTGGTGGTAAACAAACATTGTCAAAGGTTGAAACATACAACCAAACTTGGTGACGCAAACAAGTTGGCGTTTTATTTCAAAATCCAGTTTCAATACTCTCGATGTGGTTTTCAACAATTTCATTGAAACAATCCACATCTGTCACACGTCACATCATAGATGGAAATGTGTGGCTGTTCCCAATCAAGTGGTGGGAGGGAGGGTGTCCCTTTTAAATAAGGGCAATTTTTGTCACCCACCCCGTTTTTCACTCCCACCCAAAAATTGGGGAATTATCGGGTGCTCTGACACTTAGCATCAAGTCACTTTGTGTCAAAGTTTGTCAGTGATGGAATCATGGCCCATCCAATGCACCAGAATCTTACTCAGCTGGAATCATGGCCGGCCTTGGATTGACCCCCGACAGTGCAATTACTGGAATCAAAAAGGAAATAATAATAAGTCCGACTGTGGTGCTTTTGCGTTGACTGCGGCATTCTTAATTTGTAGTAAGGTTAGTTTGTGTAAGCAATATACTTACATGGATACGCTTACCTTACTCCAAGTCGATACGCCATATAATTCAATAGATAATTATATGGACGACAATTCAACATCGAAACTTCCACCACCAATGTTGAGTCAATTTCAATTGATCCTGGTTTTCTGGAGAAATAAAGCCACAGAATCTGCAGGTCATCTGGAACGTCCAGTTTATTACTGTTTTTGTGCCGGCATGGATGATCCCACCTATCTACCACAGTCTGCGCAGGGAAAGCATCAAGAACGCCAGTTCCGCCAGTCCAATAGGTGTCCAGACGGTCCGCCCTACCTGGTTTGAAGACATTGCGGTGCCTGTCGTGCCTAAAGAGACCAAGCCCCAACCACACCATGCTCCCCGGTGGCAAGAACCTCAACCACTACATGGTCTTAAGTTAGTTATCAAGGAGGAGGTACTGCCGATGAAAGACCAACCGGAATTCCCAGCACTTGCTGTACTGGCCGCGCGTGGTTTGCTTGCACCTGACACATGGAAGTGCAAACGTGCACAGGTTAGCCTTAAGGCAACCATTGACGTCCCTATGCTAGGCACAATCATAGAGCAAAATGGTGATGGACTCCTGGAAGACTCCCACATGCCAGTAGGATGGCCACTGCACATCGACGGTGCTGTCAGGCAATGTTGTATTCACAGAGCTGCGACCCGCCAGGAATTAGATGACATGCTTAAAGAATATGACATGAAACGAGATTCGATTGAAATAAACCGTGACGCACCCCAATGGTCCCACAACGCAGTATGGAACCGGAAGTATATGGAACCGAAAGCAGGATACACGCTGCGACAACTTTGGGATGAGTCCGAACCGGCCATTGGACAGAAATCTACCGCATCATATGACGTCAAAGAAGGTGACATTTTACGTGCAGTAGCTGCCATCACAAACCTGCCATCTCCCACACTGCATGACAGTCCCTTCCTCCGTGTATTGGGGACACCGGCAGCCCAAAGGGCCCCGCCACAGACCTGCACCCTAGCGCAAAGAGCCCTAGAAGAGTGGGAACGTACCCTGTGTGAAAATAAAGCGGTGGCAATCCTTGCACAAATGCAAGCCGGCCGACCAGCCCTAATCCAGAAAGACGGCGGCGAAATGCTTATTGCCATTGTCCTTGATAGGCCACTAGCTGAAGCTAAGGCACTAGTGGACGACCCTGCAGCCTTCATTCGCGAAATGACTAAAATCCTGCTTGCCAAGCAAAGCCATCCCCTTATCGCCCAAATGATGAGGCCGCCAGTAAGCGGTGACCCACCCCCTGCACATAGCACAGCTAGCGGCACCAGCAGCCACGAACGCCCCAGTGCCAGTCAACCCGTGCAATTCCAGTAGTTGAACATGTGTTGATAAGTGCTGTCACCATGGGGCACCCATGGTTGACCACTTCCTAACGTAACTGAGCAAGCTTGCCTGGGTTAGTATGTGGAGACAGATAGGGGTTAGGGATTATAGAAAACCTTTGGGGGGGGGGCCTATACTTAAGTGTTGTTGTTTTGTTGGTAGTGTAGGATGATGTCAAAGCACATCAAGCCATGGAACCCGTTGCTGTTTGACACTACCTCGACCAACACACTGATCGGCCATGCGCACCTCCAAATGGACGCCTATGCCTTTGTGCTGACTAGCTAGCAATTCTGCGATTGATGAAATAACTGCCCAGCAGCTTTACATTTGCACAACACCCAGCGTACAGTCCAGCCCTGCGGTATGGCCCAGCCAACCCCAGTAAAGGATGCTGCTGTCAGTCGCCTAGCAAAGTCAATCACTCAACTGACCCTGTGTCAAGTCACTGCCAGTGAAATGGATGCTGCCACCAAACTTCTCGACAAGGCTTGCCAGAAGCTTCAAGGTGTCCAGAATATCCCAGCCCAGAGAGTCACTGACCTCGAAGCCACCATACGCCAACTCCGTCAAATTAGCTGCATATTGGATAGTTGTACAATCTCTGCCAGCTATGAAGTGAGCCAAGCGCAAAAAGCGATACTGCTGCTGGATCACACAGCCAAAGGAGCTAGCACGTCATCGGATGAGCTCAATGCACAGATCTCACCACGCACCGATGATGAGCACAATCTTCCATACCATGAAAACTACCTGCACGAGCACTAGCGCAATGGTACTGCCTGCAAATCGCGGCTACATGATGATGATGATAGGAAAAGGACTACTGAGCGGACTCTGAGTGCGCCCTGAATGCCGTAGCCTTACTGTCATTTTCACTTTAGATCATGTTTCACCTCCCGGTTTCACCTTTCTCTCGTTTCTCACCACTCTCGTTGCGACCCGGCGTTGTCGGTGTTTGCTTCGAAGTGCTTGGGTGAATATCATGCCGGTACGGCTGCTCTTTGTGATCTCGGGGATCCTGGCTGGGGGGATCCCTGGTTTCCGCATAGGGCTTTTGTTGCTTC
This sequence comes from Cladocopium goreaui, assembly GCA_947184155.2. Taxonomy (NCBI): domain Eukaryota; class Dinophyceae; order Suessiales; family Symbiodiniaceae; genus Cladocopium; species Cladocopium goreaui. The sequence continues at coordinate 106,131 of CAMXCT020003101.1, read as the reverse complement.
TATCACCCGATGTGGCCCATTGGTGTGTTTTTGCTTGGTTCCGTTTCGTGTTTTATTTTGGGCCATTCTCAGGATGACACATAAGATGTCATTATGCATGGAATTCCCACTGCTGGTCGCAATCCTTTTTCTGTCCTTTTTGGCTGGTTTTTGTTTTGGTTGTTTGCTTTTGTTTGTGTGTTCCTTTCTGGTTTGTGTTGTGTTTGATGGGATTGCAACTGGACTGTGTATTGGTCCACTACCAGCTCTTTTGAGGCTGCTGACCTAATCGACAGCCTTGCAAGCAAATTACAATTCAGCTTGTCTGCTGCGGTTGAACGTGTGTAACGACCTGGCGAAAGCCATGAAGGCGTTGGACGGAAAAAAACACTCGGCCAAGAATTCAATCATTCTCGCTTCGAGCTGAGGGAGGATTTTCTGGACCGCTTTGAGTGGCGTCTCGATGTCAGGGACTTGTTTGGTCGATGGCAATCCTGTTGTGCGCCTGGCATATTCATCAGCAAAGTAGAGCCGGCACAATTTGGAGACCCACTGGCTTGGCTTCTCCATGTCAATAGTGATCTTGGCTAAGGGCCATGTGTCAGGCAGTGTGGATAGACAGTGCAGAAGCTCGAAGGTTAGTTCCGGAGAAATTAGTGGGAGTTGTCCTCCTTGCGGGCAATAGTCTGTGGCTGAGCCTGCAGTTCCTTTGCTTTTCTGTGTGTGGATGCGGGCCGCTTTGTGCACTTCATTTATGGTGGAGCCATATTGATCGATCATGGCCTTTAGGCACTTGCATGCACGGAAAGCTGCCCGCCTTGTGCTTGGCCCATCTTCCGCTTGATTGTGGGCGGCTTTCGCGAGGATATCCCTTGCCTCTTCTTCTGGCGATCGGGTAGGTACAGTACTATCCGGGGGTCTGGCCTTAGGGCTATCTCGGACTGGCGCTTCTTTGGTGCGGGGTAGGTTGCTGGGGATTGGCAGCTTTGGATGTACTCGCCAGCCACCAAAGAAGTACATGCCTGACAAAGGTAGGATTTCCTGTTCCGGTCCGGTCTGTGCCACTATCTGTCCTGTGCGTGCCTTGTATAATCCTGAAGGCAGGCAGACATATGTGGGAAAGGGTGTGCGATCAGCTGCGTAGGCGTACAGGACAATTTCTGGAAACGGGAGATTCTGCACCGGGATCCATTTATGTTTGGCGGCTAGCCCTGCCTTGACTTACGGGAGGCGATCTCTGTTGAGCCACGCAAGATCTGACCCTCGTACCAGTATCAGGCGAAAAACTATCCCAACCCCTTGTGCTCCTTTTGCATGCTTAGTCAGTCTTGTTCTCTGTGGACCAGTGATTGGCTGTCTTTCATCTTCGCGAGTAAAAACCGCGCTGCGGAGGTTTCACGCTGGCGACGGAAGCAGCGTACACGAAGGAATCGTGAGAATCGTAGAATTTATTTTGTTACTTCGGAAGAAGGAACTTTGTTTGACATTGATCGGAGAAGTGTAGTTTGTTTTGTCTCTCAATGATGATAGCGAGAGCAACATTCTGAAAGGCATTCAGAACTGGAGTTGCTAACAGATCTGAGGGAGACATCATGAATCATGTTTTGGTGCTTGAAATGTTTCAACGTTTTTCAAACACTCAAACTTATTTAAACAAACAAACCATGTCTTGATGTAAAGACTTTTTGTGAGGACATGTGTTTTTGATCGCTTTTGTGAAAGTTAGCAGAAAGATGCTGACTGGCGACTCCGCATCATTTTTGTGTCAAGACGCGACACACCAACAAGAACCATAGCGACATGAGCAAGATATGTTCCCTTGTTGCTTGTGTGTGTAAAAGTGGCTGAGCTCTGGGAGTGGTTGACTTGGTTGCGTGGACGGTCTTAGTGAGTTAAGGACGACGTCCTGGACGCTGACCCAAGCAGAGGTTTCGAAGGCCTGTAGCCTTCCGCATGGTAGCGGAGCTGCCTGCTTGCTGCGCGTAAGTAGGAATGGATCCAGGTAGTGTGAGCCAAGGTGTGCAAGGTTGTCCTAGTCCTGGTATGGCTGAAAGAGGTGAAGGAAGTAGTGGTACCGGAAATGGTGGTTGTAACCGTGTTGACGGATTGCCGCCAGTGCTAAGAACGCCTAGTCAGCAAGGTAGTAGATCTGGGATGGATGGACAAACACCTGAAGTAAGTAACATGCCCCAGCAGCAGCCACAGCAAAAACAAGCAAATGTGTCACAGAACGTACAGGGATTTGCGAGCACGATAAACCTGGATGCAGGTGGTAAGGTAGGTCCGGTGCAGGGATGTCAGCAAGGAAATGTCCCCGGAATGCAAGGACCGGGACCAGCATGGTTTGCGTGTGCCAAGTTATGGTTGTGCGAGTATGCCTGGTGGACCAAGGTCTGGAGATTTTCCAAACTTGGGAGTGAACCCAATGAGTTGCCAAGGAAACATGCCGAGTGGCCCGGTTGGAGCGAGCTTGGGAGGTTTGACGCCTCAGGCGGCGCAGATCCAAGAGGTCATGGCCATGTTAGGTAGCATGAGTGAGGGACAGCTACAGACAGTGCAGCAGCATATGCAAGATCGTTTTGTAACTATGCAACAGAGAAGAGGGGTTCCAGAAGTGTTTGGTGATGGTCTTGGTAGGGCAGCTGATTCGTCGTTTGTGACTCCGCAGCCATTTGATGTTTTGCCTGGTTTTGGTGTTCAACAATCAAATCATGGAAATTCACAGCAATTGGATGTCTTCGCCAAAAGCGAAAAATGGTTGACACCGGCACCAACACCAGTAGGAACTTGGAAGACAAGAGAAGAAGAGGTGTTAGGTTGGGCTGGCTATTTGGATGAGTTGTCATCCTGGGCAGCTGGTGGAAGTTTAGAGTTTTCTGTAGAAATCCAGCATAGTAGCCGTTGGCCCGGTCCCATCAGATGGAGTGCTCTCAGTGGAGCACAACAGGCAAGGTCTCGAAGGCTTATGTCCATCTTAAAAGCTGCGTTTCACGACAACCCCAGGTGTGTGGCGTTGGTGAACGCCTTCAGCGAGGGTGTGGCATTACATGGAGTAGGATCTAGTGACAGAGTGGCAGTAGCAGTAAACCAACAAGCAAACGGGTTTGAACTGCTTAGGCAACTTACTCTTGAATTTTCTCTGAGGTCAAGATCCGAAGCGCTCTCACTAAGGACGCAGATTGCAGGGAAATCCTTTGTCCTGGCGGCGACACAGACATTGCCGAGTTCCTTGGTTAGTGATACTATCAGAAGAATTGACTATGAAGCTGCGAGGTTCTCAAGGTTGCTAGGAACTCTCCCTATGCAGGTGGACACCACAGGACTGAAGCTGGCAGATTCTGACATGCTAGTTGTTCTGTTGAAAAGCTTGCCTGAGACAGTGAAGAACTACGTTCTCCACCACAGCGGCGCAGACAATTACGAGTCCTACAGGAACGCTGCGATGCGGTGGGAAGAGCAACAGCGCCTGTTCAGCGATTTTGAGACAACAGGCCACAGCAAGAGATTGAGCTCCCTGGAGGGGAATGTAGAACATCATTCTCTTGATGCCGAACTCGTTGATGCGGTGGAAGGCAGATGCGGGAAGTGTGGAAGTCGGAAACACACTGCAGCAGCTTGTACCGCAGACGTTAGCAGGATTCGGTGCTTTAGATGCGGTAAGACCGGACACGTCAGCTTCAACTGCCCTGAGAGCCGAGAAGGTAAGGGTAGTGTAAGGACTGACACTTGGGACAAGAAAGGTTCCAAAGGAAAAGGCTCTAAAGGTAGCAAAGGAAAGGGAAAGAAAGGCAAGTTGAATGAAGTTTCAGAGGATTGGACCGACTGGACTGCTGAGAGTTGGGACGATGATGACTATTGGTGGCATGACCAATGGCCGGAGAGCTGTGATGGTCAATGGGGAGTTTCGCAGACATGGTGGGACGATGGTTCTGGATGGTATTGCGACGGGTATGGGTATACCTGGCAACAGGGACCAGTCCAAAGTGCGGAACCGAGTGCAAGTCACGACAATAAGTCTGATGTCCAAAAGACTGGCAGTGTCGGCAGCATGATCATAAATCCTTTGTTGTTTGACATGACATGTGAAACCACTGGAGGTCTTAGGTTTGTGCATGAGCATGAGGTTGCTGACATGGAAACCGAAATTAGGCTTGTGGTTGATTGCAAAGAGTTTGAAAATGAATTGGCTGACACGGGTTGTGTGCTGGCAGGGAGCTGCGACAGCTGTACTCATGAGTCAGAACAGAAAGATGAGCTGACTGACACGGGGTGTGTGCTGGCAAGAGGTTGCGACAGCTGTACTCGTGAGTCAGAAGTAGTCAAAAGTGAAGTGGCTGACATGGGTTGTGTGCTGGCAAGAGGTTGCGACAGCTGTACTCATGAGCCATGGTTTTGTGGTTTGAAGTGTGGAGATGAAGTTGGACTTGGTGACAGTTCCAACTTGGAGACACGTTTTGTTAATGACCCCAGCCGAGACTTGTGTGCCACTGTACCGATGAAAGTCGTTTTGGTGCGTGCACATGACTGGTTTGACGACCACAGTGAAGTTTCGGTTGAACAACAGATTGAACCTTATCTGAAGTTTTTGCGACCTCTGCTTTCACAGGTCGCTGACAACACCGATGCTTCTTGGTGGCTTCTTGACTCTGGTGCATCCACAAGTGTTTTGGCTGAGTCGAACTTGTCAGCCTTCAGGTCAGTGCTGCAGGACAGTGAGGGGTTAGGTGGCTACAAAGCTGCCAATGGATCCTCAGTCAACATGTCAGGCACTGCTGAGATTGGAGTACAGATGCACATGTCAGGCACATCAGGTGATGATTGGTGTTGGAAGAAAGCACGTTTGAATGTTTTGGTGGGTTCCATCCGGCACAACATTTTGTCAATCACTTCAGTGGCAGATTCGGGATGGAGATTCACACAAGGTCCAAAAGGTTTTGATTTGTTTCATGAAAAGCTTGGAATGCATTGTCTTGATGTTGCTTATTTTGCCAATTGTCCTTGGGTTCGTTTGTATCCAGATGTTGGTAGTAGTAGTGCATACAGGTCTGACTTGACTGTGAGTAACACTCATGACTTTTCTGTCGCAGCTGTGTCTGGAGGAGACGACAGTGAACTGGCACGTCACCGGAGACAGGGACATATTCCATTCAATCCGAATTGCTTGGAGTGTGCCAAGGGTCGTTCCGTATTTCAGCACAGAAGAGACAAAGGTGACAGGAAGGAGGTTTCGATTCAGGCCGATTTTGCATTCCTCAAGACATCAGGCGAGATCGCCGCAGACGAACTCCCAGGTTCGGTGAAGATCCTTGTGTTAACCGAGATGATGTCGAGGTGCATTGGCTATGTGGTGGTTGGAGAAGATGTCGAAGCAGCCAGGAGACAGATTGTTGTATGGCTTCAACATTTTGGGTTGACTTCGAAGGCAGTCTCCATTGACATCCACACCGATAGCGAGAGGGCCGTGGGAGAGATCATTGGAACCTCCACTGGCCGATACACGTTCGCTATTCGGAGAGCCGCGCCACAACAACATCGATCAATTGGGTCAGCTGAGCGAGCAGTTAGGGAATTAAAAGAATCCTTTTCTGTGTTAAGGGCTGATCTGAATGCACAAGGGTTGGATGTCACGTTTTCACATGAGAATTTGGTTGATGTTTTGACGTATTTGGCTTTGTGCAACAACCATTTTTCAACATCGAGAGGTTCAGACAGAAGTCCATTGGAAATGGTTTCAGGAAGGAAGTTATCCAAACCAGTTTCGACTTTGTTTGGTGCTCAGGTTTTGGCAGAGATTCCTGATTCAATTCGGCAGCATTCACCACTTTCCACAAGAAATGTTGAGTGCACCTTCATTCACATGGGATTGGAACGAGGTCCAGTTGTGCAGGGTCTCATTCGTGTGGATGGCAAAGCTGAGTTGATGCGTTTTGTAGCTAGGAACATCAGGGCTATTTCACCTTTGAGATGGGATTTGAATTCGGGACAGGGTGTTTTGACACAGTTTGACATTGGGACTGTAGGTAGTAGACCCCAAATTGTGAATGACAGTGGGACTGCACCAGCTGATATGAGCCAGCTACCTCCTGAAGAGTTGCGAAAGTTGAAAGGTCAGAGTTTACTGGCACCTTCACAGCCCAAACTTGTCTTGCCAGAGTCCAGCAGTGTGAGGAAGAAATCTGGTGAGTTGCGTTTGGCGCCAGCAGTGCCATTGGCAAGATCAAACGTTGTCGTGACTCCACAGGAAGTTCCAGCAGAGCCGTCTCGAGTTTCTGTCACTCCATCTCCTACGTCACCAGCAGATACTGCAGATGTAGCCATTGGTAGTCCTGAGAGTTCTGAAAGAACTTCACCTGACGTATCACGTTTTGAACCGACTCGTCGATGTCCAGCATGTGAGAGTGGCATGGAAGCACCTGGTATTAGGCACAACAAGGAATGTAGGAAGCGTTTTGCTGAGTTTGAGGAACAACGGAGAAAGGAAAGACGTGTTGAACCTGCACTCTCTCAGGAGAGCCCTGTAGTTGTACCCCAGGTTCAGGTGCCAGTAGAAGAGGTCGATGATGAAGAATTGGTACCAACACCTGAGTCCGCTCGGCGACAGCCGGAAACACAGGTTGAGTACACTAGAAGGTTTAAAAGGAAAGCTGAGACCGACCGAGAACAGTTGGAAAGAGAGATCCGTGAAGATTCTGAGGAACTGCTTCAAACAAACATGGATTTTGATTGGTTTTGGGTTGGTAGTGGTGAGCCTGTGTTGGTTGCGAGTTTGGGTACACTTGAAGGTCCAGCGTCTTTTGCTCCGGCAACATCTCCAGAAATGTTTTCTGGTTCTCTTGATTCTGTTTGTTTCAATCGAGGCAATGAGCATGATTTTGTGAAGATGCGTCTTGGAGGTCAGGATGTCTTGGTTTGGAAACCGGACAGTATCATAGATGACCAGAGTTTGCAAGAGCTTGATTTGGAACAAGGTTTCAAAGGTATGCAAGAGGAGGTTAGGAACTTGGAACACTGCAAGACTGGCCGCATCATCACCCAGTCAGAACTGGACGACATGAAGAAGGCTGTTCCGAACCTTCGTTTGATCCAGTCGAGGTGGGTTGCAGCTTACAAAAGCAGTGAGAGGGTTCGAACCAGGATTGTTGCGAAGGACTTCAATCGTGGCTCTTCAGCTAGATCTTTGGGATTTAGTAGTCCTACCCCTTCGATTGAAAGTGTTCATTTGGTGCTTGCAATGGCAGCGACACGGAAGATGCTTTTGCGTGCATTGGACGTGAGTCATGCCTTCATGCATAGCCCATTGGGAACTGGTGTACATGTTGTCTTGAAAATGCCGTTGTCGATTAGCTTTCCATCAGGTGAAGCGACCTACTATTTGCTTGAGAAGGCATTAAACGGGTTACGTGATGCTTCGCTGGCATGGTTACAGCTTTTGACATTTACGGTTGAACATGTAGGCCTTTGGTCTGATTCGTTGGAACCATGTGTGTATGGTGGACAGATTGTGAAAGATGGTCATGAGATTGGGTTTTGTTTGTGTGTTGTGTATGTTGATGACATTCTGTTGTTGTCGACCACTAAGGAAGCCGAAGAACATGTGGTTGCAACTTTGTCGTCTGTAGTGCCTGTGAAGACAGCTGGAGAGATCGGAGAAGAGGGAGGATCCCTGACCTTTATTGGTCGTGTTATCAAGAGAGAGAGAGAGAGAGATTCCTCTGAGATCACTCTGGGTGTCGATCCACATTATCTTGACTCTACGTTTCTGGATTATGGTGTTACTCGTGGGTCTGAGAATGTTCCTGACATTTCGGGACATCTGGAGAGCGATTCAAGCTCCGCATTGCAACTTGTGAGATCCATGGACGTGCCACGACGTTCACGACACATTGAAATAAGATTGCATTGGTTACGAGAGCAAATGAGAGAGGGTTTGTTGAAATTGAGACACAGGAGCGGTGTTGAAAATCCAGCAGATCTTTTCACTAAATGCTTGAGTGCTAAAGCTTTCTATAAACACCGTTATGCTCTTGGGATTGTTGTACCAGATGGTTTGACAGCTGAGTTGGCAGAACTTCGTGAGCTGAGTGTGTTGCAGCAAGTGTTGCCTCAGGGTTCTTCAATTGCGATTGTGGAACTGTGTTGTTCGGAACATTCGAACTTGAGAAAGGTCTGTGAAGTTTCGAAGGTCCCATACATTGGTGTAGTTGCTAAGGTGCAGAGTTCTGGAACGTTGAGTCGTGTAGCTGTTTGCATTCGACAGTGGAAGAATTCATCATGTCCACCGTGGGTGCATATTCATGCATCGACTCCTTGTGGAAGTGGAAGTCCGCTTCGCAATTTTAATCCGGACTCAGTCACTGAAAAGGACCAGGAATGGGATGAGATCATCAACGCGATTGGTGGTTACTTCAAACATGCAGACTCATGTTCGTTTGAGCTTCCAGAACGAAATACCATTTGGTCCCGACCTGAGACAGTGAATCTTTTGGAGAGTTTTGACATGAGGCATGAGGCTTTGGTGAGGCTGTGCAAGACTGGATGTCAGAACAAGGATGGTATTCCGATTGGAAAGACATTGAAGTTTGTTTCCCATTCAGCTTGGTTTGCACTAAATCTTCACTCCAAACTTTCTACATGCACATGGCAGACTCATGCAGAACTTTATCAAATCAACTATACTGAAACAGCGTTTTACAACCGCAAGTTGGCAAGATACATTTTGATTGCAGTCAAACATGCTTCGAAGAAGAGTTGAATTTGCGTTTAAAAGGGGGACCCTGTGACAGAGAGAGACAGAAGTTGGATCCACGTTTCGTTTCATTTCGTTTCATTTTCTGTTTGCACGTTTTTTTTCAAACAAACGTTGCCAAAGACAAACAGGAGTTTTCACCATGTTCCATTTGGTGCAGAGTTTTGTTGCGCGATGCTGTAAGATGCAGTGTCTGTGCGCAGCGCAGAACAATCTGAAAGGTTACTGATCCTATCACGACTGTGATGGCGGTTCGACACTTCGTTTCACGTTCTAGGTTGATTGCTCCTAAGAGTTTAGCCACGGTCTAGTGCTTTTTCACTACCGGACGCGGTTTGGTTTGTAGCCATGGCCAAGTCTGGATGGACAGATGAAGATGAGAAAGCTTTGCTTGGTCTTCTTCAGAAGAAGTGGCACAGTGAGAATTCAGGGTCAGGCTATGCAGCCGGATCCAGTATTTTGACTCCTTTGGAGAGTCAAGGAGCAATGACAGATGGAAGCAAGCGACTTCGTGAGGCTCTGGATGATGATGAATTCGATGTGATTTCTTCGGCAGCTGAACCTTTGAGTGCGCAGTTGCCTGTGATGCCTATCCCAATCTTTCCTGGGATCGCCGATAAGGTCCTTGATCAGCTTACTGCTGATTTGGTGCCTGAAGGCATGAGTTTTCGAGATTGGAGCAGAACGAAGTTTGCGTTTGGAAAGTTTGCCAATGAAGGCAAAACATACCGTGAGGTATATGTTGATGATGAGATGGCCGGATATTGCAAATGGAGTATGTGTCACCTGGGAAACAAGAGTACGAGTCCAATTGCAAAGGATTGGTATTCTTTTCTCTGCGCATGCAAGGTTGTGGAGGACTCTGGAAAGGTTGGAAAGCCAAAGGGTTGCTTCACTGGAACTTCAGTGCAGAGGCAGCTGGGTGATTGAGAGTATCCTCATTGGTGCAAAGGCGAGGAAAAGACTACGAGCTGGTTGTTCATTGGATGGTGGACAACGGGACAATTCGTACTACATGTATTGACCTATCGAACTTGTGCGATATGTGCTGAAGTCTGGATGGGTTACAGCTATACATGGAAGGAGTTCATCTCAAAAGGGGGTGTGAAAATATGACATCTGTGAGGAGATGTCCGACATCTGTGGTGAGATGAATCCATTTGGTCTTTTCTGCATTGGAAGAAGTGAATTTGTTTTTCATCTTGATGATGAGCTCAACCGTGATGGTTGACATCGTATTTGCACGTTTCATGTTTTGCACGTTTTATTGGAGATGACGAAACCCAACAACGATATACTTTTCGTCTTCTTTGAGTACTTTGATTGCACGGAGAACATCGTGAGGATTTGAATTTGTATAGTGACATGGAAAATCAAACCATTTTCCATATGTTTTGCTTTAGTTTTTGCCGGCAGAACGATGGCAGAATCATCGCAGAATGATCGCAGAAGTACACGAAGGAATCGTGAGAAGATCGTAGAATTCATTTTGTTACTTCGGAAGAAGGAACTTTGTTTGACATTGATCGGAGAAGTGTAGTTTGTTTTGTCTCTCAATGATGATAGCGAGAGCAACATTCTGAAAGGCATTCAGAACTGGAGTTGCTAACAGATCTGAGGGAGACATCATGAATCATGTTTTGGTGCTTGAAATGTTTCAACGTTTTTCAAACACTCAAACTTATTTAAACAAACAAACCATGTCTTGATGTAAAGACTTTTTGTGAGGACATGTGTTTTTGATCGCTTTTGTGAAAGTTAGCAGAAAGATGCTGACTGGCGACTCCGCATCATTTTTGTGTCAAGGCGTGACACACCAACAAGAACCATAGCGACATGAGCAAGATATGTTCCCTTGTTGCTTGTGTGTGTGTAAAAGTGGCTGAGCTCTGGGAGTGGTTGACTTGGTTGCGTGGACGGTCTTAGTGAGTTAAGGACGACGTCCTGGACGCTGACCCAAGCAGAGGTTTCGAAGGCCTGTAGCCTTCCGCATTCATTGTCACAAAAGCAAGGTACTTGTCCAACATTGCCGCATGGGGGGGACAGGGGGCATTCTACGCCTCTGCGCTTTCCTGACACTATTGCTGCCCCTCCAACCCAACTCACAGCAAGAAAGTGAAATGCGCGCAGCGCTGTAGAATGCAGTGAAACGCGCACGGCGCTGTGAAACGCAGTGAAACGCACAGTGAAACACAGCACGAAACGCGGTAATTTACGACGTTTTCGTGCTTGCGGGAAGAAAAAAAGCTGGGACCTTTTTGAATGCAGCAGCCCTTGCTTCTACTTAAAACGCAAAACCATTGTAAATTACAACGTTTCGCGCTGTGTTTCACTGTGTGTTTCACTGTGCGTTTCACTGCGTTGCAAGCGTCGTGCGCGTTTCACTGTGCGTTTCACTGTGCGTTTCACTGCGTTTCACAGCGCCGTGCGTATTTCACTGCAGCCCAAAGTCTGCCGTGGCAAGTTTCCAATCAGCAACGCTATAAAATGTTCTTCTGGTCCTGTAAATCTTCAACGCGTCTGCGAGAACCACCCGAGCTTGAAAAGAAAAGCTTGCAAACGATTGACGACCAGTCTTCTGCCCAACACTACGAACTGCTACGAGATGGTCTAAGATGCAGATGCCTGATAATCACGAGTAACAGCAACTCCGTTTTTAGCAGTCGGGCAAGCTGCCAAAACCAGGCCCACCAGCTGGGGCCTCCCCAGTTGTTCTTTGTGTCTGAATAGTTTTGCACCATTCCTGACAATGATTTTCAATTTTTAACACATTTTCTCAGAATTTAAAATGTTTTTTGAAAAAGGTTTCTTGCTATTGAAAAACAATTGCCAGGGTTAGCTAACTAGATGTTAACTCTTCTTAATTAACATAACTCTACTCAACAAGTTATAACAAACCGGTTTATGTAAGAAGCGCCCTGCGGCCTTTTGCACCCTGCGGCCTTCATGCGCCCTTCGTCCTGCAGCTTTTTGAGCCCTTCGGCCTTTTGACCCCCGGCGGAAGACAGTTTTTGGTTACAAGTGGTCCTTGCACTTGAAACTGCTAAGTGTCCACAGTCTGACCGTGTATGATGAAATCGATGACATTTGTCTGCGCAGTTGCCTGTGATGCCTATCCCAATCTTTCCTGGGATCGCCGACAAGGTCCTTGATCAGCTTACTGCTGATTTGGTGCCTGAAGGCATGAGTTTTCGAGATTGGAGCAGAACGAAGTTTGCGTTTGGAAAGTTTGCCAACGAGGGCAAAACATACCGAGAGGTCTATGTCGATGATGAGATGGCCGGATATTGCAAATGGAGTATGTGTCACCTGGGAAACAAGAGTACAAGTCCAATTGCAAAGGATTGGTATTCTTTTCTCTGCGCATGCAAGGTTGTGGAGGACTCTGGAAAGGTTGGAAAGCCAAAGGGTTGCTTCACTGGAACTTCAGTGCAGAGGCAGCTGGGTGATTGAGAGTATCCTCATTGGTGCAAAGGCGAGGAAAAGACTATGAGCTGGTTGTTCATTGGATGGTGGACAACGGGACAATTCGTACTATATGTATTGACCTGTCGAGCTTGAGCGATATGTGCTAAAGTCTGGATGGGTTACAGCGTATACCTATGGAATGGAGTTCATCTCAAAAGGGGGTGTGAAAATTTGACATCTGTGGTGAGATGAATCCATTGGTCTTTTCATTGGTCTTTTCTGCATTGGAAGAAGTGAATTTGGTTTTCACCTTGATGGTGAGCTCAACCGTGATGGTTGACATCGTATTTGCACGTTTCATGTTTTGCACGTTTTATTGGAGATGACGAAACTCAACAACGATATACTTTTCGTCTTCTTTGAGTACTTTGATTGCACGGAGAACATTGTGAGGATTTGAATTTGTATAGTGACATGGAAAATCAAACCATTTTCCATACCTTTTGCATAAGTTGTCGTCGACGAAGTGCACGAAGGAATCGTGAGAAGATCGTAGAATTCATTTTGTGACTTCGGAAGAAGGAACTTTGTTTGACATTGATCGGAGAAGTGTAGTTTGTTTTGTCTCTCAATGATGATAGCGAGAGCAACGTTCTGAAAGGCATTCAGAACTGGAGTTGCTAACAGATCTGAGGGAGACATCATGAATCATGTTTTGGTGCTTGAAATGTTTCAACGTTTTTCAAACACTCAAACTTATTTAAACAAACAAACCATGTCTTGATGTAAAGACTTTTTGTGAAGACATGTGTTTTTGATCGCTTTTGTGAAAGTTAGCAGAAAGATGCTGACTGGCGACTCCGCATCATTTTGTGTCAAGGCGTGACACACCAACAAGAACCATAGCGACATGAGCAGACATTTCTGTGCTTGTGTGTTTGGTAAAAGTGGCTGAGCTCTGGGAGTGTTTGACTTGGTTGCGTGGACGGTCTTAGTGAGTTAAGGACGACGTCCTGGACGCTGACCCAAGTAGGTTTCGAAGGTTGAAGTAACCTTCCGCATGGTAGCGGAGCTGCCTGCTTGCTGCGCGTAAGTAGGAATGGACCCAGGTAGTGCGAGCCAAGGTGTGCAAGGTTGTCCTAGTCCTGGTATGGCTGAAAGAGGTGAAGGAAGTGGTGGTTGTAACCGTGGTGACGGATTGCCACCTGGCACCGGAAATGGTGGTTGTAACCGTAGTGACGGATTGCCGCCAGTGCTAAGAACGCCTAGTCAGCAAGGTAGTGGATCTGGGATGGATGGACAAACACTTGAAGTAAGTAACATGCCCCAGCAGCAGCCACAGCAACAACAAGCAAATGTGTCACAGAACGTACAGGGATTTGCGAGCGCGACAAACCTGGATGCAGGTGGTTCAAGGAGGTCTGGTGCAGGGATATCAACAAGGAAATGTCCCCGGAATGCAAGGACAGGGACCAGCATGGTTTGGTGCGCAATGGATTCCCCAACAACAAACGTTTATGCAACAGAATTCGCAAGCGCGTGTGCCAAGTTATGGTTGTGCGAGTATGCCTGGTGGACCAAGGTCTGGAGATTTTCCAAACTTAGGAGTGAACCCAATGAGTTGCCAAGGAAACATGCCGAGTGGCCCGGTTGGAGCGAGCTTGGGAGGTTTGACGCCTCAGGCGGCGCAGATCCAAGAGGTCATGGCCATGTTAGGTAGCATGAGTGAGGGACAGCTACAGACAGTGCAGCAGCATATGCAAGATCGTTTTGTAACTATGCAACAGAGAAGAGGGGTTCCAGAAGTGTTTGGTGATGGTCTTGGTAGGGCAGCTGATTCGTCGTTTGTGACTCCGCAGCCATTTGATGTTTTGCCTGGTTTTGGTGTTCAACAATCAAATCATGGAAATTCACAGCAATTGGATGTCTTCGCCAAAAGCGAAAAATGGTTGACACCGGCACCAACACCAGTAGGAACTTGGAAGACAAGAGAAGAAGAGGTGTTAGGTTGGGCTGGCTATTTGGATGAGTTGTCATCCTGGGCAGCTGGTGGAAGTTTAGAGTTTTCTGTAGAAATCCAGCATAGTAGCCGTTGGCCCGGTCCCATCAGATGGAGTGCTCTCAGTGGAGCACAACAGGCAAGGTCTCGAAGGCTTATGTCCATCTTAAAAGCTGCGTTTCACGACAACCCCAGGTGTGTGGCGTTGGTGAACGCCTTCAGTGAGGGTGTGGCATTACATGGAGTAGGATCTAGTGACAGAGTGGCAGTAGCAGTAAACCAACAAGCAAACGGGTTTGAACTGCTTAGGCAACTTACTCTTGAATTTTCTCTGAGGTCAAGATCCGAAGCGCTCTCACTAAGGACGCAGATTGCAGGGAAATCCTTTGTCCTGGCGGCGACACAGACATCGCCGAGTTCCTTGGTTAGTGATACTATCAGAAGAATTGACTATGAAGCTGCAAGGTTCTCAAGGTTGCTAGGAACTCTCCCTATGCAGGTGGACACCACAGGACTGAAGCTGGCAGACTCAGACATGCTAGTTGTTCTGTTGAAAAGCCTGCCTGAAACAGTGAAGAATTACGTTCTCCACCACAGCGGCGCAGAAAATTACGAGTCCTACAGGAACGCTGCGATGCGGTGGGAAGAGCAACAGCGCCTGTTCAGCGATTTTGAGACAACAGGCCACAGCAAGAGATTGAGCTCCCTGGAGGGGAATGTAGAACATCATTCTCTTGATGCCGAACTCGTTGATGCGGTGGAAGGCAGATGCGGGAAGTGTGGAAGTCGGAAACACACTGCAGCAGCTTGTACCGCAGACGTGAGCAGGATTCGGTGCTTTAGATGCGGTAAGACCGGACACGTCAGCTTCAATTGCCCTGAGAACAGAGAAGGTAAGGGAATTGTAAGGACTGACACTTGGGACAAGAAAGGTTCCAAAGGAAAAGGCTCTAAAGGTAGCAAAGGAAAAGGAAAGAAAGGCAAGTTGAATGAAGTTTCAGAGGATTGGACCGACTGGACTGCTGAGAGTTGGGACGATGATGACTATTGGTGGCATGACCAATGGCCGGAGAGCTGTGATGGTCAATGGGGAGTTTCGCAGACATGGTGGGACGATGGTTCTGGATGGTATTGCGACGGGTATGGGTATACCTGGCAACAGGGACCAGTCCAAAGGGCGGAACCGAGTGCAAGCCACGACAATAGGTCTGATGTCCAAAAGACTGGCAGTGTCGGCAGCATGATCATAAATCCTTTGTTGTTTGACATGACATGTGAAACCACTGGAGGTCTTAGGTTTGTGCATGAGCATGAGTTTGCTGACATGGAAACCGAAAATAGGCTTGTGGTTTGTTAGCGAAAATAAGCAACACCTCTTTGAGAATCAAAGATGAATGCCTTATTTTCACGACAACAAAAATTTGTCCCAGTGGGACAAATTAACAAGACCAAAAAAAAAATCTCTGAAACCACCAAACAAACAAACACAAACAGTAAACAGTTTGTTGGTTGTCTCCCTGTTTAACTGGAAACATCGATGATACTTCATGTTCACATGTGTGATTTTTCATTCGTTTGATGTTTTCCGTTTCAAGGGAGGGTGGGTGGGAATTCCACCCTTTTTAAGAGGGCAGCGTTGGCAATGGGCAAAGCAGTGGCGCGTGGCCAAGCGTTGCTTCGGTCTCCTGTGGTTTTTCAACCAGTGGTACCTGTTCCATTTCCGTATCGGCTGTGCATTTTGTCAGTGATTTCAGGTTTTGGCACTGCATTTGTGATTTTCTTCGCCTGGATTTGGACTCTTTAGGAGATCGTCTTTTATGCAACACAGGTCACAACCTCGGCTTCCTGTGTTTAGGCCGCTGGTGCCACATCGACCATTGCAATCTGATTCTACATCTTGCAGTTACATTCTTGCAGGTGGTGGTTCTGCAGTTTTGTTGCAACACAGCATCCTGTCGTATTTGTACACGCCTGGTGCTAGGAATCCAGATATTTTTCATTTGGGTAACACTGCGCCTGCCATTCGTATCATTACAGGTTCCTGGACACAGGTGGACACTCCCAGCGTGTCTTCTCAACGGGCAGAAAATGACTGAGGCCACAGATACGAATCCTGACCTTTTTCCTATGGGAGATTTTGCGGGGTCAGGTTTTGATGTTGGATACCCATATGGTGGTGAACAGTCTGAACCCTTTTTTGATGACGCCAGGGTTGATCCATCTGAAACAGTGGGGGACCAATTGGACGACTGGGATGTTACGGCAGTAAACTTTGCTGGTTCAGTGTTGGACGGTTTGCATGTTTTCACTTCCGGTGATTTTCAAAATGCATTGGACAGAGCATGGCAATCTTTGGAGCCGGCGCCACAGTGGACGATGCCTTGGGAAACGGGCGTGTGGAAACATATTTTTGATGTGTCAGAGCGTTCAAGTAGCTTGACAATGCCTGTTTTGAGTAGACCTGCAGTGGCTCCTCTGCCAGATGTCTTGCCAGTGCAACACCCGGCTTTGAAAAGCAGGCGCAGTTGCAGCTGAACCTCAGGCCTGGCAACAAGTGGTCATGGCCTCGGATGTGGCGTCATGGCAGGAGCTTCATGAAGCCAAGCTGGACGTGGCTTTGAAACGCTGGTATGACGTGGTGATCATGTTTCCAACGTCATTTATCTTGGTGGCTCAACTGGCTGAATTACCCACCTTGGGTGAGCAAATGTCCATGATGAGAGATGTTTTGAGTGGCAGATCACCTTTGACCTTGTTGAAACGAGTGAACTCCATTACACGGTACATGACATTTCTGCGCAATCACGGGATGACAGCGCCTGGGGTTGAGTCAGACTTGTATGCTTTTCTCAAGGAGCAAAGGTCTGAAGGCGCACCTCAGTCGAGACTTGCAGCTGTGATTGAGTCCATCAGGTTCATGGAGCATGTGTTAGGCCTCAATGGTTTGACAGACCTGCTGTCCAAGCGCTGCTTAGGTGCGGCAAAGCAGACAACAGCTGGGCCAAACCGTCAGGCAGCACCGCTGACAGTTGCAGAGCTGCGGGTACTTCATGACATCCTTGCTTCACCTGATGCAG
The DNA here is from genome assembly GCA_947184155.2 of Cladocopium goreaui. Taxonomy (NCBI): domain Eukaryota; class Dinophyceae; order Suessiales; family Symbiodiniaceae; genus Cladocopium; species Cladocopium goreaui. Next base: position 88,922 of record CAMXCT020003101.1, on the reverse strand, counting down.
ATGTTTGGGATCGTAACATGGCTGGCGCTTTCCTGGGATGTGTTTATACAAGGTCGAGGTGGTCAGATTTTCAGCACTCGAATGAAATGACAGCAGATCCACACCCTCATTGTCCTGAGTTTGTGGAGTTATCCATTTCAGAGTACAAGACAAAGTATGCAAATGCTTGGAGGGGTGGTTTGCTTACAGCAGTGGCCCCAGCCATCGGTGTGTCGGCAGAGAACTGGGCGCAGAACTGGCTGGTAGTTAGAAACATGTTGCAGGCACCTTTGCATGAGGATTTTCCCATCATGCCAGCACCGAACGCTGCAGGGGAGGCCACCAAAAGGCCCCTTACCACTAAGGAAGTTGCGGAGTGGATCCGTTTGCTTTTGAGGAGAGGTGGCATAGCAATGGGTGAACGCAGAATTTCATCCCATAGTGCCAAAGCCACCATCCTTTCATACTTAGCGAAGTATGGAGCAGAGATATCAGTGCGTGAGATTTTGGGGGCCCATGTTTCCCACTTGCAGTCGGTCATCAGATATTCAAGAGACGCCCTGGCTGAGCCCTTGCGGGTTATGGCACGCATGCTGGCTGACATACGCAGTGGCATTTTTATGCCGGACACCACAAGGTCTGGATACTTTTCAATGAACTTGGACCCAGCCACAGAGGAGATTGACAGTACAGTTATTCTGGTCAGTGATGATGAGGACGTTAAGCATGAGATGGCACAGGTGGAACAAATTGCTGAGTCTGACAGTGAGGACGAAGCTGACACCTGTTCAAGCTCAGATGAAAGTGCAGTGGCATCTGCAAGGTGCAGTCGACCCGTAACCGTGCCAAAGGCGCCGGTGGGCTTCAAGATGTACCAGCACACCAAGAGCCGCATGCTTCACCTCATGGAGTTGGAGCACCATAGGGTGTTCCAGTGTGGAAGGATGGCTGGGGAAAAGCATGAGATTTCCCAGGCCAGCAAACTCCGTTGGGACACCCCTTGCTGTGGCCGATGTTGGCGCACAGCTGGGCACCCGCTCGTGTCTAGGGTCGGATGAATGAGCCAGACAACATGAGCGCTGGACCTTTGCAGCCAAACACTTGGCAACGCAGAGCTATGAGCCTTCTTGTGGAAAAAATTTGACAGGCAGCATCTCCTTGTGCAAATCATTCACCAGTTAGTGTCAACATGAGACACGGTGAGAACGCACACATTGAAAACCACCTGTCAAACATTTCATTCCACTTGTCATACATGTCGGCTCCAGGTGTGCAACATGAAGTGCATGATACGTTTGTTTGGCTCATTTCATCATGCATGTCAGGAACGTCCAGACCTTAACCCAGGCACTCTCAACTTGTTGCAAATTGCATAAGTGAGCATGTCATATAGATACAGAAGTTGATAAACCACACTCCATTCTAAATACACCCTCTTTTGGATCTGACCCAGTTTTTCTTTCACTTTGACAGCTGGTTCATTGTTTCTTTTGTTGTAGGGACCTCAAACGCTACCCGTTGCTGAAACATGGCACTGGTGGAATCAGAGGCCGCTTTTCAAAAGCGTTGTGATGAACTGGAGGACCAGCTCTACACGAAGTGTAAGGCCCAGGACATCACGTCTTTTTCAACTCTGGCATTTTCGTTGGGGTCACCTCAGAACCAAGTCAGTGAAACAGAGCTGTCAGATTTGGCGGGAAAAATTCATGGAGGAGTGGCCACAGTGGGGAACACAGCCAACATAAGGAGACTCCATTTTGAGGCTTGTACATTTCTTATGGCAGATATGAAGTCGCAGGTAACAGCAACTGACCCGTCAGAGCCTGTGCGTAAACTTCCATTTGTTGAAAAGCAGAATCGCCTTGAAATGCAGAAGCGCCGAATCAGTGGGTTGTCGCACCGACCTGAGCAGCAGCCAGCCCACCAGTTGATTGACCAGGTGTACAACTTGATAGAGTCAGGTGCCATCATTTACATTCATCCCTCAAAGTGCCATTCAAGGGAACACGAGATTCAGAATGAGGCAAAACAGAAGACCAAGCAAATCGTTACCCTTGAACAGGGGGCCTTGAAAACAACCACAGCCAATGCCATGACAGACATTGACACTTCCACTGAGTTGAAGGTTTACTTTGCTTTGATGCGACGGCACTTGGCTTTCGAGATGCTTCATTTGCTTTCCTGGGAGTTGTGTCAACTTTGGTTGGACAAGCTCATGACCGTGCTGATCTCAGATGCTCCAGCAAATTTTTCAGCAGTTGGAGTGAGTCAGATTCTCAAAGCTGATCGGGAGATGTTTACATTGCTTGCCATGGAACATACAGATGGTTTGAAAGCATTGCCTGGCAGAGAGCCGCCGTTGGACAAAACGTTCAAGCGCCTGATGCACGACCCACGCATCAATGTTCATTTGATTGCATACCCAAAGCAGCAGCCAGTTGCACCGAAAACCCCAAAGCGTCCTGGTGATGAGCCTGGAGATAAACCAAGTCCTAAAAAGCCAAAAAACCAGCCGCCGAAGCCCGTGCCTCAGATGCCAGCTGAGTTGAAAGGGTTGACAAGTAGGACTGCAGACGGCAAACCCATTTGCTGGCATAGGAACCTTAAGAAAGGGTGCAATAACACAGTCAAGAATGGCCGGTGCAGATTTGGGATGCACGTATGCATGAAGTGTCACAAAACGGGACACGGAGCAGCAGATTGCCCTGGTTGACTAGAAACATCAGATCAACAGGGTGCATGTGAGCCAAGGCCTTGTACAGTGGGCCATCCAATTTTTGCTCAAGATTTTCCAATGTGTCCTATAAAGGATGTCGATCGGCCTGGTCCCATTAGTCAGACGCAGCCTGCCAGCCATCAGTTGCCTGGCGATTCAATGTGCAATAAGGGTACAGGACTGGTCCTTGAGATTTTTGCCGGATCGTGTCGGCTCAGCAAAGCTTGTCGTGGAATTGGCCTACAAGCATTGTCGGTGGATAAAGACTTGAGTAGAGCAGAAAACGCAGCAGTTGCAAAATATGACTTGTGTGATAAGAATCATTTTTCAATACTGGAGGGCTTGGTCAAAGCCGAGAGGCATCGGCTCTTGCATGCGCACTTCGCGCCCAGTTGTGGGACCGCTTCCAAAGCCCGGGAGCGTTTGGTCCCTGGATTGCCTAAAGAGCGCCAACCACGGCCCCTTAGGTCCGAGGAGAAGCCTGATGGCCTTGACAATTTGACTTCAAGTGAAGCTGCAAGGGTGATATCAGCCAACGATTCATATGAAGCCGCAGTGAGGCTCATCTTGCTCTTGGTGGATCTGGGAATTTCGGTCTCAGTAGAGAACCCTAAGAACTCACTTTTCTGGTTGACATCAATGATGCAAAGGCTCTACAAGGCAGTCAAAGGAGGTCATGAGACCATTTTTCACAGTTGCATGCACGGTGGCACCCGAGACAAAGCAACAAAGTTTTGGTCTTTTAACCCTCGCGCCCCAGAAATAAACCTGTTTGCATCATTGGCTCTGGAGTGTGACAGGAGCCATCCACACCAGTCATGGCGGCCTCGGTTTGTTGATGGCCGATGGATTTTTCCAACCAAGGACGAAGCTGCATACCCAGTTCTTCTGTGTGAACGCATGGCAAGCATCCTTTTGCAAGAAGCAACCTGCCGAGGCTTAGCACCAGATGACAGTTTGACACAGCAGCTGCAACACGACAGCGCAGTCGGAAAAAGGCAGTTGTTCACTACACAACCTCGTCAGCAGAAGTTGCGGCCGATTTTGTCTGAGTTTGGTCATTTTCTAGTCATGGCAGTAAGCCTGGAGGATGCTTCAAAATTGCAGTTGGAAAAACTTTGTCCTAAGGGTTCAAAAATAGTGTCACGTCAAATTCAATGGGGGTTTAGGCGGGACGTTTTCATGACCCAAAAGGGTGCCACCATGGTCTCCCATTTGGATGATGGAGAAACCTTCGAACTGGTGAAAGTAGGCGTTCCAAGAGATCCAACCGAGTTCATTGCAGCTGCAGTGGCATTAGGGCATCCACGTTTCTTGCTTGCAAGGGTGAGTAGTGAGGCTGAAGTTGCTGTGGATCATCTTTTGGGGAATGCGGCGAAACTTTCTTTGCTTAGAGCCCGGTTTTTGAAAAAATGGTTGCAAAGGGCAAAAGAGTTGCATGAACATGAGGAGGATTTGCACTCCAAGTTGCCTGCACACTTGCGCAGGGTCCTGGCAGGCAAACGCCTCTTATTGTGGCGTGAAATTTTGCTTGAACTAGGATACCAAGATGCCAAGGTGGTGGACGAAATCATCCGAGGTTTCCCTATGACAGGTTGGACCGAAGAATCAGGAGTTTTTGTGCCTGATGTGCGGCCTCCAGACATGACCGTGGATCAATTGCGGGGCATTGCACTTGGACTGAACCATGCAGTGGTGGAATCGTTGGCACAGGCCGGAGATTCAGAGTTGGATGTCCCGGCTTGGGAAGAAACCCAGGCAGAGATTCAGAATGGGTGGCTAGAACCTTGTGAAGTTTCAGATTTGCGTGTGGTGCATGTAGCCAAACGCTTTCCTTTGCAGCAGGGCGGTAAATTGCGGTTGATCGACGATTTTTCAGCAGCTGGAGTTAACCAAACGGTGGGCATGGCCGAAAAACTCAGGGTGGAGTCGGTGGACGAGCTGACGGCCACCATCCTTGTGATGTTGAAAAAATGCGGTGAAAGTGCTCTGCTGAATCTTGTGGGTAGGACGTTTGACTTGAAAAGCGCTTATAAGCAATTTGGGGTCGACGTCGAGCACCAAAAAACTCTCAGGATTGCCCAGCGTCACCCGGGCGGCGGAGTCAAGTTCTTTGCGGTCCAATCGCTACCGTTCGGGGCCACAGCCTCTGTCTCTTCATTCTTGCGCATAGCAGCTTCCATTAAGTTCATTGGCACGGTGGGGCTGCGGCTCATTTGGACCAATTTCTTTGATGATTATACTGCTTTGTGTACCAGGCAGACGGCTCAAGAGGTGACCTTCTGTGTAGAGTCCTTGTTGCGTTTGCTTGGAGTGAAATATGCTGAGACGGGCCCCAAGGCCCCAGACTTTGCGGAGAAGTTCAAACCCTGGGGTTGGAATTCGACTTGTCTGAAACCGACCATGGGTCTTTTGTCTTAGGTCACACTGACAAAAGACGAGAAGAGCTCCTAGCCACATTGCATGAATTTTTGCAGGTCGAGACGGTAGAGGTGAAAGCGCTGGAGAAACTGCATGGTCGGTTGGTGTGGTTCAGTTCCTATGTTTTTGGCCGAGAGTTGAATACTGCAGTGAGGGTGATTTCGAGATACGCAAGGTTCAAAACCAAAACCATCAACAAGCCCGATGACCTGAACCATGCGTTGAAATTTCTGGCGGAGGAACTGGTCAGAGCCAGACCAGTCCAAGTCTCCCTATCTCATTCCAGCACCTTCTTTGTCTTCACGGATGGAGCGTTTGAACCCACTTCCAATACACCTGCCACTGTTGGTGGCCTACTAGTTGATGAATGGGGAAGGTCATTAGAGTTCTTTGGGTTGCCTGTTCCACAGACCTTGCTGGACCAATTCCTGGAACATTCAGAACATCCAATATATGAGCTTGAGATCCTCCCAGTCCTGGTAGCCATCAGGATATGGGCCAAGTTGTTGGAGAAGAGCCACGTTGTGTTTTACTTAGACAATACTGCAGCACATAGTGCCTTTGTCCGTGCGGAGGGAGCCACCCCAGCGGCAGCAGGCATGGTGCGAGACTTTGTCAAGTATGAGAAGTTGTTAGGTTTGTTACCATGGTTCGGACGAGTCCCGTCCGCTAGCAACCCAGCAGACGACGCATCTAGGCTGAACTTTAACGTGGCCTGGCTTACCCAAGCCAAACTTCTCTCAGTGGTTCTTCCTGCACACTTAAGTCAGTGGGGTATATCAACGGGTGTTCCGGAAGCATGCAACCGGAAAGCTTGACCCTACGCAGATAGCATCATCTGCCACCTTCCTGTGACAAAAACATGATTTGTTCGCTACAGGTTGAAACTGCAACCTTTCCTGTCTTTACCCCGACTGTGCATTCGAAGTGAATCCGCGACAAAAAGAGAGGCAGCATTCCACCGCCACGTTTTCATTTCAGTGATGTCCATTGTTTGTTTGTTTCGATTTGCTTTTGTGATTTATCCGCATGTCCTTGTGCAGTTTGATGATCACGATTTGGAAACACACTTTCGATGGCGCGCGTATCCTCGAGATATTTGTTGTTATATATTATTCTTCTTGATGTTTTATTGTTAGTTTAAATAAATAAACCACATATATGAATATGGATCTATACGTTTGATCCTTCCCCATCGTCTTGTGGTTTGTTAGCGAAAATAAGCAACACCTCTTTGAGAATCAAAGATGAATGCCTTATTTTCACGACAACAAAAATTTGTCCCAGTGGGACAAATTAACAAGACCAAAAAAAAAATCTCTGAAACCACCAAACAACAAACAAACACAAACAGTAAACAGTTTGTTGGTTGTCTCCCTGTTTAACTGGAAACATCGATGATACTTCATGTTCACATGTGTGATTTTTCATTCGTTTGATGTTTTCCGTTTCAAGGGAGGGTGGGTGGGAATTCCACCCTTTTTAAGAGGGCAGCGTTACCCACCCTACTTTCACTACGTTCACCCACCCACGCTGCGGGGGGGGTATATCAACGGGTGTTCCGGAAGCATGCAACCGGAAAGCTTGACCCTACGCAGATAGCATCATCTGCCACCTTCCTGTGACAAAAACATGATTTGTTCGCTACAGGTTGAAACTGCAACCTTTCCTGTCTTTACCCCGACTGTGCATTCGAAGTGAATCCGCGACAAAAAGAGAGGCAGCATTCCACCGCCACGTTTTCATTTCAGTGATGTCCATTGTTTGTTTGTTTCGATTTGCTTTTGTGATTTATCCGCATGTCCTTGTGCAGTTTGATGATCACGATTTGGAAACACACTTTCGATGGCGCGCGTATCCTCGAGATATTTGTTGTTATATATTATTCTTCTTGATGTTTTATTGTTAGTTTAAATAAATAAACCACATATATGAATATGGATCTATACGTTTGATCCTTCCCCATCGTCTTGTGGTTTGTTAGCGAAAATAAGAAAGTGAATTGGCTGACACGGGTTGTGTGCTGGCAAGGAGTTGCGACAGCTGTACTCGTGAGTCAAAAGAAGATGAACTGGCTGACATGGGTTGTGTGCTGGCAAAGAGTTGCGACAGCTGTACTCATGAGTCAGAAGAGAGAGATGAGCTGACTGACACGGGTTGTGTGCTGGCAAGAGGTTGCGACAGCTGTACTCGTGAGTCAAAAGTAGTGAGAAGTGAACCGGCTGACATGGGTTGTGTGCTGGCAAGAGGTTGCGACAGCTGTACTCATGAGCCATGGTTTTGTGGTTTGAAGTGTGGAGATGAAGTTGGACTTGGTGATAGTTCCAACTTAGAAACACGTTTTGTTAATGACCCCAGCCGAGACTTGTGTGCCACTGTACCGATGAAAGTCGTTTTGGTGCGTGCACATGACTGGTTTGACGACCACAATGAGGTTTCGGTTGAACAACAGATTGAACCTTATTTTGAGTTTTTGCGACCTTTGCTTTCACAGGTCGCTGACAACACTGATGCTTCTTGGTGGCTTCTTGACTCTGGTGCATCCACAAGTGTTTTGGCTGAGTCGAACTTGTCAGCCTTCAGGTCAGTGCTGCAGGACAGTGAGGGGTTAGGTGGCTACAAAGCTGCCAATGGATCCTCAGTCAACATGTCAGGCACTGCTGAGATTGGAGTACAGATGCACATGTCAGGCACATCAGGTGATGATTGGTGTTGGAAGAAAGCACGTTTGAATGTTTTGGTGGGTTCCATCCGGCACAACATTTTGTCAATCACTTCATTGGCAGATTCGGGATGGAGATTCACACAAGGTCCAAAAGGTTTTGATTTGTTTCATGAGAAGCTTGGAATGCATTGCCTTGATGTTGCTTATTTTGCCAATTGTCCTTGGGTTCGTTTGTATCCAGATGTTGGTAGTAGTAGTGCATACAGGTCTGACTTGACTGTGAGTAACACTCATGACTTTTCTGTCGCAGCTGTGTCTGGAGGAGACGACGGTGAACTGGCACGTCACCGGAGACAGGGACATATTCCATTCAATCCGAATTGCTTGGAGTGTGCCAAGGGTCGTTCCGTCTTTCAGCACAGAAGAGACAAAGGTGACAGGAAAGAGGTTTCGATTCAGGCCGATTTTGCATTCCTCAAGACATCAGGCGAGATCGCCGCAGACGAACTCCCAGGTTCGGTGAAGATCCTTGTGTTAACCGAGATGATGTCGAGGTGCATTGGCTATGTGGTGGTTGGAGAAGATGTCGAAGCAGCCAGGAGACAGATTGTTGTATGGCTTCAACATTTTGGGTTGACTTCGAAGGCAGTCTCCATTGATGTCCACACCGATAGCGAGAGGGCCGTGGGAGAGATCATTGGAAATTCCACTGGTCGCTACACGTTCGCTATTCGGAGAGCCGCGCCACAACAACATCGATCAATTGGGTCGGCTGAGCGAGCAGTTAGGGAATTAAAAGAATCCTTTTCTGTGTTAAGGGCTGATCTGAATGCACAAGGGCTGGATGTCACGTTCTCACATGAGAATTTGGTTGATGTTTTGACGTATTTGGCTTTGTGCAACAACCATTTTTCAACATCACGAGGTTCAGACAGAAGTCCATTGGAAATGGTTTCAGGAAGGAAGTTATCCAAACCAGTTTCGACTTTGTTTGGTGCTCAGGTTCTTGCCGAAATTCCTGATTCAATTCGTCAGCATTCACCACTTTCAACAAGGAATGTTGAGTGTACCTTCATTCACATGGGATTGGAACGAGGTCCAGTTGTGCAGGGTCTCATTCGTGTGGATGGCAAAGCTGAGTTGATGCGTTTTGTAGCTAGGAACATCAGGGCTATTTCACCTTTGAGATGGGATTTGAATTCGGGACAGGGAGTTTTGACGCAGTTTGACACTGGGACTGTAGGTAGTAGACCCCAAATTGTGAATGACAGTGGAACTGCACCAGCTGATATGAGTCAGCTACCTCCTGAAGAGTTGCGAAAGTTGAAAGGTCAGAGTTTGCCGGCACCTTCACAGCCCAAACTTGTCTTGCCAGAGTCCAGCAGTGTGAAGAAGAAATCTGGTGAGTTACGTTTGGCGCCAGCAGTGCCATTGGCAAGATCGAACGTTGTCGTGACTCCACAGGAAGTTCCAGCAGAGCCGTCTCGAGTTTCTGTCACTCCATCTCCTACGTCACCAGCAGATACTGCAGATGTAGCTATTGGTAGTCCTGAGAGTTCTGAAAGAACTTCACCTGACGTATCACGTTTTGAACCGACTCGTCGATGTCCAGCATGTGAGAGTGGCATGGAAGCACCTGGTATTAGGCACAACAAGGAATGTAGGAAGCGTTTTGCTGAGTTTGAGGAACAACGGAGAAAGGAAAGACGTGTTGAACCTGCACTCTCTCAGGAGAGCCCTGTAGTTGTACCCCAGGTTCAGGTACCAGTAGAAGAGGTCGATGATGAAGAAGTGTTACCAACACCTGAGTCCGCTCGGCGACAGCCGGAAACACAGGTTGAATATACCAGAAGGTTTAAAAGGAAAGCTGAAACCGACCGAGAACAGTTGGAAAGAGAGATCCGTGAAGATTCTGAGGAATTGCTTCAAACAAACATGGATTTTGACTGGTTTTGGATTGGTAGTGGTGAGCCTGTGTTGGTTGCGAGTTTGGGTACACTTGAAGGTCCAGCGTCTTTTGCTCCGGCAACATCTCCAGAAATGTTTTCTGGTTCTCTTGATTCTGTTTGTTTCAATCGAGGCAATGAGCATGATTTTGTGAAGATGCGTCTCGGAGGTCAAGATGTCTTGGTCTGGAAACCGGACAGTATCATAGATGACCAGAGTTTGCAAGAGCTTGATTTGGAACAAGGTTTCAAAGGTATGCAAGAGGAGGTTTGGAACTTGGAACACTGCAAGACTGGCCGCATCATCACCCAGTCAGAACTGGACGACATGAAGAAGGCTGTTCCGAACCTTCGTTTGATCCAGTCGAGGTGGGTTGCAGCTTACAAAAGCAGTGAGAGGGTTCGAACCAGGATTGTTGCAAAGGACTTCAATCGTGGCTCCTCAGCTAGATCTTTGGGATTTAGCAGTCCGACTCCTTCAATTGAAAGTGTTCATTTGGTGCTTGCAATGGCAGCGACACGGAAGATGCTTTTGCGTGCATTGGACGTGAGTCATGCCTTCATGCATAGTCCATTGGGAACTGGTGTACATGTTGTCTTGAGAAGATGCCGTTGTCGATTAGCTTTCCATCAGGTGAAGCGACCTATTATCTGCTTGAAAAGGCATTGAACGGGTTACGTGATGCTTCACTGGCATGGTTGCAGCTTTTGACATTCACGGTTGAACATGTAGGCCTTTGGTCTGATTCGTTGGAACCATGTGTGTATGGTGGACAGATTGTGAAAGATGGTCATGAGATTGGATTTTGCTTGTGTGTAGTGTATGTTGATGACATCTTGTTGTTGTCGACCACTAAGGAAGCTGAAGAACATGTGGTTGCAACTTTGTCGTCTGTAGTGCCTGTGAAGACAACTGGAGAGATCGGAGAAGAGGGAGGATCCCTGACCTTTATTGGTCGTGTTATCAAGAGAGAAAGAGATTCCTCTGAGATCACTCTGGGTGTTGATCCACATTATCTTGACTCTACGTTTCTGGATTATGGTGTTACCCGTGGGTCTGAGAATGTGCCTGACATTTCTGGACATCTTGAAAAGACACTCACGGATAGCAACTTTCAAAAACCTTTGTCAGATGAAGCATACTCACGCTTCAGAAAGGCGTTGGGAAAATTGCTTTGGTTGTCACAGGTGCGTCATGACTTGAAGACATGGATGTCTGTTCTTGGGACACAGCAAGCAAAACCGATGCACGGAACTGAACAAGCATTGAAAGCAGTTTTGAGATTCTTGTATGTTGACATGCATGCATGCTTGTGTTTACCGAGCAGAGATGAGACCATCATGAGTCAAGTTGACGATACTCAACTGAGATCAGTCCATCTCCACTCTTTCAGCGACGCTTCACATGCGCCGTACCGTTTCAACAACCGCAAAGGTGTTAGCGGTGGAGCTGTTTTCTTTGAGAGGTCTTTGGTAAGGTCTCTGAGCCGACAGCAACAAGCTTTGAGCTTGAGTTCATGTGAGGCAGAGCTTTATGGTTTGCAATCAGTGTGTCAAGAAAGTGTTGCGTTTGGAAGACTGGTTCACCGTCTTCTTTTTGCACTTCATGAGATCGATGAGCCAGAAGAAGTTGTGATTTGGCTGGAGAGCGATTCAAGCTCCGCATTGCAACTTGTGAGATCCATGGACGTGCCACGACGTTCGCGACATATTGAGATAAGATTGCATTGGTTACGAGAGCAGATGAGAGAGGGTTTGTTGAAATTGAGACACAGGAGTGGTGTTGAAAATCCAGCAGATCTTTTCACTAAATGCTTGAGTGCTAAAGCTTTCTATAAACACCGATATGCTCTTGGGATTGTTGTTCCAGATGGTTTGACAGCTGAGTTGGCAGAACTTCGTGAGCTGAGTGTGTTGCAGCAAGTGTTGACTCAGGGTTCTTCAATTGCGATTGTGGAACTGTGTTGTTCGGAACATTCGAACTTGAGAAAGGTCTGTGAAGTTTCGAAGGTCCCATACATTGGTGTAGTTGCTAAGGCGCAGAGTTCTGGAACGTTGAGTCGTGTAGCTGTTTGCATTCGACAGTGGAAGAATTCGTCATGTCCACCTTGGGTGCATATTCATGCATCGACTCCTTGTGGAAGTGGAAGTCCGCTTCGCAATTTCAATCCGGACTCAGTCACTGAAAAGGACCAGGAATGGGATGAGATCATCAACGCGATTGGTGGTTACTTCAAACATGCAGACTCATGTTCGTTTGAGCTTCCAGAACGAAATACCATTTGGTCCCGACCTGAGACAGTGAATCTTTTGGAGAGTTTTGACATGAGGCATGAGGCTTTGGTGAGGTTGTGCAAGATTGGATGTCAGAACAAGGATGGTATTCCGATTGGAAAGACATTGAAGTTTGTTTCCAATTCAGCTTGGTTTGCACTAAATCTTCACTCCAAACTTTCTACATGCACATGTCAGACTCATGCAGAACTCTATCAAATCAACTATTCTGAAACAGCGTTTTACAACCGGAAGTTGGCAAGATACATTTTGATTGTAGTCAAACATGCTTCGAATAAGAGTTGAATTTGCGTTTAAAAGGGGGACCCTGTGACAGAGAGAGAGACAGAAGTTGGATCCACATTTCGTTTCATTTCTGTTTGCACGTTGTTTTTCAAACAAACGTTGCCAAAGACAAACAGGAGTTTTCACCATGTTTCATTTTGTGCAGAGTTTTGTTGCGCGATGCTGTAAGATGCAGTGTGTGTGCGCAGCGCGGAACAATCTGAAAGGTCACTGATCCTATCACGACTGTGATGGCGGTTCGACACTTCGTTTCACGCTCTAGGTTGATTGCTCCTAAGAGTTTAGCCACGGTCTAGTGCTTTTTCACTACCGGACGCGGTTTGGTTTGTAGCCATGGCCAAGTCTGGATGGACGGATGAAGATGAGAAGGCTTTGCTTGGTCTTCTTCAGAAGAAGTGGCACAGTGGGAATTCAGGGTCAGGCTATGCAGCCGGATCCAGTATTTTGACTCCTCTGGAAAGTCAAGGAGCAATGACAGATGGAAGCAAGCGACTTCGTGAGGCTCTGGATGATGATGAATTTGATGTGATTTCTTCGGCGGCTGAACCTTTGAGTGCGCAGTTGCCTGTGATGCCTATCCCAATCTTTCCTGGGATCGCCGACAAGGTCCTTGATCAGCTTACTGCTGATTTGGTGCCTGAAGGCATGAGTTTTCGAGATTGGAGCAGAACGAAGTTTGCGTTTGGAAAGTTTGCCAACGAGGGCAAAACATACCGAGAGGTCTATGTCGATGATGAGATGGCCGGATATTGCAAATGGAGTATGTGTCACCTGGGAAACAAGAGTACAAGTCCAATTGCAAAGGATTGGTATTCTTTTCTCTGCGCATGCAAGGTTGTGGAGGACTCTGGAAAGGTTGGAAAGCCAAAGGGTTGCTTCACTGGAACTTCAGTGCAGAGGCAGCTGGGTGATTGAGAGTATCCTCATTGGTGCAAAGGCGAGGAAAAGACTATGAGCTGGTTGTTCATTGGATGGTGGACAACGGGACAATTCGTACTATATGTATTGACCTGTCGAGCTTGAGCGATATGTGCTAAAGTCTGGATGGGTTACAGCGTATACCTATGGAATGGAGTTCATCTCAAAAGGGGGTGTGAAAATTTGACATCTGTGGTGAGATGAATCCATTGGTCTTTTCATTGGTCTTTTCTGCATTGGAAGAAGTGAATTTGGTTTTCACCTTGATGGTGAGCTCAACCGTGATGGTTGACATCGTATTTGCACGTTTCATGTTTTGCACGTTTTATTGGAGATGACGAAACTCAACAACGATATACTTTTCGTCTTCTTTGAGTACTTTGATTGCACGGAGAACATTGTGAGGATTTGAATTTGTATAGTGACATGGAAAATCAAACCATTTTCCATACCTTTTGCGTTAGTTGTCGTCGACGAAGTGCACGAAGGAATCGTGAGAAGATCGTAGAATTCATTTTGTGACTTCGGAAGAAGGAACTTTGTTTGACATTGATCGGAGAAGTGTAGGTTGTTTTGTCTCTCAATGATGATAGCGAGAGCAACGTTCTGAAAGGCATTCAGAACTGGAGTTGCTAACAGATCTGAGGGAGACATCATGAATCATGTTTTGTTGCTTGAAATGTTTCAACGTTTTTCAAACACTCAAACTTATTTAAACAAACAAACCATGTCTTGATGTAAAGACTTTTTGTGAGGACATGTGTTTTTGATCGCTTTTGTGAAAGTTAGCAGAAAGATGCTGACCATCATTTTGTGTCAAGGCGTGACACACCAACAAGAACCATAGCGACATGAGCAGACATTTCTGTGCTTGTGTGTTTGGTAAAAGTGGCTGAGCTCTGGGAGTGTTTGACTTGGTTGCGTGGACGGTCTTAGTGAGTTAAGGACGACGTCCTGGACGCTGACCCAAGTAGGTTTCGAAGGTTGAAGTAACCTTCCGCACACAACATTGCACGATGAGGGGAAGGGAGCAACGTGAGCATCGGCCAGCAAAGCGGCTGGAATGTCATCCATGACAGATGTTCAAGTGCTTTTAATGTTTTTGTTTTTGGATTCGAAAATGGCCAAACAACAGCTCCAAAAATGGAAGTTGAAATTTGTCACAGAACTGGAGCCATTGGAAGGGGCCTCCCCAGAAATACAAAGCCACAAGGCCTAGATGACATGCAAAGCCACAAGGCTATGATGTGTAATGCCATGTAGGCAAACACTGGCAGCCCATGTATTCCCAAAATTCAAGACATCTTTTTTTCTCATGGCATTGTGTATTTGCTGTAAATTTGATATGGCAGAAGCACTTTGGCATTGCCTTGGCTTTGGTGATGAATGACTGGCACAAGGATGTCTTTGGTGGGCACAAAGCCCAAGCTTTGGTCCACCTGGCATCTGGCAAACTGCTGGCTTGGCTTCCATTCCTGGATGTGCCAAACTTTCGTCAAAATATCGTTCATTTGTTAATGCATTTGGATTTCGGCAATGCCTATGATACCATTGGCTTGGTACAGCACCACATCACCTTTGCAGCACTGGGTGTGTTTCACACTTGCACACAAACTGCTATTGGCTTTTGCAATGGGTTCACCCAGCAATTTGGCCAAGGTTTGCAAAGTAGCTTTGCTGGCTGGCCTGCTGGAAACCAAATACACACCATCCTTGAAAACATTTGGTTGGTCCAGCTTGCAAATCTCTTGGGAGAGAACTTGCTCCAGTAAATTTGTTTCAAAGTTTTTGGTGTTTTGCAAAGCACCTATTGGCTTGTGCTTCCGCTCATTGGCAAAACATGACACCAGCCTCCCAAACCTTTCGTGGGTGTCACCCATGTGGAATTGCCAGTGCCATTTCTTAATTATAATGGGCTTGCTGGCCAGGCTTGCTGGAAAGTTGCTATGGCATCTTCTGCAGCTTGCACAAGAGTGGCTCTGCTGATGAGGCCTGCCAAATTGCCATCTTGTATTTGGTCAATCAAATTGGCCATGGCCAGGAGGGCACAAGCTTTGGGCTGGTGATTTTGTGGGTTGGCAATGCAATGCACAAAATGCCTCACCACCGGAAACAGAGCTGAACATTCACTTGCTTGGCAACTGATTTTCTGGTTGTTTTTGTGGTTAGCCACTTTCTTTTTTTGGAAGGGTTCCAATGTGTGGTGTCTTGGAGTTGTTTGAGAACTTCCATAATGGGAAGTAATTTTCTAGAAATGACCAAATCTCAAGGTCTTCTTCCATGGAACACAGAAAGTGGAAGAGGCAAATTGGTGCAGTGCCTTGGAGAACCCCATGCATTGGGTCATGGGCAAATTGGCTGCATGGCCTCAATAAACCCATGGAATTAAATTGCTGGTCCAGGAGAAGTGCTTGGTCACTGTGTGACCAGCCAGTGGCCTGCTGCCACAATTCAAAATCTGCTTTGGTGCAATGTTGCTTTCTGGCATGCAAGCTGGCATATGATTGGAGAACATCTTGGTCACCGGTTAGCTTCAATGGCTGTACTTGGTGATGTTGGAATGCATGTTGGTTTCATTGGTGCCTGAAGCCTTCACATTGGCACGTAAAAAGCAAAACTTGGATCCTGAATCCCCTTTGGAGCCCATGCTTGTTTTTGGGCAGCTCCATCTGCCAATACCATGCCAAAATCAAAATGTAGCCTAATGGTGATGATCTTGGGTCTTTCAGGATAATGAAGCACAAAGGGTTGCACAAGATGGATCCCAAGAGGCTGGCAGTGATCTGGCTGACACCTGCTTCTAATTTGGACACTTTGCTACTTCTGGCCAAAGCTATGGTAAGCCAGCTGTGTATGGAAGAGGTGGTTGCCAAATTCTAAAAAGCTGGTATACCAAGCCCATGATTTCCTCTCAGCTCGACCCAGGACGTTGCCTGGTACCAGCTCATCCAGGTAAACAATGAGCCTCCAGGGCTTGGATGGTGATGAGGGGCATTGGGCATGCACAGTGGAAAGAAGCTGGGCCCAACTGCCACCTCTGGCAAACAAAGCCACCAGGTATGTGAGCAGGCTTGTGAAAACAAATGGGGTTGGTTCACCATCATTGTCTTGGAGAAAGGTTTCCTGGATCAAAGGCCCCAAGTCACCACCATGGCACTCTGCAATGGTTTGTCTTCTGGCTTCTCTTTGGTGCTTGGGTGTACTGAATTCTAGCAAGCCCACTTCTTTGGCTTCTTCAATTATAGCATGCAAGCTGGACTGGCTGTGACAAGGCAAGGCTTGCCTTGAAGTGCTGTAGTTTGGCCAATTTCTGTGGCCTGGAAGATGAAGCCATAGCTGGAACTGGAAGGCAGAATTTCTTGGGTAGGGTCACTGTATGACATTCACACTATTCCTGGATTGTAGGCATTGTAGGAAAGAAAAATTGGCTGTTGCATGCTTTCACAAAAGCTTCCTTGCCTTGAATGATTTGGGTGGGCACATTGGTGGTACAAATGTCTTGGAAACAAATCCATGCAAGGCCAAAAAAGGCATCCTTTTGATTGCAATGCCACAGGCCCATCTATACATGTATGGTCATGGCAAAGCTGATGCCCAATTTTATAGTCATGCATTGCCATTAAGACTTGTGTGCATTGCCACAAACTGGCTAAACATGGGCCTCCACTTTGTTTTCAGGAAATGTCAGCTTGTCAGCAATGGTTTGTATGGCTTCAGGGCCAAACCTGTTTGTACATCCCCATCGCAAATCTCTTTGCACCCCTTGTGCAAATGGCTTGGGTGAGAAGCTGTACTGACTTGAGCCCACTCACTTCTTGGCCTCCATAGCTTTGTGCCAGCTGGCCCAATTTGCCTTGCTGATGAATCTCAAACCACTATAGCCTGGCTGCAACTGGCTGCGTGTTGGATGGTGGGCTGGCCTGCACACAAGGGTTGCATTTGCATAAGTTAGCAAAAAAATACAGAAAACAAAACACATCAAATACAAATCTCCTGCCTCAGGCTGTGAATTCTTTGGCATTGCTGGATCTGGCTCAGTCTGGTCAGCCAATGGCAAAGGTGCAGGGCTTGAGGAACTGCAAAGTTAGGTAATGCAGCTGCTGGGCTTGCTTGAGGACTAGCAATCTGCTGGAGTGCAGCCGCAGGGGCAGGTGCAGCACCAACCAAAGAGCCTGCAGCCAATAATGGTGACTGGGGCATATGGGCAACAAGCAAACCTTTCTTCAATTCAGAATGGCTGTCCCTGAGGATCACCTGGGCCCAGAATGGAAAGAAACACATAGAATGGAAAATATGTAAAGTAACAATTTAAACTAGTGGCTTTGGTAACAATTCAGACTAGTGGCCTTGGTTTGCCAACCAGGACCAATGCTAAGCAAAGCTGGTTCATCACCTGTGCCATACACTTTGGAAAGCCATTCGCTGCCCAGCTCACTTGGGTTGGCTGGGTACATAGACATTCCAGCAATGGTGCCTGGATTGGCAGAAGCAAACATCACCAAATTCATCAGCTCATCTCTTTCTGCCTTCTGGTCCTGGTTGTGGGTCACCACCTTTGTGGACCAAAAGGTACAGGATCACTGACATAGCCTGCTTCTTTGTGTGCTCCCTCATGGAGACAAAGCCCATGCTTCTGAGACGCTGGGCAAGAATGCTCATTGTGTGCACTGTGTTCTTGGGGGCTTCTTCCATCCTGGCCCAATCCCTCTTGGAGATATAGTTGTGGAAACCTTCAATGTGCTGCCCAGCCATAGTCACCTGAAGGTGGCTTCCCTCATTCAAGCCAATGTTATCAATAGCTTCTTGGATAGCCTTCCTCTGGTCATTGGGGAGTCCAGAATCTTTGAGTGCCTGAATCATTTCCAAAATGGCTTGGCTGGTCCACTGCTTGGTGCCTTCAACTTGGTGCACAAAGACACAGTCATTCTTTGGACCAGCTGGTTACCAGGGTTGGTTTGGATGAGCTTCTCCAGGTGGCTCATTTCCTGGATAAGATCGGCCACCTTCCATTGGTGGGTCATGGCTTTCTACAGCCAAACCAGCTGGGTCTGTGGGCCTCAAACTTTCCAGAAGAAACTTTGATTAGCAACTGTGCAAGGTAATGGCTGCATAGGGGGGAAAGAGCTGGAATGTACTATAATAATGCCATTGCATGCTGCTATGAAAGCAAACATTGCCACAAGATGATGGGGCAAATATGTAATGCTAAGGAAATTGTAAAAAATAAAGAATAATTAGCATAGCTGTGTACTGTTGGGTTGTTGGGAGAAGATATATAGATGGCTGGACACTGTTGTCATTTGGCAGATGGCTATACTGCCATGCATGAATGCCATACCACAACAGGATGCAATGCCATAAAAGGCTATAATGCCAAAAAAGGCTGTAATGCCAAGAAGATCAATTTCTAACGTAGTTAGACATTTCTTTATTTTAAATTTTTGAGTTCGGAAATTCTGTTTTATTTCCGTTGCCATGGCTCAAGAAATTCTAACCAACCTGATTATTCACTTGCACTCTTGCTTGAAATTTTTCTCGCGATGCGTGACAATGGTGATGATGCCTTTGGAAACCCTCTTGATCGAACTGATCGTCCTATCCATATTCCTTTGTCTTCTTCTACAACTTCGGTTGGGCCTACCGCTACAACTTTGACTCCTTCTACTTCGACGGGACATACACCTTCCTTGGTTGGGCCTACCAGTTTGCCATCTTCGACACCTCTGGATAACTTTATCCAAGCGGTTCATCAAGCTCTAAATTCTGGATTGTCGAAACAAACGCTGATTGCAAACATCCATTTGATCTCAGATGAACGAGTTGAACATACAGAGCCCTCTTTCAGTGATGATTTTTCACAACGAATCTCTGTAATCAATTGATTAGATGAGTGCTCTCACGTAGTGATCGCAATGTCTAAAAGCAGGACAGCGTAGTTTCGAAGCGTAAGCCCCTTCTGGTAAATAACCTGAACCTGTCAGGAAACCAAAAACCAAACACTTGCGCAATCCATACTTGTGCGTATATACAAACAAGAAGAGAGTTAGCTCCGATGATCCATATTTATGTATAACGCGTAACCTGTGCAGCAAACCAACGGAACGTGTGCATAAACAAATTTAGTTTGTATTTTTCTGGCAGAAACAAAATTTTAAACAACTGTCAAATCAAACTTCAAACGCATTTACAGAATCAGTTGGTTTCAACCACACACATCTGTGAAGCGTTGAGTGAACAGTTCATAATCCATTGTTTTCAGTTTCACTGGCAATACGTGTAGCCATCCAATCTCAAGGGTTTTTCGTTTTCAGTTTTGATGGTTGGGGCCGTCCACCGTGGCCGCACACTTCTTAGTGCACCAATTGCCTTCAGACCAACGGTGAACTCTGAATTTCCTTGGACAGTGTGTGCAATTTCAGCTACAGCAGGTTTTTTGACTGCACTCGTGCTTGTTTTTGCCTGGTTGATGTCTTTGGAGTGAAGATTCATGCAACGACGGCCTCTCCCTCGTCGGCCATCTCAGATTACTGACGGAAATATCAATTTTGTTTTTACTGGCACCGGAACTGCATTGGACATTCAATACCTTGTTGCTTTTCTTGGCAGATCCTCAGGAAGTGTGGACCTCAGACCTCATCGTTCTCAGCCAAACATCTGTCAACCTTCTTAGGGTGACACTTACGTGGCGGCAGGTTGACACATCAAGCGTTGCCAGTATTCCCAGTTTTACATTTCACATTTCCGATGATGATGAATTCTAATATACCCGATGCTGCAGCGTCCCAGTCACAGGGGCCAACACCAGGACGCATGGGAAATGTCTCGGAGCCCAGTTGTCCAGACTCTGGTAACGGTATGCAAAATTTAAACCAACAAAGTTCATTTTCGGATTTTGGTTTTGATGTGCAAGCTTTTCAGCAACAGCAAAGTGTGGATGCCATGCAAACTCCTTCAGAGCAGCAGGGGGACGGTGTCACAACAGGACATGAAATGTCGGCTGCAAAAGGTTTCAGAGCGAGATGGAGAGCCAGATCTCAGGCCAAGCGTGACGACATGTCCCTGTTTGGAGGTGATTGGTCGGACTCTCAACCGCAGACACCATCGACAGGCAGTGCACCTTGCTTGATACCCAGCACAAAGAGACAGAAAACACAAGATGAAGTTGCAATGGCATCTAATACAGAGAGTCAAGATGTGACACCAGTGCAGTTGCAGAATGTTGCAAGACTTGCAAGTCTTGAAGCTATGCAGAGATTCCGGACCCACGACATCAAGATGCCTTGGGAGCAAGGACCTCTTGCACCCATTTTTGGAGGACCGATGCCTGCTATGCCACCAGTCAAGGGCTTAACTCCTCCAGTGGTAGGCCTTATTGATACGTTAGCACCTGCAGTCTTGACCAAGCAAGACTCTCCACTGCCGATGGGTCCAGTCTCAAAGTTTGCAGTCAAGCGCATTGCAGCATCGAAATGTGTTATACCTGAAGATGAGATGCTGGGTCGATGTTTGAACCAGATCAAAAGCCTGCTTTTGTTGGACTTGCAAGGGACGGAAGTTGGTGTAGCCTTATGCAATTTAGCTGGAGGGTTAGATGACTCCATAGATGTGCTTCAGATCCTCAAGGACTGCTTTGCGAAAAAGGCCACAGCCACGATCCTCAAGAGGACATCATCCCTGTGGTTACTTGCTGGAAAATGAGCAGACGCCGGTTTGGAGCGTAACTGAACAGCAGTTGTACTCGTACATGTGCTCACTGAGGGATCAGAATGCTGCCCCAACACGAGCCAGCCATGTTGTGGAAGCTTTGAATTTCTTTGAAGCCAATCTGAGATTCAGGAAAACGAGCTGCAAGGCGATTTTGTCACCTAGGGTTCAAGGAGCAGCCCACTCGATGTACCTGGAGAAACGGAAGCTGAAACAAGCTCCTCAACTGACGGTTGCAGCGGTGAGGACACTTGAGATTATTTGCACCAGCAACACCAATTTGTTGCGGACTGCTGTTTCGGGAGCACTGTTATTTTGCGTTTTTGCATCAGCCCGATGGTCAGACTTTACAAGACTGGAACATATTTGGGTTGATAAGCATGAAGAATTGGTTTTGGTGGAAGCCGGGTCTTCGAAACACAAGACGTCAAAGAGCAAAGAGGACAAGACCAGGCTGTTGCCGTTCACGGCACTGGGAAGGTTTGACTCCGACGATGCCTGGGGTGAATCATTTGTGAATGCATTGAATGAGATCAAAGAAATCATGGGAAGGCCTTTTTGCCATCCTGGAACGACAGAGCTGGCACCTGGGCGGTGTCCCCAATGACAACGGCGGAGGCATCTCTGTTTTTGAAGGAGTTTTTGGAACCAGCTTTGGGGCAAGAGGCCGTTGCACAATTCAGTTCTCACTCATGTAAGCCCACGGTGCTCACATGGTGTGGCATGACTGATGTCTTTACAAGGGAAGAGCGAACGATGCTTGGACACCACATTGAAGCATCTACGAAGTCGGCGACCACCTACAACAGGGACGCCCAGCTCCTGCTTCAGGTCAAGGTGGCCAAAGTTTTGCAGATGATAGTGGAGGATGAGCTGGACCCCGATGCAAGCAGAGCCTCCAGACTGAGCAAGATGTTGCGCTCGGAGCTGCAGGAGGATGCACATGAGGAGTCGCAGGAATCAGACTTCGAAGACACCGAAGTGGCCTCCATCCACTCCAAGCTTCACTTGGCAGACAGACCTGGAATGCCAATTGGTGAACCAGATGAATACACGTTTGTGGCGCACAAGTTGACTGGAACGGTACATGTACTCCAAGACGAGGAGACGGACCGACTGGCTTGTGGAAGGGTCAAAACAATAAATATGAAGAGCGTGGAGCCCAATGCCATTGATGCCGCCACGGCCCCCTTCTGCATCCAATGCAATGCAATGGTCAAGCACACCCAGTCCTAGAGCGGCGCAACAGAAAAATCATGCCTCAGAGTGCGGGATTTCTTGCAATTAAAAAATAATAATAAGAAGGGGGGTCAGTGAAGTATCCTCCAAAATGTAGGATAATAAACAAGGAACCATAAGGGTGCTTGAACCACAAACGAAGACGTGGATACACAGAAAGCATCCTACCCTTTATTATTTGTGATATTTGCAACTTGGATATTTCACAGTGCAAATTCTTGGAAATCCAAAACAAGAGTTTTTGCCTTGGAACAGAAGCTTCACATGCTATTTAACATGAGTACTGCTGTCCTTGCATACAATTTTATAATACCGATATTCTTTTTCCGGAGTTACTCAACAACCCCATCCTCGTAACCAAAGGTGTGCAGAGTGGCATCCCATACCGGGATACAACAAACCCGGTACATCACCAGCCACATAGCCATCTAAGCGAGGCTCAATCGGGGTAGGGTGAGGTCGACAACTCGTGGAAGAATATACAACCAATTTGAGAAACAGCTATCAGGGTATCTTCAAACTACAGCAGGCAGGAAAACTATTGCATGGAGATACAAAAATAACCCAGATAATATCCAACTTTACACCTTACAACTATAGACAAAAACATTCTTGTTCCAGCGCCAGCGATTGTCCAACCCTGATGGCACTGGACAGTAAGGTGGCGTTTCAGCAAAGGGCCTTTCAAATTGATTTCTCAACTCAGGAGGTAGATGCTCTGGAGTTGGCTGGAGTGGACACCTTCGCAAAGTATGCATTTTGCAGCCAGTATCAGCCGGGACAGCAAGATGAAAAGCCTCTAGTCGCCTTCTTAGAGGCAACCTTGGGAGAAGTTCCGAACGACCTTGCAAAGTTTAGAAGGCTCTTTTTCGAAAGTCATGCTCTATGCCTGCAGGACCTGAGACAGAAAGTGGAGCGCACTGAGCACTCCGAGACAAAAGTCTTGCCCTTAGCTGAGAAAGTTGAGAGGGTGAACCAGCTGAAGTCAAGGCTACCGGGCCTTTTGATAACCCAACAGTTGGAACCTTCCCACCAGCTCATCGACAAGGCAGTGCAACAGTGGGAAGAAAACAGTTTGCGATACATAGAGCTCACCGCATGCAACAGCAGAGAGCAAGAAGTCTTGGCAGAAAAGAGTACTCCCAGCATCACCTTTGACTCGACAGGCAACATCAAGATCACAAAGAAGCAAGAGATAGCCCAATGCTCATTGACAGGCGACCTCCGCCTCAGGACGGCAATGCAGAGACGAGCACTGGCTTATGATATGGCAGGGGTGGCATCTTTTCTGGTCTTGGAGAAGTGGTCAAACTTACTTTTCGAAAAGTTGCAGCAAGAGCCACCGCATGGTTACAGGTATGTCAATCATGACCAGCTACTCCGAGCTGACAAGGCTCTCTGGTTAAGGGTGGCTGAAGAAACACGAGCGCAGGTGCAGGGGAATGGACTTCGAAGACCAGTTGATGATGCAATTGAAAAATGGTCCCTGCACCCTGAGATTCAGTACCACGTCATGCCTATGCCTTCGGCAGCGCCAAGCACAGCTGCTCCAAAGCCGCAGCCCAATGCAGCCGGCACGTCGCCCAAGCCGGTGATCAAGGACTTTGAGGCCAAGACCGCCAAAGGAAAAGGAAAAGGAAAGCAGAAAGGTAAAATTACCATCCCGGACAATTGCGAGATCAAGTTTGGAGACCCGCCAAAGCCAATATGCATGAAGTACAACATAGGAACGTGCAGAGGTAATGTGAAACCTGGCAAACGATGTCAGTATGGTTTTCATGTGTGCTGGAAGAAGCAGTGCCATAAGAGCCACTCCGCTGTGGAGTGCACAACCATCTGAAAGCCGGCTGAGCCAAATACAGTATCACCGTGCAAGTCTAATTCACCTTACTTCGTGGAGCTTTTCTCTGGATCAGGGCACCTTTCAGCAGCCATGAAAAAGAGAGGTTTTTCAGTTTTCCCGGTTGACCATGAGTTCAACACGCATAAGACGGCAGTGTCCACAGTATGCCTCAACCTGCAGGATGCCAAAAGCCAAGCCTTGGTAGAGTCAATGGTCAGCCAGACCAAACCAGCAGCAGTGCACTTAGGTCTCCCATGCGGAACATGCAGCCGAGCCAGGGACAAACCGCTCCCACCGCATTTGCGGGCGCAATTTCATGATCCTCCACCACTACGAGATGCCAACAATTTGTTAGGTTTCCCAACTTTAACGGGCACCCAAGCACTCAAAGTAAATATAGCCAATGACCTCTATAGATGGGGTGTCAGAATGCTGTACCTGTGTTGGAAGAACAACATACGGGTTTCCATAGAAAACCCCGAACGCAGCTGGTTGTGGGGAGTCCTCACCTTATTGGTAAAAGAGCACGAGGACCAAGAATTTTTGAGGTGGTTTGAAGAACTGGATCGGGTGACTTTTCACATGTGCATGCATGGAGGAAGCAGAGCCAAAAACACACGCCTCCTGGCGACACCAGGTCTGTATACAACGTTGATGGCACCATGTGACGGGCAACACCAACATGCGCCTTGGGGAATAACCAGAGTGGGAAACTCACTACACTATGATACAGCAGCGGAAGCAGAGTATCCACACCTTTTCTGCCAGCGCATGGCAGACTTGTTAGCTGAAGCAGTGAAGTTACCAAGGCCACCATGTACGTCCACGACGTCATCCACTTCCAGGCGCATTTTAGGACACCATGTCAAGCAAGCTCCGCCACTGGTGCCTGAGTTTTCAACTTTTCTTGAACTGACCCAAGAACCGAAGCAGCCTAACTATAAATGCCTTGCCTCTCATGTCACGGGGGAAAATACCGAGAGCCAGCAGCAGCAAGACCAAGAGCAGCCGAGCCATGCACAAGTTGAGAGCCAGCAGCAGCGAGACCAAGAGCAGCCGGACCACGCACATGGTGAGCATGTGAACAAGAAAGCCAAAAGGATCTACAGAGTCGGGGTCCAGCAGGAGCCACAAGACTTTTTGAAAGCGGCCACAAAGATTGACCACCCGATGTCGCCACAGAAGGTCCTCCCAGACCCCCTCAAAGTTGCTTTATTCGACAATCTGACTATGGACCCAGTAGACTTGGCAAAGAGCAGGATGAGAGCAGTAGTTACCATCAGAGCGATGGCAAAAGACCTGGAGCAAGAAGAGTGTAAAGTGAAAGCGGACTGCCCACCGGCGGTCAAAGAAGTCCTCAGCTCCAAGCGCATCGCCTTGTGGGAAACGCTTCTTAAAGCTTCCAGTTTTCCAGACATGGACATAGTAGATGTGGTTAAAAGAGGAGCTGAGTTAACTGGTGAGCCCAAACCATCACCACTTTTTCCTTTTGACTGGAAGCCTGCAGTAGCATCCAAAGACGAGCTGCTCACTTCGTCAACTTGGAGACGCAAAGCTTTGCAAGTTAAGCACTCTGGTGACGGGTGTGAAATGAAAAACGATGAACTCCACAAGGCCACCATGGAGGAGGTCGAGCTCGGACACCTAGAAGGCCCTTTTACAGAGAAGCAGTTGGATGACAGGTTTGGAAAGAATAGGTGGCTTTTCAACAAGCGTTTTGCTTTGCACCAGGGAACAGCCGAGAACCCGAAGGTCAGAGTCATCGATGACTGCAGACGTAGTGGCTTAAATAGCGCCTACACCACAACGAATAAGCTAGAGCTTTTGGATGTAGATGTTTTAGCTTATGCCCTTCTAGCCATAGCCGATGCCCACGCAACGGGATGGGTAGACCTCGGAGAGTGCCAGGATGGAATGTTGGCTGGACCTGTCAACGAAGTAGCCAAAAAGCAGAGCTGGCTTGGACGTACCTTGGACTTGAGCAAAGCCTACAAGCAGGTGCCGTTGAGCGAAGAGGCACAGTCTTTATGCGTCCTGGGGTACTTCCATGATAATCGATGGAAGTACTACACAACTTCACGACTGCCGTTCGGAGCCACCTCAGCTGTGTATACTTTCAACAGGATAAGTAGGTCCATACACCATATACTGTCCCGTTTCCTCCACGTTGTCTGCACTTGTTTCTACGATGACTTTCCTGCCCTCAGTTCGCAATTTGGGTCAGGCCTAGTATCGAAGTCCATGAGTTTGGTGCTGAACTTGCTAGGGTGGGACCATGCGCAAGTTGGAGTCAAGGCCACCGACTTTGCAAGCGAGTTTGCTGCCTTGGGGATAACTGTAAAGTTGCAAGAACTCCACCTGGGCAGTTTCACCTTAGCCAACAAGGAAGGAAGGGTCCCAAAGATAGTTGAGATGCTCCGTAAGCTGAAGAAACAGGGAAGAGTGTCTCGCAATGAGGCGTCAGAGATCCAGGGCCACCTGAACTTTGCACAGGGTTTCTTCACCTCAAGATCCCTAAGGTTTGTCCTAGGCCAATTTGAAGCTTTGAGCGTAGCACAGGGAGCTCACTCAGCCAAAAAGCTTGCTCTGTTGTGCGACCTGACGGAGCACATTCTCACGGCGCTCCCTCCGCGAAAGTTCTCAGCTGGAGCTATGAGGCGTCCCTTTTTGCTTTTCACAGATGGAGCTTGGGAGGATCACAAAGCTTCAGCAGGCCTGGTGATTTACAACCCTGACAAAGATGAAATACATGTAAGAGAGATAGAAGTGCCTGACCGCTTGATACAAGCTTGGTCAGAAGCAGTCGGAGAGCAACTCATTTGCCAGATAGAACTTTTTGCCTATCTGGCCGCCCGCTTTGAGTATCGAGACCTACTCCATAACAGAGGAGTCATAGCATGGTTGGATAATGAAGCCGCCCGTTTTGCAGCAAGCAAGGGGTCTGCTCAGGCCCAAACTTTGACTGCAATGGCAAGGGTGATCCAGCAGCTAGAGATCGATTACCCAGCGGTCCTGTGGGTTGAAAGGGTGTGCTCTTATTCGAATCCCTCTGACAAGCCGTCAAGAGGCGACTGTGCCGCTGCCGCAAAACTTTTTGGTGCAACTCATGATCAACAACCAATAAGGCTGGGAGAAGAAATCTTACAGTCGGTAGAGGCTCTTTCTCACGACCTGCTGACTGCAGTTGGCGACCTCTTCCCAAAGCAAGGAGGTTTACCGCAAGTGCCAGCTGGTTAGAGCTTTCTCCAAGCAAAGGGGGGCAACAACCGAGAAAGCATAGTATACTACTCAAACTATGCTTGCGATGCAAAGAACTTTCGAGATGAACAAGAACTCGAAAGGTTACAAAAAACCCATGACCAAAAACCGGGAACTGAGCAATACACCCGGTTGGGTGAAAGCAACACGTTGCCTCTCCAATACCGACTGAGAATCCCCAGCGTGTCAGAAAAAGAAGAGTGAGCGCCATCCGCACATCCATTCACAATCCATGTGTTTGATTTCACGTTTTCATTTTGTGTGCTGCAGTTTGATTTACGCGTTTTTATGAATATGGATATTTGGTTCAGTTTCTACTTATACACCTGGCGATGCGACGTAACCCGTTAAATACGCACGTTTATATATTTATATATAATACGTAATTGTCAGAATGAATGCCAGATGGGGCTTGGCCGATTTTAGACGAGTGCTCTCACGTAGTGATCGCAATGTCTAAAAGCAGGACAGCGTAGTTTCGAAGCGTAAGCCCCTTCTGGTAAATAACCTGAATTTGTCAGGAAACCAAAAACCAAACACTTGCGCAATCCATACTTGTGCGTATATACAAACAAGAAGAGAGTTAGCTCCGATGATCCATATTTATGTATAACGCGTAACCTGTGCAGCAAACCAACGGAACGTGTGCATAAACAAATTTAGTTTGTATTTTTCTGGCAGAAACAAAATTTTAAACAACTGTCAAATCAAACTTCAAACGCATTTACAGAATCAGTTCGTTTCAACCACACACATCTGTGAAGCGTTGAGTGAACAGTTCATAATCCATTGTTTTCAGTTTCACTGGCAATACGTGTAGCCATCCAATCTCAAGAGTTTTTCGTTTTCAGCCCACCCTTTCAGATGCCTTTCGCATCCCACCCGGGGGGGCAACAACCGAGAAAGCATAGTATACTACTCAAACTATGCTTGCGATGCAAAGAACTTTCGAGATGAACAAGAACTCGAAAGGTTACAAAAAACCCATGACCAAAAACCGGGAACTGAGCAATACACCCGGTTGGGTGAAAGCAACACGTTGCCTCTCCAATACCGACTGAGAATCCCCAGCGTGTCAGAAAAAGAAGAGTGAGCGCCATCCGCACATCCATTCACAATCCATGTGTTTGATTTCACGTTTTCATTTTGTGTGCTGCAGTTTGATTTACGCGTTTTTATGAATATGGATATTTGGTTCAGTTTCTACTTATACACCTGGCGATGCGACGTAACCCGTTAAATACGCACGTTTATATATTTATATATAATACGTAATTGTCAGAATGAATGCCAGATGGGGCTTGGCCGATTTTAGACTGATTTGTCGATTGACTTCAATCTCAGAGATCATTTCTTTGACAATTCTTCCTCCTCCCACTTGATCGATTGATCTGTCAGTTGACTGTTGGGACATGAGGTTGAAACATTGCTGCGATATAAAAAACTTCAATGCAATCAGTGTTTCGATTCCATTCTCTTCGTTCATTCAACATTCAACATCTTCAAATGTGCATGATGGCATTGTTTTCCTTGCCTTTTGTTACCGCCGCCATTTCTCAAATTTTTTTTACTTCACCGCAGCCATTTTGCTTTGAACGTTCCCATCTCAATGTACCATCATGACACTGATTCTCTAGATTATTTTCCTTCGGTGAATTCTCACTTTAATTTTGGTCAGTTCAACAGTTCTACATTGACCTTCACTTCTCTTTTCCATTCAAAATCTTTATGCACATACCCAAAGACAATAGGTCCCCAAAAAGAATGGTTGGGGACCTATGGTTTTAATACCTCTTTGTGCTCTGTCAGGTTCATGTCGATCACTGCGTTCGACCTCATCGACAAGTTCTTTCAGGACACCTCCTTGCAATTGCAATGTGTTTCATTCGATCAATTGATTGCCTTGACTGTCAAGTTGCCTTTTTCTTGTTCAGTCATTTTTGGTCAGTTGACCTTTTCACAATTGTGACTCATTACACATTCATCAACAAGCCTTGAGGCTCAATTCCCATTTCGCGCTTTCTCCATATTTCCATATTCTCAGCCATTTTGCGCTGCTGTGTGCTGTGGACAGTTGCTCCCAGACACATTCAATTTCTCAATTCTCATTGTGGACGATTTTGCATTACCTTTTGGACTTTCTCTGCACATTTCTGAAATTTATTCAATTCGAATTCTTCTCCATCCAATTCTCTGGCAGATTCATTTGGATCAGATTTGATCAGACATTTATTCCTTGAAGACGTGGACGCGGCCTTAAGACAGATTTGTCTTGGTGACACTCCACTTGGAGTCTGAAGCTCAATGGAGCCATTACCTCCTCCGTCGATACCGCCGCCGCGTACACCCCCCTACCCTCCGGGATTGAGCCGCTTAGGCGATGCAACCATTCAGCAGGTGACAGCAAAAGCTTGGAGATTTTGCCATAGCACCACGGAGAAAATTTTCAAACTCCTTGTGCTGCCTGCTCACTGGGGGGAACTATTATGTTCCACCACACCTGCAGTGACAATTCCGCAATGGTTGGACACGGGTGGAAGCGCTCGAGCATCGTGCCAACGTCTGTTCCGCACGGTCAGCAGCATCGACTTTCAGCTCCATTATTTGTCCTGTCAGGTGATCGAGAATTTCCGCTGGATACATTCGCAATTACAGAAAATCACAGATGGCTGCACCGAGGTGACACATCGGCTATCGCAGGTCGAGATCCTTGTCTTCAATCTTGACGCTCTCTTGGAGGCCATCCAGGAACAGATCCGTTGGATTCCACAGAAAGGGGTATTGCCGAAGAGCTTACCGAAGGCCAAGACGCAGAGGCCAAGACCTTCAAGCGTTTTGCCTCCGAAGCGCAACTCGTTTCGACGCAAGGTCCAGAAGTCCTTCCTGAAGAAGGTACGAACACACGAAAGCAGGTTGCAATCTGTGGAATCTTCATGCAGCAACATCGAGAAGACATTGCGACGCAACAAACAGCTCAGCAAAAGAGTGCAGGAATTGGAGGACCAATTGGAGAAGCAGAGCATCCGCGTGGCTCGTTTGATGAAGGCCGCTCGCAACACCGAGAAGTGCCTCAGAGAGAACGGACTTCTCAGAGATGATCAAAGGTTATCGGACAGCAGCGGATCTGAGATGGAATGTTTTTTTTTTAAAAAAAGTGACAGTGCTGATTTCGCTTTAGTTGTCAACTTCTTTACATCACCTTGCGTTGTTTGTTGCTTGCTTTTTCATTCCTTTGCAGTTATTTATTTTTCCGCATTTCATGTCTCCCCCTGGCAGGACTTACTTTGACGTGTACAACTTCAAGCTTTCAACTTCGTCTTCAAAGTCGTTCTCAGGTCGTCTAATTTTTCTCTTCAAGGACTTTCAATTTTTCATTCCATAATTGATGTCATTCTGATTTACCCTTGTGTCAGGACCACAATTGTGGCGCTCCAGCCCTACGACCAATTGGTCTCAGCACAATTGTGCTTTCTCATATTTCCCAATTTCTTTCTTATATTCAGGCTCAAATTCATTGTCTTGATTATGAACGATTCCTTTCGCATCGAATTGCAATCCGCCCGAGCCTCAATTGAACGCCATGGTGCTCAACCTCCATTTCAACTTCCATGGGAAAAAGGGATTTGGAAGAAAATTTTCAATCCTCATTCAACTCCTCTTTCAACAATTAGTCGTTCACTTCCTCTTCCATCTTCTTTCTCAACATCTTCTTCATCTTCTCCATCTACTTTAGGTTCTCTTCCAAATTTCAATTCAAATACTTCCCAATTACTTTGTTCTGACATTTCAAACAGTGAGAAGAGCACAATTCATGGACGCGCCCTTCCAACTACAGCAGTACCCTCAGCTGAATTTTGGTCGAAGTTCTTCAATCGTTCAGATCTTCAACAAGGACGTGTTGATGGTTTACGTCATCTTGCCATTTCAAGATTTATTTCAATGCTTGCTGCTTCCACGGGGTCATCAATGTTTTTGAGTTCGTCGGATCCTTGGGACCTACATGCAAGCTTTTCAGCGGCCGTCTCAATGAAAGCTACCAGCACTTTGATCAAAATATCTCTTGATTTATTACGCTTCAAGACGTGGTGTGATCTTCATGACAAACAATTTCTTCCTTTTTCTGAGTGTACTTTGTGGCAATTTTTGCGTGAACTTCAAACGACAGCAAAACCGTCTGGGCCACAATCAATCTTACAGGCTATCAACTTTGCCATTCATGTTCTTGGATGTCACACGGCAGGGCCTACTTTAGCTTCAGTCAGGATCAAAGGCCTTTGTTCTGGCCACAAGGCAATGGCTTTAACAATCAAACATGCACCTCCTTTACAAGTTGATCAAATTACACATCTTGAGAATTTATGCTGCTCTTCTGAAGATGCCTATTCCAAACTCTTGTTTGGTTCCCTCTTGATTGCCTTATATGCCAGATCCCGATGGAAAGATTTACAAGGAGCTCACTCAATTGATTGCGATCCCGATGACTTTTCGCCTCAGTTCATCGAGCTGCCATCTCAGCACTTCAAGACAGCATCCATGCTCGCAAAGAAATTACATTTCTTGCCGATTACAGCGTTGGTATTTTCTATTTCTGGTCAACCTTGGATTCATCACTACATTCAAGCACGTCGTGATTTGGGACTACAAACTTCTGGAAAGTTATCGTTACCCTTTTTGCCTTCAAGAGCTGACAACAATCTTTCACATGAACCAGTGACATCATGTCAAATCACCAAACTTCTTCGTGAAATTTTTGCTAGTGAGTCTCTTCGATCTCACTCTTTGAAGCATACATGTTTGAGCTTTGCTGCCAAACGTGGGTTTGACCCTCACATCCGTAAATTATTGGGTTACCATCTTGACCATCACGAAGTGACTTTGGCTACTTACAGCAGAGACCTTCTTGCTGAACCTTTGCGTCAACTGAAATTTCTTCTCATTGAAATTCAGTCAGGTCACTTTATTCCTGATGCTACACGTTCTGGTTATTTACCTGAATTTTTACCTGTTCAAGATACAACAGTGAAGTCCGACACATTTGACCCATTTCCGTCAGCTGATCTTGATGATGATGCTGTACCTTTGGATAGCTCGCTTGAAGGTAACATGGATACCGGTGATATACCTTTGGAATCTATCTCAAAGCCCATTGTTGATGTCACTTCGGAAGTTTCAGTTGCACTCGACAACGCCTCTGATGACAACGACTCTTCTTCGACTTCATCTTCAGGATCATCTTCATCTTCTATTTCTGACAACGAGGTCGATCTCGTACCAGATTTCCCCCAAAATCTTGGAGGCAATTGCTTTCCACATGTGGAGAAATTTCTCCCAGTTAAACATCGACAGACACATCGGTTACACTTGTTAGTTGATGCCGAACATACAAGGCTCATTTGTGGCAGAGCATTATCCCAAACGTATGAACGTTTGGATCGATTTCCTTCACATCCATTACCAACTTGTGTTCAGTGCTTTGCCAGCAAACTTGTTGGATCATTCGATGAATGCTGAGAAAAAGGTGTGTGTGCATTGTGCATGTATTTGTCTTCCTTCTTCCATATGATCTCATTTTCATTTCATTGCTTTCTGATATTCCCTAGGTTTTATCTCAAGTGATAGCTTTCTCAAATCCGCAGTGCTCATGGCGTTGTTGGACAGCAAAGCACAATACTTTGCCCGAGCCAAAGAAATCGGGTTGTCCGCTCAATGTATGTCATCGCTTCAAAGTCATGCAGTTGAGACTTTGGGCGCCTTAGCCTTTTCAGTCGGCACCACACCAGGAGAATGCTCCCCACAAGATTTTCAGCAATTTGCACTTGACAAACAAATCCAACTTGAGGGATCAGATGAATTTTTGTTGAAACGGTTGATATTTGAAGCTCAGACACTCTTCATGACTTCAATTCAGAATCAAGTTTTGACAGCCGGTCTTCCAGCCGGTGCAGACTCTAATGCCAAGAAACTTCCTCCTGTTGAACGTCAAGCACGCATTGTTGAACAGAAGCAACGCTTAGTTGGAGTGATCATACAAGGTGAGTCTGAGCCCTCTTTTGAATTGATCGACCTCGCATATTCTATGATTGAATCCAAGTCCCTCAAGTTCATTCCTCCACACCGGTGCACCAAGCGTGATACTGAATTGCTGGAGAACACGTCCAAGGACAAAGAAATCCTTACGATTGAACAAGGTCGATTGACCACCAAGAAGTCATCATTGCCCAATGCCTCGACTTCAGATGCCTTGAAGTTATCCAATTGCTTTGTTCGTCGTGCTTTAGCTCTGGATTTGGCACAAGTTTCAACCTTTACGCAGATCAACAAGTACCACCAGTTGCTTCTTGCTCAACTTTCAGTCAAAGCGCCTTCTGGTTATTCTCCAGCCTCTCTCCAACAGATCGTGCAAGCCGACAAGTTCTTTTGGGCCAAACTTGCGGAAAAAGTTGGCATTGACGTGTCACCTTCGACAGTGGACTCATCTATGCAAGAAATCATGGTCAGCCCAGAGTTTTCACTTCACCTTCTTCCACGTCCGGAAGTTTCTACTCCTGCCCCGTCAAAGCCGAACAACAATGCCTCAGCTGGACAGGGTAAAGGATCTGATCGTCCTCGACATGACCGTGATGGGCCCTACAAAGGTAAGCCGAGCAAAGGCAAGGGCAAAGGCAAAACCAAGACGCCATCAGTGTCAATGCCTCTTCCTTTGCGTGGCTTAAATCCACGTACAAAAGACAATTGTTCGAAATGCTTTGATTTCAATATGAGTCATGGTTGTTCCAACAAAGACGGGCAGTGTCAAAAAGGCGATCACTCATGCATGTCTTGGTCGTGTGGTGATGCCAAACATTCCTATCAGAACTGTCACGCCAAGAATAAGAAGCCCAATCAAGCGGGCTCGGCTTGACTATCTCATGATGAAATTCCGTCAATGTTGCATGATGTACCTTCGTCTACAATGATAGACAGTGGTCCTATTTCGAATTCATCACCTTCGAGACCCAATAGATCCATTAACGAGCTCCTCGTGATTGAAATCTTTTCTGGATCTTGTAATCTCTCTACAGCTTTTGTGAAACGTGGCTTTCAAGCTTTAGCTATTGACCATGTTCCATCTCACAAGTTTCGCACGTTGATTTTTGACCTTACTCTTCGAGCTGATCAGCTACTTCTTTTGGACATCATCAGCACTCAAAGACCCTTTTTGGTTTGGCTTGCGCCTCCATGTGGTACGGCCTCTCGTGCACGCAACATCCCCGTACAGAACAAGTATGGCAAATCTTTCGCTGAACCTTTACGTTCAGACATCTTTCCAGACGGATTACCTTCACTTGAAAACATTGATTTGGATCGAGTTCTCGCTGCCAACACTTTGTATGAACTTTGTGAAAATGTTTGTCGTCTTTGTGACAGCCTACAGATTCAATGGATCATTGAAAACCCTTTTGATAGCTTTTTCTGGTATACATCGTGGATTTCACAGCGTCATCAAGACTTTCCAAAAATTTTATTTCACAATTGCATGTATGGTGGACTTCGACCTAAGAGAACCGGGCTGTTGGCCAATTTTGACATTTCCTCCTTGGCGATCCTTTGTGACAACCTTCATGAACACGCTCCATGGCGTTCCTCTAATGAGAACGACATTTACTTCCACACCAGTGAAGAAGCTGCATACCCTCAATTATTTTGTGCTGCGGTTGCAAATTTGCTTGCAGATCTTGCTGTCTCTCGAGGTTTCTCTATGCCACCATTTGACTTATTTGACTCCCAAGCCACGAATCCTCTCCATGCCAAACATCTTCTTCGAGGTTCCGTTGGCATACAACCTCGTGGACTTCAGTTTCCATTTCTCCCATCCTCTTTTCATGATGTTTGGATTACCCAAGACAAGTTACCGTCGATATGTTTACCTTCGCAAAAGCTCCCATCTCCGTTCATCAAGGGTTCTTCATTTCCCCCTGAGCTCCAGTTTGATGATGGGTCCAGTTCAAGAGCTCAGTTTAAGACTTCTATTGACGACAAGAGGAAGATGAAGGTGCTTGTGCCGATATCACCCAAGGAATATCTGGAGAGATTGAGTGGTATAGACCACCCATGTCAGCTGAACTTTTCTGCGTGGGGATGGTACCCAACGGCGATTGATATTCTGAGGGAAAAGACACCAGGAGAATATCTTCGTTTTCACGCAAGAGTCTTAAACTCGATTCTTTCAAGAGCAAAAGAACTGGCTTCCGAAGAACGAAAAAGAAAACTCAACTGCAATGAAGTGGTTAAGAAAGTCAATGCGAAAAAGAGACTATGCTTGTTCAGGGAACTGCTTCGATCCATTGACCATCCGGACACTGAGATTGTGGACGACTTGAAACTGGTTTCAAACTCACTGGATGGCTTCGTCCTTCAAATCTTTTTCCGAGAATGTCCTCTCCTCCGCAAATTTCTACGTCAACTTTGGAATCCTTGGGACCACAATTGAATGCAGCTGCAGTTTACAGGTGCGAGCATAATTCGTCCGTCGAGAATGCAAAGATTCTTCTCGACATCACTATCGATGAGTTGAATCGTGGGTGGATTGTGGAAGAAGTTGACGCTCTCAAACTGGAGGAGGGGATCATCCTCTCTCCGCGTTTTATTATTCAACAAGGTGAGAAATCTAGGGCAATTGACGATTTCACTTTTTCAAGTATCAATTCAACTGTCGGAACTTCCGAGAAGATCGTGCTGCAGGGCGTTGACGAGATTGCTTCCTTGATCAAGCACCTTTTCACGGCAGGGGTCGACGACTTGGAAGGAAGAACATTTGACATGGAGGCAGCGTATCGCCAATTGGCTATCTTGCCTTCAGAAAGACCCAAAGCTGTCATATGTGTGTTTGACCCTGTTCTTAACAAAGTCCGGGGGTTCACAATGGCGACCATGCCATTTGGAGCAATCTCTTCGGTTTACTCTTTCCTTCGTACAGCAGCTGCGATTAATAATGTCGGGTGTTCTTTGCTAGGATTGCCTATGTCGTCATACTTTGACGACTTCACTGTCGTCACAAGATCTGAGTTCTCGAAGAGTGCAAATTTGGCAGTGACGACCTTGTTCGATGTACTTGGTTTAAACCTTAGTGCTTCCGAACGAAAGAACGTAGATTTTGCAAAAGTATTCAATGCATTGGGAGTTTCCTTCGATTTGCACAAAGAGATTGGTGACTTCTTTCGCATCAAGAACACAGATCAGAGGATTTGTGAGCTATTGGGGAGAATTGATGAGGTCCTCACAGCAAACAAGATTAGCGGTAAGGAAGCCAAGTCACTGCGAAGCCGACTGAGTTTCGCTTCAGCGCAGATCTACGGAAGAACAACGGCTTCAGTGCTCAAGGATCTGGGCAAGTATGAAGGGAGCAAACACAGAACCAAGCTGAATGGAAATACAAAGCTGCTTTTGAGGATTATGAGGGGACACCTTGAAAGTGGCATGGCGAGACAAGTGTCATTTGGAACGACAGATGTTGTTCACATCTTCACAGATGGATCTTTAGAAGGTGGCGTTGACTCTGAGCTTACTGCAGGGTTGGGCGCTGTTCTGGTCGACCAACATGGGAGGTGCATCAAAGCTTTCTCCTACGAGCCTACACAAGATGATGTGGAGGTAGTAGGGGAAAGATTCATCAGTTGGAAATACTGCCGGTGATAATGTCGTGAGTTGCATTTGCAGACGATATCTCGTCCAAGTTCATCTACATTCATGTTGACAATGTCGCCGCGCAAAGTGCCTTGATAAACGCTGGGTCCGTGAATCATTCATCGAGGTCATTGGTTTACTTGTTTCTGGATTTTGAGCAGCGACTGAAATTTGTTCCTTGGATATCGAGAGTTGCAAGTGCATCCAACATAGCAGATGGTCCTTCAAGGAGTTCCATGGACGAAGTTGAGAGTCTTGGTGCTGAGTGCTTCACCTTTCCAAAAGATGTCTTCAGATTCATAATTCAAGAATTCATCAAGAAGACGGAATCTATTTGACAGTCAAGTTCTGATGATGGGATGGTATTCATTGACTGTTCAAACAATCCTCATAAAGAAACAATCCTTCTTTGATCTATTTGTCATCTCCAACTTAACAAGAAGATTTATGCTTCATTTCCCATCGACACGTTGGAACTTCATCATTTCATTTCAAGGACAATTGTCAACTTGAAACAATTCGATTCAACCAATGTCGAATATACCCATCGTGGTTAAAAAGGAAGGGGAGAGCCGCCGATGCGATTCGTCACACTTCCATTGCGTTTGTTTGGAATCATTGGTTAGAATTTCGTGAGCCTTAAAAATTTTAAACAAGATCAATTTCTAACGTAGTTAGACATTTCTTTATTTTAAATTTTTGAGTTCGGAAATTCTGTTTTATTTCCGTTGCCATGGCTCAAGAAATTCTAACCAACCTGATTATTCACTTGCACTCTTGCTTGAAATTTTTCTCCCTCCCTCCTCTCCCATTTTCATTCATTCTCTTCCCATTTGCCAGGCACCATGGACATCATCGCTCAGACCGTGCGTGAGTGGCTCTCTATGTCTATCGACAATGGCGACAAACTTGTTCGTCTTCTTAACATCTTATATTTCATTCTCGAGAACATCTCAGACAGTTTCTGCGGCAGGCACTGGGCATTTATGTCTTCGATAATTCACGCTGCGTTTTCCGGACATTTTGAACCAATTTCAAACTTCTTTGTCCCTCACCCTGCTACATCTATCTATTTGTTCTCCTCCTCTCTTTCCAATGTGGCTCTAGACCAATTAATTGATGATCTTTCGTTTGCAAATTGTTTGCTTCGAGAATTGGTCTCATTTCATCAATTTAAGGGACTCGGAACACCTGAACTGTTGAGTTCTGTGCTGTTTTCTGCTGCTGATTTTCTCTCTGTTTTGCTTTTGGTTAAATTTGTTCGAAACGTTCCGCCCTTAATTCAACTGGAACAGACTGTTGAAAATCCAACCTTTTCGCCAGCTTTAAGCTTGATAACGGAGCTGGACCAACCATCTTCTGATTTCGAAGACGTCCAAGATGATGTCGATGCTCATCTTTTACGTCAACATGAGTTGGATCTCGAAGAGCAGAATGCTCAAGACGTCGAATCCTTCAACGAATATATGCTTGGATCAGGCTATAATGGCCTCTTTTGGCATGATATTGAGCCTTGAGTTTCCTTCGCATTTTCTATTCTCAATGTGTCACGGGATGGGATGGTATTCATTGACTGTTCAAACAATCCTCATAAAGAAACAGTCCTTCTTTGATCTATTTGTCATCTCCAACTTAACAAGAAGATTTATGCTTCATTTCCCATCGACACGTTGGAACTTCATCATTTCATTTCAAGGACAATTGTCAACTTGAAACAATTCGATTCAACCAATGTCGAATATACCCATCGTGGTTAAAAAGGAAGGGGAGAGCCGCCGATGCGATTCGTCACACTTCCATTGCGTTTGTTTGGAATCATTGGTTAGAATTTCGTGAGCCTTAAAAATTTTAAATAACTGGCTGTATTGCCAAAAAAGGCTGTAATGCCAAGAACTGGCTGTATTGCCAAAAAAGGCTGTAATGCCAAGAATTGGCTGTATTGCCAAAAAAGGCAATAATGCCAAAAAAGGCTTTATTGCGATGCATGTCCCCACAGGTGTGAGGCATAGCAGTACCACAACACCTGGCTGTTTGGCTGCTTGTCTTTTTCTCTTGGAAAGTTTCTTGCAAGTCACTGGAGGTCTATGGTCTTACCCAGTCAGGAGCATTGGGATCATGGCCTGTCTGTGCTGGTCCACAAAGGTCCTCCATGTGGGATCTCGCTGCCACCTGCACAAGCAAGCCAATGAACATGAAAAAGCAGGAAATGAACATAAAAAAAAGACATATTTTGAAAAAGTATTGATCTTTGGTCCCAGGCACCATCTATGGAGTTGGTCAATGCTGTGCCATTTTTGTGCCTTCCAGTTAGTGATCCAAGATAGAGCCTTGACTTTCCATCCTTTGTTGTGATCTGGATGCTTTCGAAGTGTGTCTTCTTGGCCTTGGATCAATTCTTCTATCTTGGCCCACTGATGGTTCTCATAAAGGACCAAAATGTATGCCATCTTGGCTCTCCACCCTGTGAACTTATTCTCAGAAGGCCTGGTTCTTGGTGCTGCTGGTCCTGTGGCCTTGGCTTTGGCCTTTGCTGTTGCTCCTAATGCACTGGAAGCTGGACTGGCTTCTGTGCTGGGTGAGTGTGAAGCAGATGCCTTGGACATATCTCTCTATGGTGCATCCTGATATGGTCTGCCATAGTGGCCCCAGAAACTGGACCATGCATCATAGCCCTTGTGGCTCTCAGTAACATACTTTTGGAACAGCTGATGGCTCTGAAGCTGTTGGTGCTGATGAATCAGCTCCTTCTGGTGCCTTTGGATCAAGTGGATCACCTGGATCAGTTGGTTCACCTGGATCTGTTGGAACATGGTTCAGTGTGACCATCTGGCTCCATTGGAGCATCACTAACTTGCTGGTCTTGCTCACAGTACCATTGGATGTCCTGGCACGATACTCCTCCTGGGAGTAATTGCAGACTGACTCGAGACTCAAGATATTGCAACGCATGTTCCTGGACAACTTGATATAGCGCAAGTTTGAGCTGCCTGAGAAATTGGGAGTGGTGTGTCGAGTGCATTGTCCTGCAATGATACGGAGCAAGGCAGCAACCTTGTCGACCCCTAGCAAAGGAATCCACGCCCAGAGCACTTGTTGCACGACTTGTCCCTGTCTGGACTCTGCGACCGGGTATCCCGGCGAGAGTAGACATGTGGGCCCGTTTTGCCGGAGCCAGTGCCCTAGGCATGCTGCGGTCAATGTAACAG
Source organism: Cladocopium goreaui (assembly GCA_947184155.2). NCBI lineage: Eukaryota > Dinophyceae > Suessiales > Symbiodiniaceae > Cladocopium > Cladocopium goreaui. Next base: position 48,784 of record CAMXCT020003101.1, on the reverse strand, counting down.
CTGGGTCCAGTGCCGGCGCAATTCCTAGCCAGCGGAAAATATGCGGGAGATATCGTCCTACAAGCCACGGTCGGCCAAGGAGTAATTTGGACGACCTCTGTTGGTAAAGGTTGATGTCGTCCCAATTGAAACCGAAGTAGGTTGACTGATATATGTTGAGCGAGAGAATGAAACAATTGTTGGCGAGGCTTCTCTGTACGACAGAATGTGCAGGGGATGAAAAGAGGGCGAGTCTTTGGTTGGCTTTCAACATGCGAAAAGCTAATGCACACGACGGGAGCCATCTCAGAGTCCTCTCAGGCGTGCTTTGTCTATCCTCGAATAAGTTGACCAGCTTCAAAGGTTCCCGCAATTGCCACAAAGCACGGGTGTACAATCCGTGAGTGGTTACAATCCAAGGGCGCGCCTTGCTTTGCCATCAGTTCCTGGTGGCACATGCAGTGCTCTGAGCAGTGCCGTTCAAGACAGCGGCACCTAAAGGTGCAAGTACATACGATGGCGATGATCCTGAAGTGCCTGAACAGTTAGTGCAATTCTGCATGTACTGAGTGACCCCCTTTGCCAACGAATTTGACGACATTTCTTCTGGACGACTTCTTCAACAAGTCGCTCAGTCTGGCCCTGCCGGCGTTTTCTTTGACTGCACCTACCCTGAGTTGTTGACGCGCCGTGTTGCTACAGCTGTAAAACACTTTCTTATGCAACGCAACTTGATTTTTCGACCACCCCCTAATCCAAGAATCAAGACCCTGGCTGTTCAACATCGTCAGCATAAGAAAAGAAGCCAACTCATCCCTGAGTTTGCCACTACAGCCTGGTATCCAACACCACATCAATTATCAGAAAACCAAAAACTGATCCCTTCTTCTCTCAGGGGGGAATACCAAGAAGGTGATCAACCACAGACAACCACAGGAGACATTCTTGTGGGGACATGGCACACTCCGGAACAATTTGTGAACAGAGCTCTGCACTCTCCGCACCCGATGGAAGAGAACGCCTTGCACAAAATTACAAATGACGCTATTGAGTTTGTTGCCAAAAGTCCTGTAAGACTGGTATCCATAGAGAGAAAAAAGAACCTGCTAAAGGCAAAAATTCTGGCCAAACAACTGGAAAGCCAGGAAAAAGAACTTCATGCTAGCCTCCCAACATCGATTCGAAAAGTGGTTCAGGATAAGAAGATCTTGTTGTGGGAAAAACTTCTTGAACTAAACAGCTATGATGACATGAAAGTAGTTTACTTCATGAAGGAAGGGGTCCCCCTTGTAGGAACCCATGATCACCCCTCTTGCTATGCTATGAAGCTCAAGCTGGCCTCTACCACAGAGGAGGAGCTCCGAGACTCAGCAGTGCCATCCCGATTGGGTTTGGAGGGGAGGAAGCCGCAGACGGACTCTCCGGGGTTTGCAGAGCACTTGGAATCCACGGCTCAATAGGAGGTAGATTTAGCTTTCCTAGAAGGCCCTTTCCACTCCGCAGAGGAGGTCACCAACCTGTTGGGGCACTCAAATTGGAGAATCATGAGAAGGTTTGTAATCGAGCAGGGAGCGAAGCTGAGGCCGATAGACGATGGGCTAGAAGCTCAACTCAATTCCGCGTACACCTCCACTATCAGACTAGATCTGCAGGATGCGGATTACATTGTGGCTATGGCGCTGGAGTTGGGCAAACACAAGGGACTGAACTGGGTTGGAAAAACCCTTGATCTTTCAAAAGCCTACAAACAGCTTCCCATCAGGCCCGAGCATAGGGACCTGGCTGTTGTATTTTCAGAGGTTCCCAAGGCAAGCCTAAGTACTATGTCCCCAATGCCCTTATGTTTGGCTCCACGGCCGCAGTGTACGCCTTTAACAGGGTGAGCAGGTCCATTTGGTTCTTGGTGAACGTAGTACTCAGAGTACCATCCGCGGTGTACTTTGATGATTACCCCATGTTCTCGCCAGAGGGATCTTCTCAAGACACTGATGCCCTGGTGTCGGATTTCTTGGACTTGTTGGGTTGGCGTCATGACCGGACGGACCCTAACCTTAGATCTAAGTAACTTGAAATCGACAGGACATCTCACCTTGAAAAATAAAGAAGGCAGAGTTGAAAAGATAGCGGCCAAAGTACTGCAGGTCCAGGAATCAGGCCAGATGTCTCTCCCAGAGGCGCAAGAGATTCATGGATTGCTGAACTTTGCAACCGGATACTTTGCGGGGAGGTCTTTGAGATACAGCTGTTTCAAAATTTTCTCCTTAGTTGGCAAAGGTCAGACCATGACTGAGCTTGTGAAGGACTGGTGCAGTGAAGTCCTGATTCTGCTGGAAAACACCAAGCCGCGTACGATCCCGGTAGCTATCAACACACGCACCATCCTGATCTTTACAGACGGATCGTGGGAGGACGGATTTGGAGGCCTTGGAGCCGTGCTTCTAGATGAATCTTCGGGCTCACGAGTCGTCATTCAAGATCAGGTGCCAGAAGGATTGTTGTCTTTGTGGAAGGGATTGGTAGGAGATCAACTGATCTGCCAGATAGAGCTGTTGGCGATGGTCCTTGTGAGATGGCAATGGAAACATGAACTCCATAATCGTAAAGTGCTTCTTTTCGTAGATAACAACTCTGCCAGAGGGGGCACTGTGAAGGGCCGATCGAATAGTCCAACCGTGGACGACCTGATCAAAGCCTTCTATTCGATAGAGGTTCATTTGCCATCTTTTTGGTGGGTAGAAAGGGTCCCTAGCAAAAGAAATCCAGCTGACGAACCCTCGCGCATGGAGGGCCAAGCAGCAGCCGATCGCTGGGGAGCCATCTTCATGACTGGATTTTCTTGCCTTGAAGCAGTGTCAAACTGGCTCACCCAAGCCGCAGCAAATCGAAAGAATCCCAAGCAGAAGGGCCCGGTTTAATATAAGGGGGGAGATTGGAAACCGATCCAACCAATTCCATGCATCTTCATCCACTCCAATCCGATGGACTCGAACAGAAGCTTGGAAACCCGTGTACAGGCCAGGAATGAGATATCATACATCTCAACTGTGACGTTCCCCCGATCTGCTAAAAAGATTGCTGCGCAGCTGCTTGGGGTTTCTGGTGGTGCAGTTTGAGCAAATAAACGCACACGGCAGAAACTTGCTCTTTAGGATTTTTGGGTCAAGGAACAAGGACAAGAAGGGCGTTTACACAACGTGGATAGTACTTTCTTGGAATAGTGACTTGATTTATTTCATGTATACCTACATGAAATATCCCAAAAATCCCAAACTGACGTTTTACAAAATCAAATGACAAAAGACTTTGGCAGTTGAGTTGTCAAGCCATGTCAAAGGATCACAGGTCTGTAAGTAAGAGTTGTCCAAATCTGGTTGAGAAAAATCTTCGTGGCACCATGCCATGTGAAACTGGAATGATCTTTGTAAGTGATGTGGTATTTGGCTTAAAGTCCTTCATCTGAGAAGGAAAACAAGGCAACAGAGCCTTTCATGATCTTTACATCCATGTTCACGACTGTTCAAACAGATGTTCAACAAAACTTCCATGAACATGTTAAACTAAAGATCAACTTCACTTTCAATTTGAAGATTTTTCTTCCCGCCCTCCCTCTCCGACAGGGGGGGAGATTGGAAACGATCCAACCAATTCCATGCATCTTCATCCACTCCAATCCGATGGACTCGAACAGAAGCTTGGAAACCCGTGTACAGGCCAGGTAATGAGATATCATACATCTCAACTGTGACGTTCCCCCGATCTGCTAAAAAGATTGCTGCGCAGCTGCTTGGGGTTTCTGGTGGTGCAGTTTGAGCAAATAAACGCACACGGCAGAAACTTGCTCTTTAGGATTTTTGGGTCAAAGAACAAGGACAAGAAGTTTGTATGAATACTCTCATGAGAATCATGATAGATTTTTATGTGAAATACCTACCACCAACGAATGTATACGGAGTTCATACACGTGTACATGAGTTCGCGGGCATGGGGCATTTCGTCATGTGGTTGTGTGATGTCAAACCATGTTGATCCGACGTATCCTTTTTAGTCTCAAGTGAGACAGCAGCAAGTGCTGCAGGGAGAACATGAGACGAGTCATGACATGAGTAACATTATCTTCAAGTCAATTTACTTGATTAATGATCATCACACTCAATGTGATACATACTCATGTTCATGACCTGACATTTTTATTTTCGTGTTCACTTCGAACCGGGTCCTTGTCGCCATGACACCTGACTGGCGAGAACCGCACGACGCTGGCTTCTTCGATGCCTTGGTACCACGTTATGGGCAGCCTGGGATGAGGATTTGCGAGAGGTCACCCAATTCCACCTCATCATCTTCAACTTTGAGGCGTATCAGGACATTTACCGCACCATCGCGGATGATGCAATCAACATGATTGACGATGGGAACATCGAGGAGGAGCACAGGTTGCAAACTTTCATCACCATCCACTTTTTTGATACAGCTGATTTGGTGGACACCATCGGAGGTTTGCAGCGCAGCTTGGCGCAGTTGCGGCAGGATCACGACGATCTTCTTCGTCGCTTTGAAGAGAACCGGGAGTTCACTGGCCGCATCATGGAGTGGATTGCGAGCCGTGATCCGGTGATGGCTGGGCCATTCAACCTTCTTCTTCGCCCAGAAGATCTTGCACCCGAACGCACATAGCAGCTTCTCAAAGGGCACCCATCACATATCATGTTGATCTGGTACACTGGAATTTTGACCTCTGCAACTATGGGTTTTACAACAATTTTCGTGAGTTTTTGGGCCTCGCCTGCTCACCCGCGACAATTTTTCCGGGCTACATCGTGCCATTCCTCGAGCAGCTCTCACTTCGAAGCAAGTCTGAGCTTTGAAAACAAGCTGATTTTTCTCCGGGGGTTGTTCGCATCAGCATATCAATTCATTCTTCACACCACAGAGCAGGTGCATCTGACAGTCATTTTTCAATGTGTGAAATTTTACTTTTAAGTGAACTCGAGTGAGTTTTCAATGATATGAATTGAGATGTCAATATGGAGGCATGAGATCACATTGATTCGTATGTCTTGGTTAGGCTCAAGTGAGCACAATTTTGAAACGGGGATCGAAGGGTGTTTGTTTCCTTCTGGCCAGAACCTCAGTGATCAGTCAGGGGACTGACAATGTTAGAGGATCGTCGGTCAAGTGACTGACATCTGGACGTCCTCTTGTCATTGAAGATTTATTTTCATTGACATCGATTGAACATGATCAGGTGATCGTGGTTCAGTCGCGGCCTCATGAGATTCAAATCCCAATCAACACATTCTTCAGTCCGGAGACATTTGGAATCACGTGTTTGGAGTTTCAGATTGTTGTGAGTGTACGGTAAGTTTTCAACGTGGTGAGCAAAGGTCGAGTGACCTGGTGAGCTTCTCACGGTGTGATCCTTGGTTTTTCCATGACACAGAAGGGCGTGACAAGTGTCACAAGTTCTGATGCTCTTTTGCCAAGCAGTGAATTTGATCATCACATGTTACGTCAGAGACGCTTGTCATGTCATGTTTTCCTGGACAATCAGGTTGAAGACCAGTGGATGTCACTGAGTGGGTCCAGCCCTCATGCTGCCAGATTTCGACATGATCTAGTTGCATGGCATCTGGCGACAAGTGTCGACAGGGTGTTCTAAATCGAGTGACTTGGACACCAGTCCTCAACTAAGTTTGTTGCGGCATGAGTGACGATCAGACTATTCAGGTCGAGTGACCGTGAACTCATAGTAGAGGTCTCGCCCTCATTCTCAGGGTGTCTGGAAATCATCTTGCATGAGTTTGATCCACATGACCCGTGAGGACGACATGACACCAATTTTGAGTTGTATTTCCAATACAATCTTTTTCGGGATTTATTTCATTTGACCACAGGCTGAAGATCCTCGAAGAACGCATGAGGAGGGGAATCAAACGCCCGCCTGACACCGAAAACGACCCAGATCCTGAGTCCATAACCTCTAGGACTGTCCAGTTGCCTTTGCCTGAAAATTTAGATGCAGACAATGAAATTTGTGCAGAAGACAGTGGTCTGTTCGGCCGTGACAGTCCTGCTCAATGGGATGAGTATGCCGACCACTCTCCCTCCGGACGTGGGAGCACTGAAGATAGCCATGCAGTCTTGAACGAGACGGATAGAAGAAACTTGAAGTCTATGATAGACGACGCTTGCCTATCGGTCAAACCGACCTTTAAGTTTCAGATGCCCTGGGAACGCAAAGGGCTTGCCAGAATCTTTAATAGGGACCCAGTTAAGCTCATCCCGGAGCCAGTGATGACACCCATTGAGTTTTCTGAACAAAGCAGCCAATCATCAAGAGCAGCACCCCACCATCTTGGGAAGACCGTCAGAGGCGTATACAGCGAAGTTATCAACTTTGAAACAACCCTCACTGAACAGGAAGTGGAGGAAGCTGCGATGACCAGGGCTTTGGAAAAGTGGTACATGATTTTCTCCAGTGGCAGAGAGGCCTGGCCTAGAGGTTTTGATTTCAGTGCAGCAATCAGAGAACATCGCTTGTCAGATATGCAGATTCTTTTCGGCAATAGGAGCCACGGCACAGTCCTCCGCCGAGGGACCAGCATCCTGCAATTTGTCAAGTGGTATAGAGGTAGATATTTTGGCCTGTGTCCATTCCCGCTGTCGACTGATATTGTTGATGAGTTTGTCCAACAATTGGTGTCAGAAAACAAACCGGCCTCCAACCTCAGAGGTTTTGTTGAGGGCCTCAATTTCTGCAAATACGTTGTTGGAATGGACGTGTGTGGGGGACAACCTGACATAGTTTCTGCAAAAGTGAAGCGGCTCATTGAGAAACAAGACTCAACCCGCAAAGAGAAAGTGCAAGCCAGGGTACTGACGGTCCAGGAGGTCGAGTTCCTAGAGACGTTCCTCTCTGACGAAAGAGCCGACATCACTGACCGAGTTGCCTGCGGTTGCATGTTGTTTTGCTTGTACAGCAGAAGCAGGTGGTCAGACATCCGAAAAATTTACAATTTTGTTTCTGACATTGCAGAAGATGATGGAAAGATGTCTGGATACCTTGAATGCCGGACCCGATCACACAAAACCGCCAGACTTGTAGCTAAGGGTGGGATCTCCATGCCTCTAGTGGCACCAGTGTGGGGGATTACATCACCCCCTTGGGGATTGTCCTTTTTGAAAGTATGCAAGCTGGCACAACGTGACATCGATCAACTGGATCATGAACCGCTTCTTGCGGCCCCCACTGCTGATGGAGGATGGTCTTGCAGATCGGTCACAACCAAAGAGGCAGGCAAATGGATCAGGAATCTCCTAAACCAAATGGAAAGCGGGGCAAATTTCACAACCATCCACACCCTGAAGGGTACTCCCCTTTCTTGGTGTGCAAAGTGGGGATTAGACCCGGATTCTCGTGCGATCCTTGGGCATCATGCCACAGGCAAGAGCTCGGTAGAATGCTACTCAAGGGACAATTTGGCCAAGCCTTTGAGGGAATTCGAGTTGGTTCTTCAACAAATCAGAACCAGGGCATTTTCCCCTGATGCCACCAGGTCAGGGATGATCAAGGACAGTTCGATCGAAGACCCTAAGTCAGCCTTCTCAGTGCCTGCCATCCCAGATCAGGGTCATGAAGTATCATCCGAAAGCTCCTCCTCAACCACAGACTCCGATAAATCAGATGCATCCGAACCAGAAGAAGCCATAGAGCACGACCCTGTCGTTGCCCCCAAGACCTGGGACCCTGATTATGACATGTACCGCAATTTGAAAAGCAAAATTGTGCACATAACAGCACACGGAGGGGCTGACATATTCAGTTGCGGAGTCAAAATCAGCAGCGATTACGAACTCATCCAAAGCTCCCAGTTCCTGGACTTGCGGAAATGCAAGCGCTGCGCCATATCGAAGCCAATCAGGACCGTCGGACAGATGGCATCCGGCCTCAAGAAGTGGCGACTGGCTCATGAGAAAGAAAAAGGGAGCGCTGTGGGTGTGGGAAACCATGTACACGGGCACGTGCCTGATCAATACATGTGTTTTGAAGGCAAGTGCCTTAATGAGTCAAATCATGAGACATATTTTGCATGACAGATTTGACCCCAGGCAAGTGCTTGGCATGACCAGAGACACACAAGTGAGATCTCAGTCAAACACACACACAGTTAGTACTGACAGTTTCGAGTGAAACGCATGTGTGTGACCGAGGCTCAAAAAAAAAGAATTTTTCTGGATGTCGAATGTCATGATGAACTTGATTTCGACACGTGAACACATGATGGAACTTAGACATGCAACAACATATCTTTGATTTGTCAGTCACGACATTTCTTTGACAACTTTTCAACATCTCGGTGTCGTCATCATGGGAACGCTTCTTGAGTCCAAAGAAGCCCTGCGATCCAGAGGTTTGGAGGTGAGCCTGACACCAGACGAGGTCAATGCACTCATCAACAACAGAGTTGACTCACTTGCAAGATTAGCATTCGCTGCATGTCCCCCGGGTGATGCATCCACAAACGAACAAATCGATAGCCTCTTCAATGGACAAGTGGCGCCGAACCCAGGGACTTACGCATCCATGAAACGTTTGATATTTGAGGCCCAGACCTTATTATCTGCGGAGTTACAAAACAAAGTCCACAAAACAGATGAGCAGGTGAAATCCAAACTCGCACCTGCAGAAAGAGACAACCGCATCAAGGAACAACGTTCAAGGCTTGAAGGTCTCCGGTTCAAAGGAGAGGAAGAGTGTTCACATCAAAGCTACGACATTGTCTTGAACATGATGGAAAAGGACTCACTTGTTTATCTTGCACCTGAGAAATTCGCAACGAGGAGGAGTGAGTTGGCAATGAAGAAGTCAGCCAAGGAAATCGCAATTGACCAGACATCACTCATTGTCAAGGACAAGACCCAAGACCTGATTTGTGCCACCACCACGGAGCTCGACACAACGAATGCGATGAGAAGGAGAGCCCTCGCCTTCGATCTTGTGAAGGCATGTAGTTATCATGCAATGAATTCCTATCATGCCGAGCTCTTTGATCACTTGCACTTGCAGGCACCTCCCGGCTATTCTCAAGTTTCAGGAAAAGCGAACAAGATCCAGGACACCTGTGAAGCCTGCTCCTGCGCCATCCAAAGGCAAAGGCAAAGGAAAAGGCGGCAAGAACAAGAAGGGGCGCGGCCCGAACATTCCGCGTGGCCTTATAGGCAAAGCTCTCCAGACCAAGGCCGGTGAGCGCCTTTGCTGGGCATTTAATTTGCCACAAGGGTGCCAAGAGGCAAAACCTGGAGACAAGTGCTCACGAGGCATTCACTTGTGTGCTGAGCCTGGGTGCGAACAGCACCATAGTCTGCAGAACCATCGATGACAAACCCCAGTGGACGACCCAATTTTGCAATCTGATCCCATTCGAAGCAATGAGAACTCAGCCAAGGGCCGTCCACTTTCCGACTATTTTTGCTTAGAAATTTTCGCCGGCTCAGGAAAGCTCACAGCCGCCCTTAGATCAGTTGGCTTGCGTGACAGTTTTGGGATAGATGTAAAGCTTCCTCCGCACTTGCGCAGCCCAATAATTAAATATGATTTGCTCAGGCCGGAACACCTGACACTTGTACAGGACCTCATTGCATCACCAGTTTGCGTCTATGTGCATTTTGCACCGCCCTGCGGCACAAGCTCAAGAGCCAGGCTCATCCAGCGTAAGGGCCGATGGAACCCGCCCATCTTACGCACTGAAACTCACCCAAATGGCATTCCTGGCTTATCGGGTGTTCTTTCAGAAAGAGTCCAGGCGGCCAACCAATTATACCAAATCACCTGTGATCTAGTTGAATTCTGCATTAAACATGAAAAATATTTTTCTGTTGAGAACCCTGGACGGTCCTTCATGTGGTTGACAACGTCCTTTCAAAAACTTTCCCGAAAGTTTCCCCTCAGAGAAGTGTTTTTCCACCACTGCAGATATGGAAGTTCACGCAGGAAACTCACGAAATTCCTGCACAACATCGCTTCTTTTCAACAATTAGAATCTTACTGTGATAACAGTCACACCCATGAACCTTGGGGCCAAAGCCCATCCGGGCACTGGCGAACATCCGAAGAAACGGCTTACCCTTGGGATTTATGCCGTGCCATTGCATCCAAGTTAGCACTGCAGTGGCAAGAAGATGGCATTCAATGCCAACCACCTGCATTTGCAACCCAAGAAGCCGGGTTACAGACCATGCGTGCCACTACAAGCTTGCAACCAAGGCGCGGCCTACCCCCAATGGTACCAGAATTCAAAGAAATTAAAACGCATCCGGCTCACCTGCCGCTGCCATCCAATTCACGTAAGCTCAGCACTCCTCACCAGGGGATTTCCGCGAGTGAAAAGGATTGCAACAGCCAAGGTTCAAGTGGCCTAAACACGGACCATACGATAACGGTCGGCATACATCATGCACCAGATGAGTTCGTGAAGCAAGCCCTTGCCATAGGCCACCCCACTAGGCTCCATTCGTTTTTCCCTGATGAAATGAATGAGGTTGTGCAACACTGTGCGCATGACGCTCCTGGAGGCCTCGCTCGAGAACGAACCGAGGAAATCAAAAGGTGGATTCACCTAGCCAGCAGTCTTGCAGGTGCAGAACGTCAACTTAAAGAAAACATGTCGAGTAGGAGGAGGCAAGTCTTGCAGGGCAAAAACCTACTACTCTTCAAAACTCTCATGGAAGATGCTATGCACCGAGATTCAGATCTTGTTGACCAACTGGCTTCGGGTTTTGACTTAACCGGGAACCTTCCCGAGTCGCAAGTTTTCGCCCGGAAATTGAGACCAGCTACCATGTCTTGCGTTGAGCTCAGGAGGATATCAGATATCAGAATTATGCCGGCATAACATGTTGCAGACAGTGGTTTCATCAGGGGACCCAGATCTTGACGGTCAACTGTATGCGGCCACCATGAAGGAGGTCGACAAAGGCTTCCTGATCGGGCCTGTCGAACCTGCAGACCTTCCTGAAGGGTCCACATTGACCAGACGCTTTGGGGTGAAGCAGAAGAGCAAAACGAGACCCATAGATGACTACAAGGCATCTTTCGTCAACAGTAGCGTATCACAAACCGAGACTGCCACTGTCCATACTGTGGACCACATAGCCTCACTCATTGCCTGCATTATGAGGTTTTCTGAAGAGCTCGGAACTAGCGTGTCTTTGTCCGCGAAGACATGGGACCTTGCCGACGCTTATAAACAGATACCTTTAAGTGATCATGCTTTTGATAATGACGGTTTTCTGGCAGTCTATAACCCCACTAGGAAAAAGGCCGAAATTTTCCAACAAAAAGTTCTCCCATTCGGGTCTGTGGCATCCGTCACAGCCTTTTTGAGGGTCGCTCACGGCATTTGGAAAGTGGGAGCCAGACTTCTTAGGCTGATGTGGGCATCATACTTTGACGACTTCCTGTCAGTGACGACCAGTGAAACTTCTCGGCACACCGACCTTATAATCTCCTCTTTGTTTAGCATCCTAGGCTGGAGGCTCTCTGAAGACAAATTGATTGATTATCACACCATGTGCAAGGTACTGGGTGTCGAGTTTGACATGCGCATGTCAGGCCAGGGACTTGCTGCAGTGGCCAACACACAAGACAGGGTGAAGGAACTTTGCGAGGAGCTTGATAGTGTCCTCACGTCAGGTTCCCTGAGAAGAGCCGATGGAGAAAGATTGAGAGGAAGACTCCAGTTTGCTAGCGGGCAACTCTTTGGGCGCAGCGCCAGAAATAGGATGAGAACATTATCCAAACACATTTCTAGTGGCAGAACCGCCCTTTGCGACAATACTATGCTCGCGCTACGTGAACTGAGGGAACAAATCTCTCTCAACGTCCCCAGGATGATCTCAGGGAAGATGTCAGACCACGTGCATGTATACGTGGATGCCTCTTACGAACCTGAAGGGTATTCCGGGGTAGGAGGGGTCTTCTATGACAGTTCTGGACAGAGCTGCTTCTTCTTCAGTGAACGGGTTAGTCCGAATTTCTCCTTTCAATCAAAAAGGATGAACAGAAGAACATGATACAAGAACTTGAGATGCTGGCCTTGCTCATTGCTGCTGTGTTATGGCTCCCAGTGGCAGAAGACAGACGTGTCGTCATCTTCTCAGACAGCGAAGCTGTCCGCGGGAGTTTTCTCAAGTCATGGTCACAAAATGACGCAAGCAGCCAACTGCTCAAGAAAATCTTTTCTTTGGAAGAAAGGTCATGTTGCCAAATTTGGTTAGAAAGGGTTCCGAGCCAATCCAACCCCTCTGACCATCTATCCAGATCTTTCGTGACGATTTGGAATGGACTGACAAGTTCCAGAGTTGACCCAAAAGCAGTTTGGGAACAAGCGGCCTTACCATAGGGTGAGAGCGCGCCGCAATGGCAATACCGAAGCTAAACCCCAGTCGATAAAAAGTTGAGTGCGCTGATTCGGATCTGTCAACAGTGGTACACACAACATGATGACCCCATGGCCGCAGCAAGTAGGTATCAGAACATAAGAATACTCTCATGAGAATCATGATAGATTTTTATGTGAAATACCTACCACCAACGAATGTATACGGAGTTCATACACGTGTACATGAGTTCGCGGGCATGGGGCATTTCGTCATGTGGTTGTGTGATGTCAAACCATGTTGATCCGACGTATCCTTTTTAGTCTCAAGTGAGACAGCAGCAAGTGCTGCAGGGAGAACATGAGACGAGTCATGACATGAGTAACATTATCTTCAAGTCAATTTACTTGATTAATGATCATCACACTCAATGTGATACATACTCATGTTCATGACCTGACATTTTTATTTTCGTCCCAATACCTCTCCCACCCTGTTGCATCAAGTGATGCTCATAATGTTATCTCGCATCAAGTGATGCTCTTACTTTTCTTGAAACCGTTTCCGTCACCTCAGTGTATCCGACATGGCTCTCGTTCAAGTTCAACAAGACCTTCAAGCCCTTTTTGACCCAATTCTTCAAACTCAACGTGAATTGGCACGGGCACAAGAAGTCATTTGCCAAGTCGATGACCTGAGTGATTACCTTGACGACCATCATCTACCACAAGCCTCACTGCACATCGACCAAGTCCGACAACATCTCCGTGCAGTCATCACTCATCTCAAGTTGAGGCTTACGATACGGATGATACAATTAGCAAGGTTCTTTCGCAACCATTTTCGACGGACCAACAATATCCCGATCGTCAACCTGGACTTCAGGTAGATCCTACACCGATCGGTTTTCTCGCTCTGTGTTGCCTACCCAAGGCCAGAGCGCGCCGCAATGGCAATACCGAAGCTAAACCCCAGTCGATAAAAAGTTGAGTGCGCTGATTCGGATCTGTCAACAGTGGTACACACAACATGATGACCCCATGGCCGCAGCAAGTAGGTATCAGAACATAAATCCTTCCTTCTTTACAGTTTTCAAGATGGGTGCTTGGCAATGAAATTGACTATTTGCATGCGAGATTTCGTGAAGCTGAGCAGAGAGGTGACATGATGTTGACATTGAAACCATCTACAATGACCTCAACGAGTACCTTGGAGGTGAAAGGGTCAGAATTGACCATCCAAGGGAACCACTTCCTCCGGTTCGGTATGCAAATCCAAGAGTTGAAGATGAAGGAGAAGAAGAGGAAATTGAAGATGGTGATGATCCTCCTGAAGGAGGTAATGGAGGTGGCCACGACCCCGATGGCAATGAGATCGTCCACATGGCATTGAATGGGGTTCCATTGAATGGGCAGGCCATCGACAGACTTCCAAACTATGACTACGATGTGGATCCTCAGCAAAACGATGGAGATGAAGAGATGCCTGGAAAATTACCAGATGAGAGAAGAACCAGGCATTTGAACAGTGAACAAGGCGAAGTGAGCGACCCTGATGAGTGGGCAAATTTACACGATGATGCCTATGAGAGGATGAGGGCATATTCACAAGCCAATCGAATCAGGTTGACCAGAGCAGCCAACACGTTGAGACAGAGGCACGACGAAGCAGCAACTCAAGGCAATTGGGAAGAAGCTGCAGGCGTGCTAAGAGCATTACATGAAGTCGAGTCATTGATGGACATTGCGTGATGCAATCAGTGCTTGTGGTTGTAGTGCTAGAAGTTTTTTTTTCCGATGTGCCTGGAGACCAAATTCGAGAGACAATTGCATGGCACAGGGTCTGGTAATGGACCAAAACTGCACGAAACGTTGGTTTGCACAACGGTATGTGGCAGGAATTTTTCCAAAATCCCTACCAAGGTGGGGTGTCACATTTTAGTTAATGGAATCAAGGCAGGTTCGCAGGTCCCCAGTTGTCACTTGGAACAGCACAGAGAAAATTAGCATGGCCTTGCTGTTTGGATGACACAGCACAAATTCAGAAGTGTAACTTCGTGACAAATGGCTTGAAGCATTCAGAGAAAGGGCGCGCGGCTTTTGAGTTGTCCCGTGCATCTTGAGACATTTGGAACGCCCACGGCATAGACTGCGTTCACTCCCCATAGACTGTTTGAATTGCTGCGTTTCTGGCAATGAGTTTAAGTCTTAGTTTTGAAACATGAAGGCAAACATCCAAATATACCTTTTGCAACTTGTGACACGTGTGCTGTGCTTGTGCCTCCACATTGTTTGGCGCAAGGACAGGCTGCAATAGTTGTACAATTTGCATTGTTGCACGAAACGTTTCCCCAATATCGCATGAGTTTAGCGCTGGAAAAACAATCCATGGACGTGACACATTTCCAATCAGTCAATTGAAACATCGGAACAGTTGTTTTGCAAAAAGGGTTCATTATGCCCCCAGAGCGTTCGGCTCCTAGTTTAATCAACGGATGGACCAAAATGCAGGAATTGAAATTCAAAATGACACTTGACATCATTTCTGTTCAACTGTCGATACTTCATGGTATGTCTGTTGAAACAGTTTCATTTTTTATGTCATATCTTGGCAAAGTGGTCGCATTGTTTTCACGCGTGTCTTTGAAAAAAACGTTTGAGTACAACAGTCTCGCACCCGTTTGTGGAAAATGTCCGTCGCATTCATCAACAACCACGGTGAGAAGGGCTACAACCACGACGTCAACCACGATGAAACAAAGATGCATGAACTGCAGGGCTACAACCACGACGTCAACCACGATGAAACAAAGATGCATGAACTGCATCAAACGTATGGAACTCTGCTGAGCGAGGAACAAAATCTGAAGATTCGAGTGACTATCCATCAAATTTTGGCAGCTTCCCATTTGCTTAGTGTATCATCATGGAAATTCCAGTTGGGTTCCCTTCATCAAAAATAAGTATTTCATTTTTCACAGAATTGTTGTGAAATTGTTGTGTTCACAAAGGGTTGTTTCCTAAATAATACAGTTTCTTGCGAGGAAATGGAATTTCCATGAGGTTTTCATATTGTCATATTGCAATCTGTGGAAGTGTATGTCTTGAATCAAAATAGGGTTGGCAGTTGATGCGGTCGAGTTTTCGGCAGCACACGCTGGCATCTCATACTCTTGGCATCACAAATCAATTCCACATTTACAAATTTGATTTCACCAGATTTTTTTAAAAACAAGTCCAGTGCGTTCCATTCCGTCCATGTCCATGTTGATCCATGTTGATCCATGTTGATCCACGAGGCAGTCGACTTGGACCAAGAAACGTTCACCATGGAACTGGATGTTTGTTTCAGGTGGAAAGATCCCAGGCTGAGGCGCTGCACGGATTCGGGCCATTCGGGGGTCAAATGCATCAACCAAGCGACAACCATTCGGGGGTCACTGCAACAGGACGCTTTGTTAGGCAATTTTTTTTATTCTGTGGCGTTTGGCATCCAAGTAGGTGCAGTTCTTGCAGGACTTGTTTGTTCAAAAATCAAGGATCTGATAGATTCTGATAGATGTCGTGATCAGTGGTTGGGTCGAACAAACGCCTTAATTGCATTAATGATTACAACGGTTACAACGGTCCATGTCTCCGAAACATCTCCAGTGGATTGCCATGTGAGCCGAGAGAGGTCAAAATGGTGCAAGTCGATTGTAATGGTTTCATGGTGGATATATCATGTGATTCGTTGGAAACGTTTTGAAACGTTGGAAAACTGGTTCTGTGAACATTTTTGTCAAAATGTGTTTTCTGAACATGCGCATTTTGTCAGGAATGCGAAAACCAGAGTGTGGTTGCCTCGTGAGTCCACCTTGAAGGGGCGACGAACATGCGAAGGCCGATATCTTTCCTGAAGGAACACCTCGGTGTCTGATGCGGGTTGTGAAATGCCATGAAATGCCGCAAGATACAATGTTCCCCAAAACACCTCAGGGGATCTGATCCACAGGAATCCACAGTAAAACTTGTGCCGTTGCTGCCATTGGTGCTTTTGCCTCGACAGGTGGTACCTGTTATTGCCGTGGTGGCCTAAGGGGTCAACGTTGCAGCAAACTGCCTTTCGTGCTGGGCATCTTCAAAGAAGAGAAGGGTCCTTGAGCTTAGCACAGAGCCTGTACTCGATGGATCTCAATGGATTCGTCACATTTTTCACATTACACACTCACTCTATAGTTATGTAGTTCAAACATACCCATTGAAGGCGTATGCAGCAAGCCTTTGAGTCCTACTCAACGTTTGTGTAACTCTGTGCAACTATAATCTTTATAGATCTTTACAGGAAAATCAACGTTACACAATCAACTTGTGTCCATTCAATTGATGGATTGGCCTACAGGGCCTACAGATGAAATAAACAGAGTGAAACGAAGCAGTGAATCGCTGGCGGTTCAAATTCAGTCACAAGGCAAAGACTACATCAAGGTCGAAGACAAGAATGACGCTGTGTCAGCACTCAAGCCAGCCCCATGACCCATGTGATATCACCCACAGTGACAGAAAACTCAACCTGATGGTGAGCAGAATCACTTAAAATGTGGAATATCAAACAACTACATTCGACCAGGCTTGACTTTTGCCCATCAAAATATTGGATTTGTAGATTTTGTGAAACAAAATATTGATAGGCAAAAGGGGGCTGAGCTATTGATCTAGGCGAGTATTCATTGGATGCGAGCTACAGTGTCAGCAAAACAACAATGTTGACTCATAGAGGCCTTAGAGGTTATTTGTGCGGCGTCGTAGGTCCAGCGAGCAGATCAGAAATGTGTTAAATTTGAATCATGTTTTCAGACATTTTCAGAATCCAGATCGCAAGCGGCTAATGTTTACTGCTTGGATCGAGAAATCTGACATTATTTGACATCAAAAAGAACATTCATACGAAGTAATTCTAGCCTTCCAGTGGTAATTTCAAACTCCAGAGGCATCCCAGGTGGTTTCTCAGCGGCTCCAGGGTGGTTACCATGACTGGCAGTTGCTCTCGAGCTTCATTTACAAAGAGGAGCCGAACTTCAGTGATCTCGGACAGTCCCTTGGTTTTGAATTCTGCATGTTCAAGTCGTCAGACTTATTGACAGAAACCCAACAAGATCTCAGACATTTCTTGCACTGGACAATTCAGACCTTCGAAGCCAGACATTTTTTGTTGAACAGACCTCACGCGCAAGGCTTTAAACCTGCAGCTTTAACAGCCGCCTTCAGGTTGTTCCGAGGCGACAGGGGAGGTTCTTCCATCGTGATCTTCTCAAAGCTGATGGAAGAGCCCACGGTGCTGAACGATTTCCAACGTCTCAGCAACGGCGAAACTGGTGAAACCGTTTTTTTCCGGAAGCTGAGAGCAGATTTCAAGGCAGGGTTGGCCAATCCGGAATGACATCGAAGCCTATTGAAGCCTATTAGGAATGTTGACCCATGTTGACCCCACCATCCCTTGTATTGAAGACCTTCTCAGGCGATCTTGTTTTGTATCACCCTGACAGGAAAACATGGAACTGGAACACTTTCCCTTCGACCGGCAGCTGCTTCAATTCACCATTACAGCAAGCATGCCTGCCTCGATGTTGAAGCTTGAGGTGGGCTGGGGGAATGTTGCAGGTGCCGACTAGTCTCCAGATGTGTGAAGTGCAGACAAGACGATGTGAGGAATCTGGGAAATCTACCTATCAAAAACGAAACATATCAATATCAAAACATATTCGCATGTATTTTTCAAACAATCTGCAATTCATGCAAAAGTGAGATGTATAGTACATACAGTACGATACATAGTTGGTGTATTGGAGAATATTCCATGCCGAACACCTTCCCAACTGCCTATGAGGTGGATGAGAAGGTGAACTCCGTTTGCCGTGTGAAAGATTTGCCCGAGTACAAGGCATCCAGCCGTTTTCAGATGAACAAGTCGGCATGAGGTTTGGAAAAACTGGAGGACTTACAGTAGGGAGCAATCTGATCAATCTGATGAATCTGATTAAGCTGATCAATCGATCAATCTGTCTCCTGGGCACTAAACATGACACGTTTTTTTGAGTGCAATTCTCCAATACAAATTTCTCGCAGCTATGCACTTGCTTGGGACAGAAACATGTCGTTGCCTCACTTCTTGTCAGCCACATCTAGAAGTAGACAAGGCGTGTGAGAGGCTCACAGGCTCATCTCTCCACGATTCTCCCATGGGGTGTTGGATGGTGCAATACGTGAGGTGGACAAGGAGCAGAATGAGGAGAGGGTTTGACGGTTTGACGGTTTGACCATGGTTCGTGGCAAGTGGCTTGCGTTCATGCTTGATGTTCATTGTAGACCTGGAATCTCACGTTGGCTTGTGATTTATAGACCGTTGATTGATCAATTGGGAGGTTGTATGGAGATTCCTATTTATTCAAGTGTCCCTCCGACTCCCTCTTTTCTTAGACCTCAGGAAGGCAAGAAGATTTGGGTTGACTGAAGAACAACGAATACAAGCCGTGTTAATCCGTCGTCAAGATATGTTCAGACCACTGATGCAAGTCACTGCAAGTCATGGCAGAACTGACCCATGTTCGCTATGTGGAGGTATGTTGAGACTTTGGAATGTTCCACCCGGATTCCACCTTTTGCATCCTTTTGCGCTGATCCAGGCAGTCGGAATATTGAAAGAAAAGACCACAGCTGCCAATGTCAACAACAAACAGTATTCCCAAGTGAAGGCTGGCAGTGGGCTGTCTGGGCTGTCTATGTCAGAGGGTGCCTGCACATCTCTCTTCTTGGCATCATGATGATGTCATGGCTGTGGTGGTGGCTGTTTTTGTTGCTGTTGGTCTTGTCGTCGCTTCCTCTTTTCTCCCCTCATCATTTCGACCCGAGCAGTCGAGCAGTCGAGCAGTAGAGCAGTCGTTTGAGCCCTCACCCTTAGCAGCCCGACCTGAGATCAGAAGCACTCAGTAGGTTTTTCCGACAGCGCACTTTCAAAAGCAAGCAAAGCACTGCAAAGCAAAGCACTGCAATTTCTACATTTGGAGGTCTGGTTGGTGGATCTGAAGCGTCGGGCTTTGCTCCAAATGCAACAATTGCTCGAATTGCTGCCCCCGCTGCCCCCACTTCCATCTTCCGGTCATTTGATTCAACCGTGTTGTTTGGGCTCTCGGGTATCAGTTGCCAAGGGCCTCATAGAACTCCAATGAAAAGGATATATCACAACTATCAGAACGTAGCCGGCACCAAACGTATCGATGCGAGTTTTTCATTCCTGACCAGGGCATGGAGTCTGAAGCATCCCTTCGCAAGAGCAAAAGTAAAGCGAAGAACAAGTGCCTCTTAGTTCTCTTGCCCTGATCTTTTCCCCAAACAGTGTGTCCACACCGGGGGTAGGAGTTAAGGCCAGGGGTAGATCACGGTACGTCATCTGCTTTGCGTTTTTTTTGCAGTAAATTCTCGCATAAACTTGCTCTTGCGAGATGTCCAAGTGCATTTCGACTGCGCAAGCTGGCACAAAACGTGCGGCTAACTTCTGGGGCGCGGCATTTTTCCTGTAAATTATCACATGAAATGGCTCTTCTGAGATGTCCATGTGCATTTCGACTGCGCAGGCTCGCACAAAGTCCGCGCCACGGGGTTCTCAAGCTCTTACCCTGCGACATGTTCAATGTAAATTGTCACATAAACGGCTCTTGTGGAGATCCTGCTAAATTCCTCTCTAAAGGTCCTTGCATGACCTTGTACAGGTCCTGAACAGAAGATCTTGTGGAGATCCTGGTGAGATCCTCTCTAAGAGGCCCTCGCATGAAGCCCTTGGAGATGCCATGTCGTACAAGTGCTTGTATGAAAGCTCTTGTGGGCGGCTCTTGGGAGGTTCTTGTCTCAAGATCTTGTAAGATTCGCGCATTTTAGGACGCTCTTGAGAGCTTCTCTTAGGGGTCCTGGCATGAAGATCTTGGCCAAGGTCTTTTACAAGTCCTTGTGAGAAGTTCTTGTGGAGATCCTAGTGAAATGCCGTCAGAGGCTTTTTGCATGACCTTGTACAACTTTTTGTGAGAAGCTCTTGAAGAGGTCCTGGTGAAATCCTCCAGGTGTCCTTACATGATCTCGGACAGGTCCTTATGACAAGATCTTGTGGAGATCTTGTTGACATCCTCCTCAAGAGCTCCTTGCACTAAGATTTTGAAGATCCTCTGCCTTGGTGCTTGTATAAAAGTTCGTCTGGATGCTCATAGGAAGTGCTGGTATGAAGATCTTGTGAGCCCCTCTATATATATGTACATAGAAGGTCCTGCCGCTGCAGTTGCGATCATGTCTAACCTCATCTGTTACTGTTCCATAGCTACTGCTGCTTGTATCTGGTACATTGACTTCCTACCCCCAACGCTGTTTGCGGTCTCTTGCCTGTGTAACTTAAAATATCTTGGCTCAATCAGGTTACCGCTCTGAGGTTGCAACTCATGTGACACCTCCGGACGGGTTCAGGAATGTGGACACCTTGAAATCAAGGTCAGCCAGGTGAATTCGTACGTGCTTCCTGTGCTCTGCTTGAATCGGACGCGGAAAAAACAAATGCGCAGTAATTGTCAAAGACTTTTCGGTTCACAATTTTGGCAAGTGAAATTAATGGATTGGCCTGCGGTATCATCGTTTTCTTGAAAGACGTGAAAGTATGCCATTTGTTGGGCCAGATTCATAGTTTTCGGGCTCATGTGAAAGGCAAGAAGGAGGAAGAGCAGAGGGGAACAATTTGTTGCAAAGGGGTTTCCCTCATGGTCTGTGCCCCTAAACCGCTCTTGGGGTTATAATTGCTCGAAAGATGGTTTTTGAATAGGGGCGCAGATGATCAGATGGGCTTAAAGTGCCACGCAGGTTGCACAAACCAAGCGTTGCACAGGCTACCAGTATCGTCTGTGCCCCTAAACCTTCGTTGTGATAATGGGGAATTTCACTTTTTGAGAAATGTCTCGCACGAAAGCGTCGTTTTCACATCTTCAACTTTCACTTTTTGAGGGAAGTCTAGCACCAAAGCTTCGTTTTCACATCGTCAGTTTTACTTTTGAGGGAAGTCTCGCACGAAAGCGTCGTTTTCACGACTTCACCGTGCAGTTTTATACGGATGTTTCGCAGGATTGCGGCGTTTTCACCAAGAAGAGAAGATAAGACCTCAATCTTTTCGACGTCCATGTTATAATTTCGAAACGTTCGCTCGGGGCGGGCCTTTGGATTATAGACGGGGGTAGAGGTTTTGAAACCCCCCTTGCATCAGCAACTTCAAAGCCTTAACTTAACGTTGTTCCAGACATGACTCTGCTTCTTCCATATCATATACAATGATTTCGAAAGGTCAACCCCCTCAGATACTCTTCATATATGGTGCCATGATAGTTCCTCCCATGATGCCCCCCCCTTCCAACCTAAAGGGTCTTACCCCTCAGAAGCATGTTTCTATATGAGAGTTTAGGGCCGCAGATGATCGTTTTTTAGGGGCGCAGATGATGAGTGAACCCAAAGGGGAATGTCAGAGTGGTCTCGGTGGATCGCGGTAAGACGTGTCCTCGCATCCGCACAGCGTTCCTAGGATGATGTTCCCAAGGTAGACTTTGACAAACCTCAGTTGGATTCTGCAATTTTTCCCCCTTGGCCAATTTTCCAGACACTGCAAAACCTGCTGGATGCTGCCTGCATGTCGAAAGCTGTTGCAGAGTCTTGCCATCAAAGGGATCCCTGACTGCTTGGGTAGGATGGCTGGCACTATCACAAAACATTGTTGGAATGAATGATAGCCCGGACGGCTTCATCTTGACTTGTATTGAACCCCATGAGAACTCCCTCGACAGAGGCTCTGAAGTTCTTCACTCAACACAGTCCTAGTTCTTGCCAAGATCCGCTCCAGCCATTTCCGGAGTGACAGGTGATGGTGCATTTGCAAAGAAAACCGCAAAAGTACATGGTGAACATCGTCTTCATGGTCTATATGCTGGTCTTTGCGTCTTGCAGTAGCTTCGTGATCCCATTGGAGAAAACAGGCCCTTTTAGGGATGCCGGATGGACTTTTGGATGGCCGGAGGAACAAACTGATGGTTCAGGGTATGGTTTTTCATGGAAACAAATGAGGTCATTCAGCATCAAAACATGTCAAAACACCTGTGAGGTGAAAGGTGTGGTGATTTGGGAGGAGTACCCAGTGTACCATTTGGATGTGGGTGTTATGATGTTTTATGATGTTTTATGTTTGGACGCCGGGATTGACTTCCCAAGTCGTTCGTTCTTATCCAGCAGATCGTTTTTCCCCAACAGCGTAAGCTTGGGGTCTTCAGCCATAGTAAAGGTTCCGGAGCAGGTCGGAGCAGCCAAATCCGCTGAGAACCGGGTTCCCAAAAAGGTTCCCAGGAAGAGTTTCCTTTTCCAAGAGAATCCTTCGGAGCCAGATCGGCATGGCGCAAGGTTGGGAACCGGGTTCCCAGGAAGAGGTTCCCAAGCAAGGTTACTAGGCAAGGTTACCAGGAACAGACTCCCAAGCAAGGGTTCCCAGCAAGAGGTTCCCAAGCAAGGTTCCCAGGAACAGGTTCCCAAGCAAGGTTCCCAAGCAAGGGCTCCTAGCAAGAGGTTCCCAAGCAAGGTTCCCAGGAACAGGTTCCCAAGCAAGGTTCCCAGGCAAGGTTACCAAGGGTTCCCAATGTTATCAGGAAGGTTCCCAGGCAAGGTTCCCAAGGGGTTCCAAGCAAGGTTCCCAGGAACAGGTCCCAAGCAAGGGTTCCCACACAAGGGTTCCAAAGCAAGGGTTCCCAGGAACACGTTCCCAAGCAAGGTTCCCAAGCAAGGGTTCCCAGCAAGAGGTTCCCAAGCAAGGTTCTCAAGCAAGGTTCCCAGGACGAGGTTCCCAGGAACAGATTCCCAAGCAAGGGTTCCTAGCAAGAGGTTCCCAAGCAAGGTTCCCAGGTTACCATGCAAGTTCCTTCCCAGGCAAGGTTCCCAAGCAAGGTTCCCAGGAACAGGTTCCCAAGCAAGGTTTGCAGGAAGAGGCTCCTAGCAAGAGGTTCCCAAGCAAGGTTCCCAAGCAAGGGTTCCTAGCAAGAGGTTCACAAGCAAGGTTCCCAAGCAAGGTTCCCAGGAAGAGGTTCCCAGGCAAGGTTACCAGGAAGAGATTCCCAAGCACGGGTTCGCAGCAAGAGGTTCCCAAGCAAGGTTCCCAGGAACAAGTTCCCAAGCAAGGGTTCCTAGCAAGAGGTTCCCAAGCAAGGTTCCCAGGAACAGGTTCCCAAGCAAGGTTCCCAGAAAGAGGTTCCCAGTTCCCAGGCAAGGTTACCAGGACAGATTGCAAGGGTTCCCAATGTTTTCAGGAAGAGGTTCTCAGGCAAGGTTCCCAAGAGGTTCCAAGCAAGGTTCCCAGGAACAGGTCCCGGGTTCCCAGGCAAGGGTTCCCAAGCAAGGGTTCCCAAGCAAGGGTTCCCAGGAAGAGGTTCCCAAGCAAGGTTCTCAGGAAGAGGTTCCCAAGCAAGGTTCCCAGGAATAGGGTTTGGAAGCACGGATTTCAGGAACCGTTTTCAAGGTTTCCAGGCAACATTTCCCAAGCAAGATTTCCAGGAACATGTTTTTCTCAAACAAAAGAAATTTCCCAGAACAGGTCTTCAAGCAAGTGTTTCCAGGAAGAGGTTTCCAGGAAGAGGTGTCCAAGCAAGGTTCCCAGCAAGCTGGTTCCCAAGCAATGCTTTATGGAAGAAGTTCCCAAGCAAGGTTCCCAGCCAAAGGTTCCCAGGAACAGGTGCCCATACAAGGTTCCCAAGAACAGGTTCACAAGTAAGGTTCCCAGGAAGAGGTTCCCAAGCAACAGGTTCCCAGGAACAGGTTCTCAAACAAGTTTCCCAAGAACAGGTTCACGAGTAAGGTTCCCGGAAGAAGTTCCCAGGCAATGTTTCCAGGAAAAGGTTCCCAAGCAAGGTTCCCAGGAACAGAGTCTGAAGCAAGGTTGCTAGGAAGAGGTTCTCAAGCAAGGTTCCCTGGGAACCCTTGCTCCTGGAAATTTTGCTTGGGAACCAGCTCTTTCTGGGAACGCTTGCTTGAGAACTTGTTCCTGCGAGCCTTGTTCCTGCTTGGAACCTTGCTTGGAAACGGTTCCGGGGACCTTGCTTCGGAACCGTTTTTGGGAACCGTACTTGCAAGCGGTTCCTAAGAATTTAACCTTGCTTGGGAAACTCTTCCTGGATACCTGCTTGGAAGCCTCTTCCTGGAAACTTGCTTGGGAACGTTTTTCCCCAACAGCGTACGTAAGCGTGGGGTCTGCAGCCACCCCAAGAACAAGATTTCCAATCAAATTTTCTAGGAACAGGTTGCAAGCAAGGTTACCAGGAACGATTCCCAAGAACAGGTTCCCAGGCAAGGTTCCCAAGCAAGGGTTCCAGATACAGTTGCCAAGCAAGGTTCCCAGGAACATGTTCCCAAGCAAGGTTCCCAAGCAAGGTTCCCAGGAACAGGTTTCCAAGAAAAGGTTGCAAAAAAGGTTCCAAAGAATAGGTTCGCAAGCAAGGGGTTTCCAGGCAAGGTTCCTGGGAACAGGTTTCCAAGCAAGGCTTGCAAGACCAGGTTCCCAGGCAAGGTTCGCAAGAACAGGTTCACAAGCAAGGGTTCCAAGAACAGTGCCTCAAGTTCCCAAGCAAGGGTTCCAAGAACAGGTTTCCTTGCAGGGTAGCAAGGTTACCAAGCAAGGTCCTTGGGAACAGGTTCCCAAGCAAGGTTTCCACGAACAGCTCCCCAAGCAAGGTTTGCAAGCAAGCTTCGCAAGAACAGGTTCCCAAGCAAGGGTTCAAAGAACAGGTTCCCAAGAACTGGTTCGGGTTCCAAGAACAAATTCTCTAGGAAGGTTCCGAGCAATAGGTTGCCAGCACGGTTCCCACAAACACGTTCCCAAGCATGGTTTCAGGTTGCTCATGTTCCCAGGAACAGCTTTCCAAGAACAACTTGCAAAGCGAAATTTCGAAGCACATCTGCAAGCAAGGCTGGAAGCAAGAACAGAATCCCAAGCAAGGTTCCGAAGGACAGCTTCCTAAACAAGGTTCCCAAGCAAAGATACGAAAAACAGGTTCCCGAGCAAGGTCCCAATGAACAGGTTTGAAGCAAGCAGGCAAAGTTTCCAAGAACGGGTTCCCAAGAGAGAGTTCCCAATAGCCGGTTACCAGGCAATGCTCCCAAGAGCAGGTTCCTAAGAGTAGGCTCCCAAGAACAGGTTCCCAAGCAAGGCTCCCAAGAACAGGTTCCCAAGCAAGGTTCCGATAAACAAGTGTCAAGCAACGTGTCCAAGAACAGTTGCCCAGGCAAGGTTCCAAGAACATTGAATCAGAATACTGCAAAGTTTGAAGACATGTTCTAATAACGGAACGGAGAGATTGAAGAAGAACTAGTTTTGCTTCAAAAAATGATATGGCACTCGCACATGGATAAAAACACTAGACGACAGCGTGGCATGAATGAAAGCAGGAGGGAGGAGACGAGAAGATAATACACACGAAAAATGATGATGTTGATGATGATGACGACAATGATGATGGCGATGACGATGACGAGGATGAATGGCGATGGAGATGATTATGAATGATAGCTGACGCAAGTCAAATGTCATATATATCCACGATTTCATGCCTGCTTTGTCCCCGCAGAGGGTTTGCTCCTGAGCAACAGTCAGAATCAAAAGACATGTTGTCTTCACACAGCGAAAAAATTACACAGAGAAGATTTTACACACAGAAGCCTTTACACAGAGAGGGATTTACACAGAGCAGCTTTTACACAGACGCTTTTGCACACAGACGCTTTTCCATACAGAAGCTTTTACACACAGAAGCTTTTACTCAGAGAAGCCTTTAAACAGAGCAGCTTTTACACATACAGAAGCTGTTACACAAAGAAGATTTTGCACAGAGAAGCTTTTTCACAGACAAGCGTTTGCGGGAAGGAACTTTGAGCACAAACGGTTTTTACATACAGCAGCTTTCACACAGAGAAGCCTTTGCGCGGACCAGCTTTTACACTCAAGTTTGTTTTACAGAGCAGCGTTTATGCGGAGCAGCTTTGATGCAGAGAGGCCTTTACACAGAGAGGCTTTTACGCACAGAGGTTTTCACACGGAAGCTTTGCACAGAGAAGCTTCTACACAGAGAAGCATCTAAACAGAGCATCTTTTATACACAGAAGCATTTACGCGCACAACAGCTTTACATACACACAGAGCTTTTACACACAAACGCTTTTACGCATAGAAGCTTGTTCACAGAGCTTACAGACCGAAGGTTTGACGCAGAGAGGCCTTTACACAGAGCAGCTTTTACACACAGACGCTTTTACACAGAGATGCAGAGAGCAGCTTTTGCACGCAGACGCCCCAGGCTTTTACGCACAGAAGTTTTTACACATAAGCTTTACACAGACAAGCTTTTACACAGAGAGGCCTCTACACAGAGCATCTTTTATACACAGAGGCATTTACACACACAAAAGCTTTACACACACGCCTTTACACACAGAGCTTTTACACACAGACGCTTTTACGCATAGAAGCTTGTTTGCAGAGCAGGGTTTACACAGAGCAGCTTTTACACACCGAAGCTTTTACACAGAGAGAGGCCTTTGCACAGAGCAGCTTATACAATCTTATACACACAGAAACTTTAAACACGCAAATGCCCAAGCGTTTACGCAGACAGGTCTTTACACATAGAGGTATTTACTCAAAAGTTCTTCACACAGATGCGGCAAATGCTTCTACACACAGAAGCTTTTGAACACAGGTGCCTTTCCACACAGAAGCATTTACCCAGAGATGCTTTGACATACACACCCCTATACACACAGAAGCTTTTAGACACAGATGGTTTTTCAGAGAATCACAGAAGCTTTGACACAGAGAAGCCTTTACAAAGAGAATCTTTTACACACAGAAGCTTTTACACACACACAAGCTTTTCCACAGAAGCTTTTACACAGAGAAGCTTTTGAGCACAGGAGCTTTTGCACACAGAAGTCTTTATACACAGAAGCTTGTACACACGGAGGCTTTTACGCACAGAAGCTTTACACAGAGAAGCCTTTACACACAGACGCTTTCCCACAGAAAAACCGATTCCACAGAGCAGCTTTTACACACTTCAAAAAATCGCAATTTTACGTAAGTTATTGACGTTCAGTTTCTGGCTCGAGCCACCTACCAGGGGTAGAGACTGTTCTGCTGAGCGCTCGGGAGTGGGTAGTTAGCTGGTTCACTCTCTGACAGGGTCGGTCGGTTGGTCTGTTATGGACTGGGGTTCGGCGTTGTTGCGTGCCCCTGCTGGTGATGGCATTGTCGCTGGCTACAGCAGGTTGTTGCGTCTTTTGGCTGGGCTCAACAACGGGCCAGGTTTTGGTTTCCTTGCAGGGCACATTGGAGCGACGGTTGACCCGGATCGTGTTCGGGAATTGTCCGGTGATCCATTGATGGTGCTTTTTCGAAGACGCTTGAGAGAAGCTGGAGACGCAGATCGTGACATCTTGCGCTTTCTGGTGATGTCGGATGAGCAGCCGGATCGTCGGATTGACAGGTCGGTCTTGGATGCGTTGTGGAAACGTGATCCTGCGGTGGAGCCAATTCAGAACTTGGCTGATGTTTTGAGGGCCGAACGCACGGTCTCCGAGATTTGGATAGACGGATTGGAGATGCCGACCCTTCCTAAGGGAGAGGTATCCTCTGAAGGTGGCGTCCCCCTCTCTACGACTCAGTTGAGAGATTTGTTGTTTGGTCCCAAATCAGGTCGGTCTTCAACACGGAGCAAAGGTCGGTGGGGGGAAGCCGGTGTTCCCCTGAATCCTGATGGCATACCGCTTTGGTGTGCTGATTTGGTGCCACCTAAGGCTGAGTTGATGAAAGCCGCGAATGACCTTACGTGGGTTCCTCTGGCCGTGTTGTATGGTGATGTGCAAGCCATGCCCTCTTGGATCTGTGCCATCGCTCATGTGAGCAAATTGAAACAGCTGGTCAACGCATCCGTGTTGCGCTTGGGAACATGAAGGCTTGGAGGTTTCACTGCCTGCCTGCCCTGAAATTTTTGTTCCGTCACCGAGCATGGTCGCAAATTGTGTGGTGAAGACAGAGGTTCCGGTCGTCGGAGGGTGGACCTTGTACTACGAGTCCAAAGAGGCTCAGATCACTTGGCCCACAGTGGCCTCAAGTGACACGCCATGGCGCTTCTTTCGGTCTTTGGCGCTGCCGGAGATCGTGGAGTACGACTACAAGGCCCAACAAAAGGAGTCAGAGGTCGGTATCGAAGAAGGCTATGAGGCTGTGGCTGATCACTCCAAGAAGAAAAAGAGGAAGAAAAGAGGCAAGGCTGATGCCCCTGAGGACCCAGAGTACAAGCCCGAGGACTCAGACTACAAGAGACAGCGTGCGCAAGCCGAGACAAAAGATTCAGAAGTTGCACAGCCCGTGCACGGCCCCAACGTGGTGCACCTGGCGGCCAAGTCCAAGGCGCGCCCCAAGGCCACGGCTGAGGCAGCGGCTGATGGCACGGAGGCCAGCTCGAATCATGGGCACAGAGCCAAGCAGATGCCGCGATCTCCAAGTCGCTCACCTGACCCTCGCCAAAGGGAGGAGATTCGCAGAAGGGCTGTTGGGGGAGCCTCGTGAAGGACGAGATGATGGTTGCACGGAGCTTCGCATTTACCCGGCTGACTGGCAATGTCCGACGGTGGCATGCGTCAATCACAGAAGGAATGTGTTTGCTCGCAGGATGAACTGCCCTGTCTGCGGCGCGCCAAAGCCGACAAGTTCGTCTACTGAGGGGGGTCAGCTCTTCCGGCGTAGGGTTTCTGTCTCACCTCGTGACCGCGGAGCGCGAGCATACACCGGTGCTGATGACCCCATTTCTCCCGTGGTTTCCACCCCCTCATTGAGTGTTCCTGCTGGGTTGGTCGGTTCGTGTTCGCCTCTCGGTTCACTGCAGGCTTCTGGGTGCTTTGACGAGGACGGACGGGAGGGGGTGATTGGTCATGGTGCGGCCGATGTCTCAGGTGGTTCAGATGCCTGTCAGTTGAATCATCAGGTCGGTGACACAGGTCCCTTGTGTGAGATGGTAGGTGAGATTTCTAAAGATGAAGTCGACGAGGTACTGACACCAATTGACATGCAGGTTGACACAGTTGGGGTTTTGTTGGCTGCCGGTACCAATCAGGAAGACAATGATCACGGACTTATGGGAATAAGGCGGAGGCTGGGTCGGATGGTGAAAAGAGAAGGGTTCCCCAATCACCTACCACTGAAGTTTCCTCTGAGGGAGTCCCCTCATTTTGCGTTTTTCACGACGTTGCGGTGAATGATGAGTCGCTTTGTCATTTTTCACATGAATTTGGTCATGGTGGGGATTCTGGTTTGGAAGGTTGTGAGCGGCTTTCACCCACTTTTCAGATCCTTTGTGATCTCGCTGCGACGGGAACCCCGGAACTGACGGTTTCGAAGACTTAGAGGCTGGTATTTGGAAGCATCACCAAGGTGAGAAGGCTGCTCAGGACGGTCTTGGGAATGAAATTGATGATCCGATCTCACAGTTTGAGGCTACTCTTGATGTTTCTGGTATTCATCCATGTGGTCCTCATGGTGATGGTATGCGCTCTGAGGCAAATCTGGAACAAGAGGTCGGTCACTTGGTCGAACGTGAGTTGGTTGATCGCCTAGGTGCACATGATCCATGTTTCGGTAAGTCATCGCTCTTCGCCTCGGCTCCAAGGTCGGTCTCCCCTACTGTTGGATTTGTGATTGACCAGGATGTGTATGCCCCCTTCACCTTCGCACAGTGCGTCCAGCTTCTCGTCACTTCCCACCCTGCCGAAGAAACGCATTTTGTGGTGGCGCACCCTGAGTTCACACCTTTTTGGATGGCGATCGGAGAGCATGTTGTCTTTCACCCTGAGTGTAGGTCTGATACGGGTCAAGGTGTTACGGTTGTTTTTGATCAGGGCCTTTGGCCAAATCAGTGTGCCTGGTGTTTGAAGCCTTTTGCCGAGTGTTTGGGCTGTGTCTTCCCCTCTTACGTTCCTGGTGTGGCACCTTCGCAGTCACTCCCAAGGGAGCTGGGCATTACTGGTCCCGCCTTTGATGATTGGAAGGTCCAATTTGAAGTTGGCATGGCAGTAAGGCAATCCTTTTCCTTTGTTCTTGATGCAAGTCGCTGTCCTAATTGTTGGAAAGCCAAGGTCGGTGAAGTTGATGTTTTTGTAATCTTTGCGTTGGACTGGTGTCAATGGCTGGAACCACAACGAGGTCTTGAGCTGACGGTTTTTGACGCTCTGCTTGCTGGTATCTGGGGGGACACCAAAGTCTTCCTTGTTGAAAAAGAAGGTCGGTCTTTCCTTGCGAGAAAGTGGAAAAATGAAGGTCTCCGTTTCTTGGAGCTCTTTGCAGGGATCGGAGGATGGAGTGCGGCCTTGCCCTTCATGGTCCAAAATGCTGCGGTTGTGGCCATTGAAATCGATCCGGAAAGAGCGGTGAGGTTAGCAAAAATGCGGGCATGTCCAGCAGTTCCGCTTGACTTTCTCACGGCCGACTTGGCTACGCAGGAGGTTGTTATCATAGGGGACATCCGTGACAAGCGCTGGCTGAAGATCTCGCTGGCTTGGCCTTTTCGTGGTGTTTTGCACTCTCCGCCTTGTACTTCTTTCTCCGGTGGAGGAAACGCACTTGGATTGCAGGCTGAAGACGGGCAACTTATGTTGCATTCCTTGGGGTGCCTTGCTGCTCTGCAACCGGAATTCTCAATTGGTGAGAATGTCAAAGGACTGCTCAAGCACCCTCACTGGCACCTTATCCATAGGTTTGCGGAGATGTTGGGTTTGAAACACTTGAGGGTTAAACTGCTTGATCTTGAACAGGTGATGCCGATGAGACGGCCAAGGTGTTTCTTCTGCTTCTTTGCGAGGCCAATGGATTTCTCCATCCTGGGAGCCACTAAGCTCAGAATCCCGGAAGGATTGTGGACTGTTGCGGAAAGGTACGAGGTTGGTCTGACACCTGAAGAAGAGGCGATGCTTTCCAACTGGGATTTTCTGTCTCCCTTTGACAAGCGGCTGTGTTCTCGGAATCCTGCTGAGGTGCTTGCACGTCGTACCTACACTAATGCCCCTCTCCCGGTACTTATGGCAGCGTACAAGCATCAAATTCGGCTTCCCTTGTCGTCTCTTATTGAGAAAGGTTTGTACACTTGGATAGTCAAGTTTGGAACAGTACGAAGGTATCTGCATGCTTTTGAGGCCGCAAGGTTGTTGGGTTTCGGCCCAATGTTTTCCTTCACGGTGGACGGTGATGTAGACCTTACGGTGCTGGGAAACTCTGTGTCTCCGATTCAGGTTCTTCAGGTGCTCCGTCCTGTTTTGCGGAACCTTGGCCTGGTTGACACCTTTCCTGCAGTCGAGCTGCGGGAGCTCGTTGCCCTCATGGTGTGTGGGTGGCCCTTTCTGCGGAACCTCTCCATCAGGCCTTTTGGTACTACCCTGAAGTTTGGTGTGGCTGAAGTTTTTGAATTGCCGCAGAACGGACAGATTCTGGTGGTGTATCAGTCACATACCTGGTGGCTCTCACATCATAGGTTGTTCAAACAAGGCATCGACATTCAAGACGCACTGACGAAGATCATCGGCATTGGCAAAGGTGTGTGCATACGGAAATGTACGCTCCTGGAGGATATCATTGAGGTCCATGTTGAGTTCGAGCCAGTCACACTGTTTAGATACAACTTCAGTTTTGGCGCGTCCCCATTGTCAACTTGGGGCCAGTTATTGGGCACCTTGGCAGTTGGCTTTGAACGAAGCACATTTGCAAAGGTGCATCTGGAGTCGCCTCTTTGGATGCTTTCCCCTCACAGAACCTTCTTGGATCACCTGATCGAAGTCAACGAACATGAGGTGCACATCTACTCTGCAAATGGTCGCCGAGTCGCCGAGTGGCAAGAGGGTCAAACTGCTGAGTTTTACGTGCGACAAGTTTTCCCTTTTGCAGTCGCAACCAAACTGGAGACAGTGCGCGACATGCGTACTGGTGCTTGGGTTAGCTGCTACGATTCTCTTGCCCCGGGTTGCTATCAGGTCGGTTTTGGTTTAGGGCAAGTCATGCTACAGCCCTTTGGTCACATCACCGTTGGTGCTCTGGCCACCATCGGTCAGGTGCAAGGATATCTTGCCGAGCGCTTCTACCATGGAAAGGCGCTGCCTTTGATTCTTGTCGGAGGTCGGTCAGTTTCCACTGAAACCCTGATTCTCGCTGCAAATACCACCGGTGTCTTGAGAATGCGTCTGTTTCCTTTGAAAGGGGGTGTTTTCTCCTTAGCGCACACAGAAGAAAGATTGCAGTCTTTGCTGAAGGAACACGGTGTCGAGCAGAAGGAGGTCAAAGCGAGAGTTGCGGAGGTAGTTGACAAACTGTCCTTTGAAGTTGTGAAAAGGTGTTTGGACTCAAAATCGGCATGGACTGCACTCAAAGCGGAGGCGACGAAGCAGAACATTCGGTTGGTCACGGTTTTGGAAAGGGAGGCAAAAGCTGCAAGTTCCAGCCAAAGGAAGGAAGAGGATCCACTTGTGGCAAATGACCCATGGAAACGTGGGCCCGTCCCCAAGAAGGTGCAGAAGGACCGTCACCAGCCAACGATGCGAATTGATGACTCCTTCTTTCACGTGCAGGGCAAAGAACTCCCCGTCATCTCGGTTGATGAACTTATGCGAGGAGCAGAAGGTTTGGTCATCGAACCACTTCCGGCCATTCTGGATCGTCTGCCAGCAATTCTGCAACGCAGTCGCACGACTGGCCCAGCAGCGCTCATCCTGTGTGGGTGTTCTATTTTGGACTTACCCAAGGACATCCCCAACTCAAGATGTTCTGATCTTGTTGTTCCAGGTTGGGTCGGTCCACATTCCTCGGCGATCCGGTCGGTGCTGTTTCAGGTTGGTGATGTTGAAGTCAAGTACAAGGAAGCAAAGGCTGACATTGCCGTTGAGGACCATGTCGCGACCAAGGTTGTCATGATTCACGTCTTTCGGGAGGAGTCCGGCTGTTGGGTAGAGTTGCAACGTGGCCTTGCTTTCTTTTCGAAGAAGATTGGCTTCAGTGAGTCCAGGACAATTCAACAAGTGTGGGGACTGGGGTATTACAATGGCACCAAGCGCACGAATCCTGATGAGGCCAAGTACGCACATGTCTTTGTCAGGATCTTTGAGGCTTTTGTCGTGCCTTTGCTTCGCCTTTCTGGCATTGAAGGTATGTATGCTACCCCAAGAACCGCTGCAAGGACCGTTGACCCCGCGTTCAAGGTGATCGCTTTCCCGGGTTTTTCCCGTGAGGACGCGAAAAGGCAACTTGATCTTCTTGACGACCCCTTGGGCCTCGTTCGTACTTCGAAAGGTTTTGGTGTGCGTGTCCGTGCTACACAGTATGCGGTGACCAAGAAGTCTCTTTTTCCTGATCTTGACGAGTCGGACGACAGTGAAGACGGTGGCCCCAGGCGCTTTCGTTTGTTGGCAGTCCCGGTTGAATACGAAAAGAACACTGTTAAGGCATTGCTTAAACAGGTCGGTTGGGGAGCTAAGGTCTTGCGAGGACAGGGGGTAGGTACCTGGTTGGTTTCCGCATCTGATGCTCCTCCGGTTCGGTCGATCGGGGTCAAGGATGCCACAATTGTCATTCTGGAAGATCAGACGATGAGACAAAAACCCATTGTCGCATCGACGAGCAGAAATGTGCTTTCGAACACAACTTGGAAGGTTGCGCCTCGGGAACAGGTCGATGGTAAGGCGCCACCACTGCTCCCAGAGGTCAAATCCAAGTTCGAGCAGCTTGAGTCCAAAACCATGGCCAGGGTCGACAATCTGGAGCAGCAAGTTTCAGCGCTTGCTGCCCAGGTTAAGGAGAATGCCGCTCAGACCACGACTGCAATTGATGAGCTCAGTGACAAATTCGAACAGGTGTCAAAGATCGAGGACAAGTTTGAACAGTTCCTGCGCAAGTTTGGACAGCAAACGGAACAACGTATCCAGCGCATCGAGGAGCAGCAGGCGGCCACTCTCAATGAAATTAAGCAGGCCATAGAACAGTCGCCAAAGGTCCGAAAGGGTCGAAGCGGCGATGCACCCCTGAGGTGGCGTTTCGGGGCGACGAATCCCACCCAGCTCCTCGGGAAGTCACATACATTGGCATCATGGGATTTGCATGCGATTGCGCTGTCCGAGACGAGTCATACTGACCGCGCTGTGCGTGCTATCTCTGCGGAGTTCAAGTCGTATGGGCTCCACGTGGGGCTTTGTCGTCCCGTTCCTGATAAGTTTGAGGTGGGCAATCCTTTGGGTTCCTTCCGTGGTCTTTCTCGAGGCTGCGGTTTGGTTTCGCCCTTT
Organism: Cladocopium goreaui; assembly: GCA_947184155.2. NCBI lineage: Eukaryota > Dinophyceae > Suessiales > Symbiodiniaceae > Cladocopium > Cladocopium goreaui. The sequence goes on along the minus strand of CAMXCT020003101.1, from coordinate 14,036 downwards.
CCTTTGTATAGTTTTGAATCTCCTGTGGTTGACACTCGGGTTTGGTGTTCACAGAGGATTCACTTCGGGGTTGTGCAAGTTGGACAACTTGCCATTAGTGTGGTCACGGTTTACTTGTGGCCCAATGCTCCTCTTTCTTCGCGTCGCTATGCGGAGAATTGTGAGGTAATTGGTGCAGCTGTGCAGTTAATTAGGTCGGTGTCTGGTCCTGCCATTTTGGCAGGTGACTTTAACGCATCGCATGATTTGTTTCAGGAAGTGAGAGACCTTGTGCTGGAAGGCTGGGCTGACACTGCGCAACTTGATGCTGAGCGCAAAGGCACTCAGCCCCAGCCAACATGTCAAAGGGCTACCAGGCATACCTTTTGTCTGGCCAACCCCTCTTTGTTGCCTTTCTTGTTGTCTTCGGAGGTGAGCTTTCACGAGGATTTGTCCACGCATGCGGTTCTTGTGACGGAGTTTGCCCTGCCAGACCACAACTTTCGTGTGCTGAAGTGGGTTATGCCTAAGCCGTTGGATAAGTTCTCCTTCCATAAAGAAGCTCTTGAAGGTATGGCGGCCTCTGTCGCCGACTCAGTGTGGGATCAACAGGTTGATGCCCTGGCATTGGAGGGCCAGATGGACACGGCTTTTTCGAATTGGTCCATCATCGCCGAAGAAATTCTTTGTGTGGCGGTGGAGGAGCCTGACGTCCACTCTAGGCAGACGTGGAAAGGTCGCGGCCAATCACTGGAGCCTGTCTTGAGGGATTGGGCCCCTCCTAGATTTCGTGCGGGTCGTGGTGCTGACTTCCGCCTTTCTTGTCCGTCTGTGGCATTGGAGGCCAGGAGGTGGCAGAAATTGGTGCGCCAATTGGAAGCTTTGGTGCGAAAGCTGGCGCGTGGGCGGGGACGACAGTCGTGTGATGCTTTCACTACCGAAGTTTCTTTGCTTTGGGCTGCCATTTATGGTTCGCCGGTCAGGCCCAGGTTTCCGAGGTGGGTTCGGGAGTGTTTTGGCTTTGAGATCTACGTTCTTCCGGGTTTGCCTACCTTGAAGATGTTTCTCGAGAAGGCAGCGGAGCACGCTCAGGACATTGGGAGAAGGTGTTGGAAGGCAAAACGTGAATCGTTCGCGGCAGACGTGGAGGAGTCTTGGAAGAAGAAGAGTGGTAGTCTGGCATATCGTTTGATCAAGGACAGGCCACACCCGCCTGTGCTGGAGATGGAGGTCTGCTCTTCGGTTAAACTGCGGCCGCAGCGCTGGCTCCCAGACGGGAAACAATGGATTCAGTTACTGCCAGGTCATGGTTTTCAGGTCGGTGATTGTCTTTCCGGCAAAATTGACTGTAAAGTTGTCGAGGTCATGGATACGTCCATACGTTTGGATCGGAAAGTGTCAAGGACGGAGGCCGCCTCTCTTGCAAAAACTGAGGTTTCGTTGGATCCTGCGGTTTGGAGTCATTCTTTCTTTGCTGGTTGGAGTGAGTTCTGGCAGCGGGAGAGTGATTTTGATGATACGTATCCCTGGAAGGACCTGCTGGAACGTATCCCTGGGAAAGCGGAGCATTTCCTCCCGCCGGTTTCCTTTGCTGACTGGCGTGCTGCCTTGGCCAAAGCTAAGGTCGCAACTATGAGAGGCACTTGTGGTTGGTCGGTCGGTGAACTGCGCCTGTTGCCTGAGAAGGCTGTTTTGCCCTTACTCCGGCTCTTTGCGACCGTTGGGAAGGGTGGCTGTTGGCCGAAGCAGCTGCAGACTTGGTTACTTGTTCTTTTGCGTAAAGAAGAAGGTATACCTACTTGGAAGTCGGTTAGACCCATCTCCGTTGCTTCCGTGGTCTATCGGGTTTGGGCGAGGATCCGTACTTCTCAGCTGTTGCAGTTGTGTCATGAGCAGGCCTTGCCGACTGTTGGGCCACGTCTGTCTACGCGGTCGCTTTGGGGGTACGTCGCAGACTTTGTAGCGGAAGAAGAAGCCGCGGGAGGTTCTCCCTCTGGGGTGGTGTTGGACATCATCAAAGCGTTCAACGTTATGCGGAGACCTTTGGTTACCGCTGTCATGCTTCACTTTGGTCTGCCGTCAAATATTGTGCTGGCATGGATGAAGGCGTTGGATGGGATGGAGAGGCAGATACTCGTAGCAGGGTGTGTCTACCCCGCTGCTGAGGATTTGAAAAAGTCTACGGCAGGTGTGCCGGAAGGGGACCCCTTGTCGGTTGTCGCTATGTTCTGCATGTGTCTTTTCTTCGCTCGGTTCGTTCTGGGGGAGGCGGATGTTGTCCCTGTCACGTACGCAGATAACTGGCAAGTTATCGCACGTCAGGTCGGTCCCATTGTCACTGTTCTGCCGAAGATTCACGAGTTCCTCGAGCTCTGCGCTTTACCTGTTTCGCCTGAGAAGTGCTGGCTGTGGAGTGCTGGTAAAATTGGGCGCAAACGGCTCAAACAGGTTGCGTTTGGGGATTCTCATATCCCGGTGCGGTTGCAGGCAGTTGACCTTGGGGCTGATATGCCTTACTGCAAAAGACGTGCCGCAGCAAAGCGCAACTTGAGAATCAAGGCTGGGCATCGCAGGTTGCAACGGGCGAAAGGTTTGCCTGGTAGTAAGTGGCAAAAGTCCAGGCTCATCATGTCTGGCATCTGGCCGCAATGTCTGCATGGTAGTGAGACTTGTGTTGTGCCGAAGTCGGTTCTTAAACGGTTGCGTACACAAGCGGGGCGGGTTGCCTCCATCGCCAAACAAGGGGTTAGCCCGTGGTTAGCTTGTTCGGTCGGTAGTCCCCAACTTGTTGACCCCGAGTTTTGTCTCCTTGTTCAAAGGTTGAGGTTGTTTCGCCTCATGTGGCGCGACTTTCCGGACGCGCGTCCGCGTATGCAAAAGGGTCTTTGCGCTTTGCGCTCGGCTACGCGGGGTGTTTCTTTCCTTCTTTCAAGGCAGCTCCGCTCGTTCGAATGGATTGTGCAGGGGCTGGTGGCCTCTGATGACCACGGCAGATGTTTCCACCTTGTGAACACGCCTCTTAAGGCGGTGAAGCGTGTTCTGGAGTCATCATGGCTGCAGAAGGTCGGTAGCAATCTGACTCACAGAAAAGATTGTGGGGAGATTCAGGTCATTGATGCTGAGCTCTCCAAAGTGTGGCAACGCTTTCCTCTTGGGGACCGCTCGTTGCTTCTTTCGCAACTTACAGGTGTCACATTTACTCGGGACTGCCTTGCACATGCGGAAGGTGTCCAGGTTTCCAATGCATGTCCCCTGTGTGGTGAACCTGATTCTCGTCCCCATCGTGCAAAATACTGTGTTGCCGGTGGTGAACTGCGCGCTTCACTCCTGAAGGAGTTGGATGGTCAGTCTCTGCCGGATCATACTTGGGCGTACGGTATTTGGGATGAAACTGTTGGCTTGAGAGACTGGCAGGCGCAACTGTGTGGGCTTGAGTTGCCGCAGGTTTTCACATCCAGTTGCGAGGCCAGACAATTTGTCTTTACGGATGGTAGTTGTCTGTTCCCTACCAAGCCCAAGCTTCGTTTGTCTGGTGGTGCGGTCATCTTGGCTGGCCCGGGGGCGTATCAGGTTGTTTGTTCCAAAAGCCGCAGATTCAGAATGATTCAGAAATTCATTTATACCTGTTGAAGTTTCCAGGAAGGGCCTAGGCAAGCACTTGCTGAAACATCCGAAAAGAAAAAGCTTAGACCTTGGGATTTCAACTCTGCGCATCTGTTTTCACGAACCCAGATTTGTTTCTTCAAATCACTTCCGCAAAACTATAGAATGTAATTGGCACAAATAGGGGACAAATCTTTACATTCTTTACAATCTTTACATCTCAAACCTTATCTAACCTTGGAAATGGGGAACCTTTTGGACCATATAATCTCAGACTCGTGGATTTTATATGATTTTATCTGGTGTTGATTTCTTGACATCCAATCTATCATCATTGATATCCCATAGACTGTTATCTTGTTATATAAAATGTTTAATCTTTAGGATCTTTATATCCCAAATCTTTTCTGACCTTGGACATGGGGAACCTTTTGGACCATACAATCTCAGGCTCATGGATTCTATCTGGGGTCGATTTCTTAATATCATATCTATATGATCTATCATTTTTGATATCCCATAGGCTGTCATGTTTGTTTTACAAAATATTGATATTTTTTAGGATCTTTACATCTCAAACCTTATCTGACCTTAGAAATGAGGAACCTTTTGGACCATAGAATCTCAGACCCGTGGGTTTTATCTGGGGTTGATTTCTTGATATCAGACCCTGCTTGAACTGTTTCATGTACCAAAATCCCTCCTGGATAAAATTCCGTGGGACTGACAGTCAAGAGCATGTAGAATTTTTATATTTGAGAGTAAAGGTATCCGGCGAATAAAATTCCGATACAACCCCAAAATATAAGAAACAGCTACTGGGATAAAAATTTGGTACAAGATACTCAAGGTACCCCCTGGCTATTTTTTTGGGCTGGACCCCCGGGTTCTCAGCCAGGGGTAAGCATCGGGGATCCAATAGAAGCCATGTGCTGCAACACAAGAAACATCGTGAATGTGACAAAGAAATCACGAAATCACTGCTGCACGTGCACTCTGGCGGACAAGCATCTTTCTTCCCGTATGGTCCCCATCGGTCCCTCAAGTTTCAAACAACATTCTTGCAAGAGGGCTAACCAAATATGGGAAAATAGCGTTTGCAACGCGCAATGTTCGATATAGTCATCTTTACAATATATCATATATCCAAAATAGTTGATTTTTTTTTGCTCAATGTCGCCCACCGGCGGACAAGACATGAACACGCCTTTCTACCAGTGGAGAACGCTCAAAACAAAGTGGCAACGACATCCACAAGAATTGCAATCGAGGCGCCACTTGCCCCACCCCCTTGACCAGGGGCGCCAGTGGTGCTCCCATGCCGACTCGTCTCCCTGAGGAGGCTATGCCATGACATGAACCCGCTGGAAAATATTGTTTCAGACTATTCCCCGTGAAAACTTAGTAAGGCCCGGGCAAGCCGGGTGACGGAAGTTTCGAAAGACAAAAGTAAGAAGTCTATAAAGAAAAGGGATAACCTATAAGAGCGACTCCTGGCCGCCTGGTTGTCACGGCCGTTGCCTGCGTGATCTCTTGGAACTCTTTCTCCTTGATATTTTTTTCTCGACAGTCTTGTCTGATAATGCCGCACTTTCTCTTGATCCGGTTTGCCCTTGACATCCCTGAATCTTGACAGCCCTTCTTGTTGACAGCCCTCAAGCCCGAGACTTGACACACTCTTCTCACATCACAACCAGTGCGGAGACATAAGAAGAACCAGGCCAACATCATCATACCGCCTCATGTCCTGCTTTCCGAAGTTGACCATGGTCTTCCAGCTAGGAAAAATACTAAGAGAAGGGTTCATGTTTCAGGTTTACCTGTGCTACTCAAAGAAACCTTCTGACCCCCGTGCCCTTCCAAATTTCTTGCCTTGAGAAGAGTTTGAGAGATCGAAGGCCGCAAGAACAAGCCTGACGGAGTAGCTTGATGTTCTGAAAATGCTTTTAATACAATCGGAACATGTTGTCTTTGACAAGTCCCACAGCGTCATCTGGCAGGGCGCGCGCCGACTTGAACCTTTTTCTGCGCAGAGATCGGTCAAGTGCAAGCATCCAATAACTCAAAGGCCTAGGCTTTCAAACCTCCTTGCCTTTTTTCGCCCATGATACGGCAAGTGGACACTCTTACTCTGTTAAAGGGAGTCCTGCGCACTTTCTGCGGGAGGACGTGCGTGGCTGGCTTTTTTGCGCAATGCCTCATGGCCGCTGGTCTTTTGATATTGGCAGCCGGTTTTTTGGAAGCATGCGCCTTGACTAATGATGCTTCTTGCTGCCGTCTCTCATTGAGAGGCAAATGAGCCTTGCCACTCTGTCCGGCAAATTTGCTCCAGGGCTTTCGTCGATTCCAGGCAGAAGAGACAACAGATCTAGCCAGCACCAGGCCCGACGGAATTTGCCGCAAAGTTGGTCTGTACATGCCCGCATGGTGGGTCATCAGTTTGGACAGGTGAAGCACCCGCAGTTTGATTTCCAATGTGCTCTTATGCATCTGCTGCGTCTCTCGGAACCAAGCTCGTACTTCAGCATGCAGTGCCTCGTTGGAAGTGGTACCAGCAGGAAGTAATACAACTCGATCTGGCCGCATACTATGGCGCGCCCGGATGTTGTTGAAATACCATTGCATCCTCGCAGGCGCGCAGGCAGTGTACAGCACTTGCCGTCCAGACCGGTTCGGACCGGGAATGATTTTGTCTACATCGTCCGGAAAACATCGGACAAATGCTGCCATGGCCTCAATGCAATCCCGTTCGCATTGCCAAGGCTTCGCAGCATCCAGGCTGTCAAGGAGAGATTCTGCTTTGGCCTTTCCCATTCCTCCACTCAGAATCTGTTCTCGACGTGTCTTGGTGATGTGATCGAACGAAACATCCTGAATGCCGTTGAAAGGCCTGGAGTTGTAGGCTGACATGTTCTTAAAGTCCACGGCATTAAACTTTTGCATAATTGTTCTCAACATGGTTGACGCCTTTGTTCTTCTTCTGTACGTCCCATACTCAAAAGTCATGCATAGGTGGACAGGGTCCAAGCATAGCAGCTCCAGCTTTGGCATGACATTGCGCAATGTCGACAACAAATGCGCAGAAGGATCATCCGTGCACACAATCCGTGTTTGCCGGAGTCCATCTTCAGGCAACGACTCAGCAATGCGCTCGGCAATGGCGGGTGCCTCCTCATTTGGCGTTGGAGCCATGAGCAGTACACAGCCGGTTCGCCCACGGACTGTCAGAACCTGCCAGGCAGATGGTTTCTGAGAATGAAGCAAACAAATTTAGTTTAAACTTGACACCTTTGGCTTTTGTCTAAAAGGAGGCTAACAAACAGCCCGGGCACCTTGCGAAAGCAATCTTTCCCCGTGAAAGCAGCGCTGGCTCGTTCCTGCGGCCCTGCTCTGTAGGAACTCTGGCCGAGAATGGAGAGGCAACACTTCAGGGTTGCATCCACACTGACGGATTCAAATTCCGTATGGTGAACCGCCTCTGCCATAGATTGGGCGAACAGCTGGTCCACGGCGTCGGAGTAGAAGATGTCCTCCACGAGCGGCCACCAGTGTCGAACATGCTGAGGCAAGAGGCCCGTGAGCTTGCTGCCACTTGCTGCGAGTCTCAAAGCCAACCGGCTAGCCGCCTTAGAATCAACAGGGGTTATCGCTTGTAACAAAAACAGTCAATGTCACAATTTAAAGGAGCAACAAAGAGTGCATCCAAGGGATACATGTCTACAAGCTTCAGTCGAGATGCTTGCTTCATTTTTGCATTGCTAACCATCATCTCTTGGAAAAGCATATCTGCAAATCCATGCGTGTAATACAAGTTCTTGGCTCGACGGTACACTGTTTCGTTCTCAGCAACGTGTTGCAAGCTTTTGTACACGGGGCCCTTCTCCGTCAAGACCAAGCGTAATCGACGATCAAGGTGATTGATGCTTCCATCCTCATTCCCAATTGATGTTCGCAACACGGCGGCGCTCCTGCGGAGGTAGCGAGCACTTGGCTGTATATTGCGGAGCTGGTCATCGTCAAACAAAGCCTGAATGACTCTGACTTGCTTGGTGCCACTGCAACAGAATTGTCGTTTCGTTGTATGATACTTTTGCACATGCTCCATCACACGAGAAGGTCGAGGGAATTGCCGGAACGGACAGAACGGACAACGGTGCATACTGCCTTCATGCACAGTCTCAGTGCTATCTAGGACTTCACCTCTTTCTTCTGCGAGCAACGCCAGCAACTCTTCGCCCACCTGCACTATTGATTCATCAACATGTGATCCGGCCATGCCTTCATCATCAGAATTCTCCAGCAATCCTTCGCACTCACACAACATCTCCAACTCAGCACCGCCAGATAGATCGAAGCCGGCCTGCAGTTCCAGAAGAACTTCAGATTCTTGCCGGGGTTTTTCGCCTGCTTTCAGCATGCGAAATGTCACTAGGGAGGCATAATCAATTGACTCCTCAGCACATGCCTTGAAAGCATCTGCTGATAGCGCATATACTGTGTCCCGGACTAACACTTTGCAAGTTTCTTCGGCCATTACACATCCAAGGACGAGCGGAGATCCATTGTGCTCACAATGGAGTAGGTACTTCCCCGTCTTCTCAGCACAGAAACCAATGTCTACTGAGAAGGCAACATCTGCAGCTTTGAAACATTCTTTATATGAACGATGTGTTTGACCTCCTTCAATGTTTGCCTTATGTTCCTGTAGCCATGCGTCCAATGGTGACCAGAGGTCTGCAATGTAGGTCAGGCATGTAAGAATGCCATTTGCAGAGTAGTCGAAGCTGGAAGAAAGTGACAGAGTATCGCAAACACGTCCATCCCTTCCCAACAGCTCCGCGAGAAGCAGGTGCTTCTTCTGCTTCACAACCACCTGAAACCCAGTCTCTTTGGCAATCCACTCCGAAGACTCTTGACACATTGAAGCCGTGTCAAGCGCTCGACCCTGAATTCGGCAACCGTCGAAGTGAAGGGATAAATGCACGAGATCTTGCGTCATGAGGAATTGCACCCAGCTAGACAAAACTAGATCTTCAACAGCTTGGTACAAGTATGCTATCATGGAGTTGTCTGGCGATGGCTTGCTTCTGTCTGCATCACAGTGGCTGTAGAGATCGGGAAAATTTGAAATTGCAAGCCATTTAATCCAGATGGCAGCTTTCCGAAGCCCAACAATTACATCATGTTCCGACAGACGGCTAGGCGGACCGCCACCGTTTATGACTTCAAGCAAAACTTTCTTCCCTTCCGCAGCTGGCAAACCTAGCTCCTTGATCACATCACTGCGTGCCTCAGCGCATCTTTTCAATGCTTTTGCGGCATCATCCGGCATCTTGAACACAGGATCCAATTTATGGATGAGCTGTGACATCAACGTGAAAAAGGCATTTTCAATGTCCTTGGCTTCCACTTTTACAAAGCTAACAAAGGTTTAACTTTCAGGGGTAAGAATCATAAGCAAGAGAAACCCAGGAGAAAAACAATGCGAAAGCTTCCTTTCCAATCCAAGAAGCTAAGTCAATAGATTGAGGGCACAAGAACCTGAGAAGTTTCCGAGAGCATTGCTGTGCTCCTGGCTGACAAGCATACCTTCGTCCACGGATCAAATCTGAGCCTTGTCTGTACTTTGTCTTGCTATGTCGCAATTGCTGCTTCCCTGTGCATCTGTGACTGCTAGCCTGCCCTTCCAGGTCACCAGCCTCACCACCAGCAGCAGCGAGGAGCTTCCCAATCAACTGCTCGTTGGCTTCCAACTTACGCCTCCTTTCGACCAACGCATCGTGTCTGAGCTTGACCTCAGACGTTAACTTTCCGGAGCCTTTCCTCTTCAATGCAGCAATGCTGGCATCCAAGAATGCTATCATAGTGACGACATTGTGTTCTCTGGCAAGATGTTTGGAAGCAAAGTCCCGCAAGCAACTTGTGTGCCACATTTCGGGGAATACTAGTGCCGTGTCGTTTGAGCTTTTCAGATCAAAGACATCCTGCAAACTGCCTTGCCCCAGGACGCATGGAACAATGATCTGCTTTCCTTTGCCGCGCTTTCTTGCTATTTGCTTTACCAATAAATGCTCTTGTAGCTGTGTCAACATGCTCTCTTTGTCTAAATTGGGTGCATTCGAAGGCAGAGACATGGTCTTGAACTGTTGCAATGTGAACATGAAGAACCCCTTTGAAAGACATTCCTCCACAATGCGGCGGGCCACTGCTTCAGAACCTGTTTTTACACTTTCTGCTTGATCCTGGCTTAGTTGATCATCCACAGGGCCTAGCCCAGGAGCAGCGATCTCGGCACGCTGACGCGGTGGGAGCCCACAAGCGATTCGCATTTTGTCCTCTGTCAATCCCTGATCACCACCCAAATTGCAATATGATTCTATCATATGTATGCATTCAGCTCGTGAGTATGTATGTTCAAACGCGTGCTGCAGCTGCATGCTGCTGGCGATTGCTGGTCCTGAGACAAGGAACTCCTTCAAAGTTGGATCTTTTGGAAAGTACCCATCCAGCGCCGCATCTGTGTAATGCTCTTCCAAGTATTGCGGACATACAAATCGAGCGTGCGGACGCCAAAGGAAACTGCGCCGCAGGATTGATGGGAAGTTATGCTCAGATACACCCTTGAACTGCATCAGACGATTGACCTCCATCCTCTTCCATCCGGTAAGTTCAATCATGCGGGTGACATACCCGTACGGCCGCCTCCCAGCCATGCCATCTGCACTCATTGTCTTTTTGTACAAGTCTTCCCGCATTCGGCGTGAAGTTTCAGGCGCCTCCTGCGCTGTTAAGATAAAGCAGCCTGCAAATTGCTCAATCTGCTTCCGGAGCTCTTGCTCATCGTACCAAATATTAGGGTCAATGAATGCGTGATTGTGTCCATAAACCGCATTCGAGTGAGAACTGTATAAAGATTGGCCTACTCCACCGGGGCTCTCACCAATGAAGCATCGGTCAATATTCTCACCCCTTTTCGCGATGGCTTGGGCTGCCTGACAGCACAAAAAGACATCGAAGTTCCGCCAAAAGGTCTCGCGGAAAAACTTCTCCAAACGGCAGCTCGCAGCTTGGAGGACGGGATCCGGCAAAGAAGGCTTTAAGGCATGCGGGATCAATGTGTAGAGGTTGTTGTCGTGGCTTGGCTGCACAAATTCCACATTCTCTTCATTTGAATCATACACAACGCATATATCTTTGTACGCACAGCCAGCTTGCTTCTGGCAAGGCGTTTCACACCATTCAATCATGAGACCATATATCTTATCATCCATGACTTCCTTTTGCAGGGTTACGCTCAACTTGCTTAGGGCGATAGCAATGGATTGGGTCCACCCTCCTGCATCACCAGTTGCCGCCGCTTCTGGTTCCGCATCATCAACTTCATCAAATTGAGGCGCTCTGCGGCCGCGCGGAAGCTGCTTCATGAAGAGCGCGGCAGATATCCACTTGTCAAGTAGCACCTTTATATCTCCATTCGCATCTGCCTCCCATGCCTTCTACCATTTGCACTATACTCTCCTGTGTTCGATCTACTGCTCCTTGGATGCTTCGAAAAAACCCTTCGACTTGAAGTATGAACTCTTTGATCCGGGCAACTGTTTGTTCCGGCGGGCTTCCGCGAAAGACTTGGAAAGCCCCGCAATCATGGTACAGAAAGCATTGTCCGTTGTGGACACGAAGGTAGCGGCCACCTTCCATCAGCCAGATCAAGTAAATATGTTCCCGGAGGTAGGCATCGCAGAGCCGCATGTGGGGCAAAACGCAAGCGCACGCCACCAAGCGCACAAGCTGCTCAGGCCATTGTGGCTTGCGAGCACGCACCTGCTTGATCATGTAGCTGCTCTGTTGCAAAAGGGAATGGCTCTGCTCAGGCTTTTTGATTGACGCCTGCTGCAGAGATGTATTTGCAGCAGCCCGCAAGCTGTCAAATTCTTTCTGAAACTTCGGCATGGACTGAGCAGCTCCAGGAAGCAAGCGGCGCTTCTTGCATTGTCTCAGATTTGCATCATCTACTTCTGGCAGTGGGTTTGCTCCATCATCCTCAAGAGCTTGACTTGCAAGTCCTTCAGGTTGCTGTGCTTCTTCCGGTCCCTCTGGCCCACCCCTCCCATCTCTCCTACTAGCCGCCTCCTCGGCTTTCGCCTGCTCATTCAGCCAATCCATTTCTTTCTCAAGTTGTTCCTCAAAATCTGACCCTCCAGACACATCAACAGCATGTGCTTTGTCCCGCCGCAAACTCATCACGACTTCAATCTCCTTGTCGAGACGCGGCACATGGTCGATGAAAGGCCGCAATTGTTGGTCGGGGTGGGTGCAAACCACTAGCATCATAGCCACCTCAAAGCCGTAGTATTTCTCCACAATATACCTGTAAATGTTCAGTTGGAGCCGGTAATGCCACCCAGCACAGTCCGGAACATGATCTAAAGGCGGTAGCATCGTCCACGGCGAAGAGAATTTCGATGCTAGGCTGGAGGTCCGCTTCCAGTCAATCAGTGCCAACTGCCCATTTGGGTTTTGTGCAGTGAGATCGATTGACCCAGCAATGTTCTCTTCCTCACCAAAAATAACCCATTCCGTGCGGAAGGCGCGCCACCCTTGCATGTCTTGTAAGAAGGTTTCAAGCATCGAGAATTCTGGACTTGTTTTTGGCACCACATATCCATTCACATGCGCTCCAAACCAAAAATGCATGTGGGTGCCTCGAAGAGCAGCATCAATTCGGTTGGCTTCCCACATGCGCTTGATTTCATGCGGGCCAAATACCAGACTCTGGACAATCTCTGGAAAGTTCGTCCGCAGGCTCTGGAGCCGGTTGGAGATCCATGTATCATTGCGGGGGGAGTCCAGGAGAGCAAGCACAAGGTCTGCATCAACTTGGCGGACGCGCTTCAATACAGTCTCTCCTAAGAATGGTCGCAAATAGCCTGCGCGAGGCCATCTGTCACCTGCCATCATATTGGAAATTACTTCGTCGGCATCGAATGGTCGTGCCAAGGCATGGATCAACCCAGTCACAGATCCATTGGTCTGCTTGCCACGGATGTAATACACGTGGCCTTCAGACTCGAACCGAACGTGACGGTCTCTGTCATGGGGGTGAAGCCATGCCAGAGTTGTGATGTCTACGCAGGGAGCAAAATGTTCGTGACGATAGGGAACCATAGCATCCACGCTGTCTCCCCGCAACGGCAACTCCATTCCAAGTCCATGCGACAATTGCACCAACTTCAGCATTTTGCGGGAACGGGCCACGCCCCTGTTCTCCAAGATTCGGCGGGTCACATCTTCTGTGCCACCTTGGCTCACATCTTCTGCGCCACCTTGCCTATCCTCAAAATTTGCGGGTCGTGCAAGTTCCTGCCGCAGGGCTGCTGACAGCAACAAAACGGGATTTCCTCTAGGCTGCTCTCTCTTGGGTTTGCGGTGGTTGTTGCTGAGCAAAAATCTTTGCAGAAGAACCCAACGATGACAGATGTTTGTCTCCATTGAACTCAATTTCTTTGGGGTGGTCTGCGGCAAAGGTGTGGCCAGCACTGAGAAGAAGAGGACAGCAGTAGATAGCTGCCTCGCTCTAGAACGTGCGCTGGATGATGTGTTCCTTGTGCTAAGAATGTCCAATAAGGACATGTCCTGCAAAATTTCTGGCCAAAACCAGGTGATGAGGGCACCCTCCAGCTTCACGACTTCGCCCTTCTGCAGCAAATTCAAAAACGTGGAGGCAGCAAACAGCTTCACCTTCCACTGTTCCTTGCTTTGCGAGACATCAAATGGCACCGGCAAAATCCAAAACAATCTCGGGAATTTCTGCAATGTGGGCTGGAGAGGCTCCACATATAACTGAAACAATTGCAATTGATGCCACACCCGGGGCCGATCTGCAGGGAGCGGATTGCGAAACAAGTACAAGTGCAAAAGGCGCTCCGTTGGTGCGTTTGACTCGGCCCCTCCTTGGAAGTCAGCTTCATCGTGCAAGACATATTCACAGAGCAGCTTGCGCATGCACTTGCAAAGCTTTTCCAATGGCCTGCAAGTTGTATAGGCTGACAAGGTTCGCAAGTTTAAGAGAAAGAGCATGGTATACGACATGTCATGCCAACAGCCTTCCAAAAGGGCACCTTTAGTGTCCACTTCACGGCCCCAAAGTAGCGGGACATCTCCTTCCTCATTGGGAGTCAAAGGGTCAGCCCCTGCCATGATCAGCTGTTTCACGAAAGCCACGTTCTCGCTGATGGCAGCAAAATGTAAAGCGGTTTCGCCATGCAAATCCCTCACATGCACATCAGCCCTTCCAGCCAGCAAAACCTGCACAGTCATTGGCGAATGTGTGAGAACGGCAAAATGCAAGGAAGTCCGGCGGTCATTGCCAGCAATATTAGGGTCTGCCCATGCATTGAGGAGCAAAAATGCAGAATAGAAGAAGCCGGCTGAAGCTGCAGTCACCAATACTGGCT